>JAWNNQ010000695.1:650000-1088127 GCA_035044765.1 Leucophenga montana
TGCAAATAAACCAGCAGCAAACACAAAAACACACGCGACAATAACAATTGGAGAAGGGGAAAACAGTAAGTTTGGAATCCAAAGCTTAGGGATGGGCGCGGCCCAACACGAGCACGAAGTTAGTGATAACGACACCACAGAGCAGACACGAAAAAGCACGGTGTAACAGAAAAATATAAAAAGCAATGTTGGGTAAAAGGGCATACTAGAGTATGTTTATAGAAACAGCTATGTAGCAGCAAAACGAGGCGTACATATGAGACAGAGCGATAACGATTAATTTTTCGTGTCCCGCCTAGTTTTTGAGGTAGTTCCATATAAATTCAGAGTTCACTTTTATATATTTGTATGGAAAACGTCAATATCAACTTGAAATTCGATATGGCGGCATCTTTCACATCTACTACATCGCTTTATACATCGCTTTATCTACTAGTGAGCGTGTACCACCCTCTTTTTGGGGTAGCCCCTAATTAAACCACCAATTTTACGTATTACAATATTATTTAAAGTATCGTGTGAATGGTATTAGAGCTTCGGTTCAACCGAAGTTAACGTTTTTGCTTGTTTTTGTTGTAATTTTAATTAATTATTATTTTTATGATGCTCTTTAACACCTGTTGTGTTTATGCATACTTGCATAAAGTTTTGAAATATCAACCTTTATGCTACATTTGACATTGAAACCTTGAACAAATTGTCACAATTCCGAATATACAAGTTTTTACGTGCGTTGCCGCTAATTACCTTGAAAAATTCCGAGGCTTACGAGTTTTTCAAGTTTAAAACAATGCACTTAATATGTTTATTGTTTTCAAAGTGGAATGCTCAACATAATAAAATGCATATTAAAAAGAAGAAAAAAGATAAAATATTCTGCTTATTTTTAAAATTTCGTGCTTATCGTACTTTTTGATTATTTACTCTGCACGAACTCGCATGATAATCCACTTTGGTATACGAACACATCGAACACACACATGACATGACATGATGTCTCGTGACAAAAAGTACGGCACGCGTCCACCTCTAAGTTTTAGCAAAACAGCAAGAAAGCAAGCGGAATAAAGAGCGCAAACAACAAACACATGTGCACATTTCGCTCGTGTTGTGAACTCTGAATTAGCAGCGTATTCAGCTATAAGCGCTCATGCAGTGCACATCTCTGAGAGGAGAGCTTACAATTGTTGGAAGCTGCGTTGCGATCCAAGACAGAGAGAGATCGAGAGATATAGAGAGAGCAATATTTAACAGCCAGTGAAATGTCAAAATAAAACATCTTTTAAAATTTGGATACACTTTGGATAAATAAATCAGCTGCGCAACACAAAAGATGCGCAAATATTTTTGTTTAATTAATTTGAAATATAAAATTCTTTAAATAATTTACACAATATGAATGCAGACATGGAGTCACAGCCGACTGTTTATAATAATAATAACAATAGGAACATTGACAGCGACAAATGCCAGAAACTGAAGCGTTTTGTAATTGTTGCGCTGCTGGGCACAATTGCCGTTTTAGGCTGGCATTTCTATGGTAAGCATTTTTTTTTAAACTTTTGTAATATTTAATAAAACAAAAAATATTTCATTTTCCAGAGTACTTTCACGCTAAGCCACCATCTCAGTTACCCGACGATGTGCTGGAACTATCCAAACAGCTTTATATGGAGGAGGAGAAACACAATCCGTATATATTCAAGATCAATGTACAGGGCAAGACACGTGCTGGCGCTCAAGATGATCGTGCGCCACAACCGTAAGTATTTTAGGGTTTTGAATAACCGGTAAAATGGTTTTTGTACACTAATACTCGTAAGTAGCTTCAACTGATCTAAGTTAAATGAAGCCGTATCTGAATTGCCTCCCCTACCATGTTTCTGTACTTCATATCCTAGTAACTAAATCTTAAAAACCCTTGGAGTAGAACGATATTTATCTGAGAAATGCCTCCTTTTGTAAGATTTCAAATAATACAGCAACTATTTTTATACGAAAGTTATTACCCGATTTGCGTAGTCTAAAACCTTGTTGAGACGATCATATATATGTGAAACAACGCTCATATTGCATTGGAACTACAGAGATCGGCGCTCGAAGTGTTACCAATTAACACTTTGTTTTTATTTTTTTTTATTTAAAAACTTCAGTATATTGTAAAAACATTTAAAATTTTGAGAAATTTATGGTATTGGTCGATGTAGCCTTCTTTAGCGCGGATAATAGCATCGAGTTTCCACGGGAAGGCTTCACAGGCGACACGAATGTGGTGCGATGGTATTTTGTCCCATTCTCGGCGTAGAGCAATCTTTAAGGCGTTGACCGTCTCATATTTTTTAGTTGACACTTTGGCCTCCAGAATGGACCATTTGGAAAAATTCATTGGTTTTAAGGAATATGGTGGCCATTGTTGTGAAGAAATGAAGCTGGGAACGTTTTCTTTGCAAAAAAGTTGGGTTTCTTTGGCTTAATGGGAGGGTGCCGAGTCTTGTTAAAACAAGAAACCATCGTATAAAATCTTTTTAAGGTAGATTTGTTGATTTGCATTTACGCCCTGTGCATTGAAAACTAGTAGTGAGTGTCCTGTGGCAGTTAGCGCGGCCCAAACCGTCACTGATGCAGACGCTTGCTTTCGCAGAGCAATCTTTACCTTATCATTGTAACGTGTAATAGTCCGATACACAAACACTGTTGCGTTTGAATTCCATTTCGATAACTTTTTTGAACTGCGACGAAAAACGATATGCTTCCGTAGGCTTATAAAGAACATAGCACTCTGAAGCTTGACAAAACAAGAACTCGCTGTTGATTGCTACAGCAGCGTGAAGTTGCTAACACTTCGAATGCCGACCCCTGTAGTGTTAAAACTGTATAAATTTCAACTAGAAGTGACAACAAACTCAACGAAAATTTATTGAAATTCCGAAACTATGTCAACAAAAAAGGGGTGACCATTTTATTTCTCTCGAAAAATATTTATTTATTCATCTGTATAAATTTTGTCCTCTTCGAAGTAATCAATCCCCCCTCAAATATAATACACTTGTGCTAGCGCTTTTTCCAATCCTCGAAGCATTTCTGATATGCAGTTTTTAATAAAGCCTTGAGCTTTATTAAAACAGCGATGCGGACTTTTTCTCCTCAATCGTGGTAAAACGCCATCCTTTCATGGCTCCTTTCAGTTTTGTGAACAGAAAAAAGTCGCAGGCGGCTAAGCCCGGTGTGTACGGTGGTTATAAGAGAGTCTGAAGAGGGCAATAATGAAAAATTAATTCTAAATAATAATCATTTAGACCTTTAAATTTTTTTCTGTTAATTTGAGAAAATAATGTAGGCCAAGTGACCGACGCCAGAGTTAATGCACATTTAGGCGCGTTTTAGCATAATTCCATAATTTTTCCCGCATTATTAAGTAGTATTATGCTTCATGATTCATTGGTGTGTGTTTTACAGCTCACTTCTTCATAAATTTTAAAGTCATGATATCAGATGACGCCCTTTACTTTAGCGCCACCCTGTATAACTAACAAACCCTTCTGTTCTGATATGGGTTTTATATGTATTTATGTTTTCATCATCAATATATTTTGACTCTCACCGAGAGTCTATCATCTTATTGTTGTTTTGAAACAAATCTATATATTAATAGGCCAGCAGATTTTTTAATTCATTACATTTTGACGTGTCTCTTCCGTCGTAGTTTTGTAGCATTTATCATTCATAGAAAGTTAAACGTGTTCGAGTGTAGGGTACGCAACACATCAATGTAGATCGGGATGTGAGTGATGTTTTTAATTGCTAAATGAATATGCAGCGACATTGTGTTTGAATAAATTTATCGATTGTATCAGATATACTTTTAATGGAGTCTCCTTCTGGGTATTACAAAATAATAACTATTCATACGTGCACTACAGGGTTCTGTTTTTTGTGGTACCCAATGTTTAAAATTAAATCACATAAAACCAGTACAATTTTTACTTTGGCCCAAAGAAAAGACCTAAATACGTGAGACTATCTGTGTGTGGTTGTTGTAGTTAGTCATTTGCCAGATAATATTTCCACAAGTGACTAAACAAATATCATAGGTCAAAATTTACATAAAATAAATTCAAAAGAACTTTAGCTTGCACAAAAATCAACACTATGTACAAAATATATTTTTACTGAGCCCGATGAGACGTGTCGAACTTGACATCAGTCAGACTATCTATTTAAGTACTGTTCCTAATTTGTATGAAAGAAAAGGACTTTTTAGATTGAGCACCTTTCAGAAACGCTAGGGAAATTCTAACCGTGACTGAAATAATTCATTCTCATCGGAGAAAAATAATTCCTTAATATTAGATATTTCTGATAAGACCTCTCCGAAATAATAGCCCATATCAGTTAAATTTATGTGAAGCATAAGACAGGTTCGATTTCGCCTTAGTTATAGTATTCTCTTGCACACTTTAACATCCTAGGTTTTTTAAGCCCATTTGCTCCTCTTCTCCAATTTTTATTCTTCATCTTAATGAGTTCGCTCCAACTGCTGTTGATACTGCTGCGTTTGCGTTGTAAACCGGAACATGACCTACATAAAGTCACATCGCATCCAATCCTGTTATCCGTTTACTAAATAGCACTTCTAAATGTATTTATATCTTCCTTTTAGACTTTTTGAACTACACAACGATCTACTGCTAATGGATGCCAACTCCACAACAACACTTATGCGACGCCTTTTCGATAACTATGAGCTACAGACAAATATCGCGGAACAAATCACGGATGAGGAACTGCATGAGGAGCATGAATTTCTACGTGCCGTAATGAATACGCGTATAATGAAGTTAACCATGCGCTATTTGGTTTCAAAGCGTGTGTAACTTACTATTTTTATAATTTTGTCATTGTACTCAATAACTAATTTCTTCAAATTATATAGAACTCATCTCACCCGAATATGATGCACAAATACAGCTACTCAAAGAGCTCTGGTTTACGCCATATTCACGCGGCAAGGGTATTGTGGGCAGCTCTGGTTTTGAGCATGTCTTTCTAGCTGAGATACGTGATCAGAAAGTATTAGGTCTACACAATTGGATCTATTTTGCCGAGCAGGAGCTGCAGGGTCATGTCGATTATAAGGGTTGGATGCAACGCATTGATTTGGCAAAGGTACTACTATTATTATTATAAATTTGCACCCACACATACTTACAATATTTTAAACTTCTACATTACTACAGGATAGTCAATTGCTACTGGCATTACGCTCTAGTTTCTACAATATTATGAAACCCTACAATGTGCTACTAATTGGTACCTCACCTGAACTCGAATTAAGTTTGTACACAGTTTGCTTTATGACAACGACGAAAGAAAGTGAACCGTGCGCCATACAGCTGGGCAAGAACAAGTTGAGCATCATAACGCATGTCTGGAAGTGGAATGGTAAGCGGTTGATTGCATCCGCTTATGCTGAAATCGATAAAGATTGATTGATTGCCAGCGCTTTGGCGTGAATATCGCGCAGTATTAGCAAATTAATGCAACGTCCGTACCAAGTGTCGCACGCTGTTAAACGAGTAAGTCAAGTCTAAAGTGCGTCCATTAGTTTTAATTTATTGAATTTAGTCAATTTTTTTTTTTTTATGCACTGTAATAAATGTTAAAGCAAATGACTTTATCTTCGGACAATCGAATGATGTTGTACGATAAATTAATAACAATTAAGTGGTAAGCAATAGACAGGGAGAGTGTAATTTTCTATTGCGTATATAGTGTCTGTATCTATTGTACTTCGTGTCAGTTGATGTTAATGTTGTGTAATTATTTTTGTCCCAACACCTGTCAGTTGTTGTTTATGTTTATAATTGTTAGTTATTAATTTGAAGTATATTTGAGGCGTCAACAAATATTTCTTAGTTTTAATACAAATTTTTATTTTTACAATTTCATTGATTTTTTCTACAATAAAACTTTTGTAGATTAATGTACATAGTGGCCTTTACATAACATTGAAGGTCTAGGACAGTAATGCTTTAATACATTTTGGGTTTATTTTAATTCAAATTAAATTTAAATTTCAACGATTTGCTTTAAACTGTTCAAACTTATGAGGTAGCAGGTTATACCTCTCTTTCAGCAATCAAACTAGATTTGATAAAGCCATGCTCGAATTGTCTGTCTGTCTGTCTGTCTGAGTTTCGACATCTTGGAGACTATAAAAGCTGGAGCCAAGAAACTTGAACATTTAAACACTACTTTGTTCCTTTGAGGCGGTGTATCATTAATCGCGATAAATATTTCCACAGAGGCTTAGTTCGGAGCACTATTAAAAATAGTCATTCAAGTATGTAAAAATAGTCAAGTAAATATGCTTAAACTATTTTTTTTGGTAAAATACTATAAACAAAACAATGAATTTTGTATTTATTTTTCTAATAGAGTATATGAAAATATCTCAATCTATAATAAGTCAATATGACACAGAAAATCATAGAATTAAAGCAAATAAAATAAACTATACTAATTAATTAATTAAATTATTGTACTTATAATAAATAGTTTCATAAACGTTTTCTTAGTTTTGACGTAATAGATGTATAAACAGAAAACTAGAAAAAAACGTTAACTCTGGTGGGACTGAAGATTTAATACACTTCACACGAAATTTCAAAACTTATAGCAGTTATAACGTCTACATATATGGTATGTAAAAACCAAAGAAAAACTGTATTTGTAAATTGAAAAATCTAAAGGTAAGTGGTAAGTATATACAAGCTTTGTCGCAAAAGAAAGAGGACTTTTTAAAAATAGCTGTTTTTGGTGGCGCCACCTATTGGTAGGTACATGCATTGAAAGGTACATCCTGCTTGAAAACGTTTTAACCACTCGTGAACATTGCTAAGGAATAGACAACTGTCACCATAAACTGGTTTTGTCATTTGGAACGTTTCGGTAAATGTTTTACCAAGTTTAAAACAGAACTTAATATTTGCTCCTTGTTCGAAATTCATTTTTTGACCGATGCCCAAAAGATATTGTCACTTTTAGCGCGATAACTTCGCTTGTTGTGGTCCGATTGTCATAAGATGTCAGTGAAGGATGTACCTTTCCAATGCATGTACCTACCAATAGGTGGTGCCACCAGAAGCAGCTATTTTTAAAAAGTCCTGTTTCTTTTGCAACACACCTTGTATGCGGAATATGCCCAAATGGGACATACCCATTAATATAAATGGTAAGAGTACGTCCATAGAAAGCCACCATAATATTTTTCAAGATTATATTAAACGAAATACAAAAGTTTTTCATACAAAAATCCAGAAGTGAGTGGCGAGTTTGTATGTAGAATTATTGATATTATATACCGACCACTGCCACAGCTGTGAGACGAGGCACAGTTGGTCAACCATGCAAAAATCCTCTAACGGGTCTATGGTATGTGAATCGGTAGCCTAGCTTTCGGGAGCGGACCGTGCGTTGTGCGTATGTGTATTTTACAAAAACGGTAATTCAGCGACTGTAGCGCGTAGAAAATTCCGCAGTATTCGACATGTTCGTCATTTAAATGATGCGCCAAGCCCTGGACTCATTGGAAAATGGAAAAAAAAAATGGAAAATTTTGAAGAGACCGGTTCAACGCTGGAAAAATCGAAATCCGAGCGTCCAAGGTCTTGGAGAACGTTCGAAAACATAGACAGTGTTACTCAGTATGTTCGGAAGCGTGCTGTTGCTTTAAACGTGCATAGATCATCATTGTTCTGCATTTTTAGCAACTTCACACACGTCCAACTGGTCTCTACCACGAGTTCATGAAATTTTTCCTGGCAAATTGATCTCCAGGAGAGGTGACATAAATTCTCACCCACGAAGTCCCGATTTAACCCCTATGGACTTTTTCCTGTGGGGTTACGTCAAATCTAAAGTTTACGGCAACAAACCGACTTCCCTGGCACAATTAAAAGGAAATATCCCTCACGAAATGGCAGCCATCACGGAGAATACCTGCCGAGCCGTCATAGAAAATTTTAGTGCTCGATTAAAGAATGCCGTGAACGCAACGGTTTACATTTAGACAATATCATTTTTAAGAAATAAATTCCCAGTGTGTATTTTAATATGTAATAAACATTTTTTCAATAAACTACTTACTTTTTTTTTATCGATTTTTTAAATGTGAACTTTCTTTTGAGACACCCCACTCACACGAAATTTTTAATAGGATTGTAAAACATAAAAGAGGGGGTTTAAATAAGGGCTACCCCAAAAGATGTAGATGTGTCAGAGGCCGCCATATCGAATTTCAAGTTGATATGTACGTTTTCCATACAAATGCATAAAAGTGAGTTGTGGGTTTATATGGGACAACTTCAAAATGTGGGCGGGACGCGCCCATTCGTATGTGTTTATAAAGTGTTGCCCACTAAAATCCACCAAATCAAATTTCAAGCAAATATTTATTTAAATGAAGAATTTTTTTTCATAAGACACAAAATTGCACGGTGGGTCTGTATGGGGGCTACCCCCAAAAAGTAGGTGGGCCACGCCCATTAGTCTATCTATGTTAAGCGACTGTTTATAAAAAGGCACCATATCGCATTTCAACCTAATATTGACTTAATAAAGAAGTTTTTCTTACAAAAACACAAAAGTGGGCAGTAGGTTTGTATGGGGGCTACCCCAAACAGCGGGTCCCACCCATTAATGTATATGTCCAGCATCAGTCCACTAGAAGTTACCATATCAATTGTTGAGTAAAAAACTTTTTCATAGAAAAAGTCAAAAGTGGGCGGTGGGTTTGTATGGGCGTGGCGGGTCAATCTTGATACTCTATTAAACTGCAATAAAAAGAAGTGCAAAAATTTCAACTGGATAGCATAAAAATTGATCCACAAAAAATTTGCTACAACATACAGACAGACAGACGGACATATATACATACTTTATGGGGTCGACGATGCCTCTTTTAATGAGTTACAAACTTTCAGACAAACTGATAATGCCATTTCACACTATATATCAAATAACGATATTTTTAGTTCGATATAATGAACTTTGAGTACTCATTACATTGCTATTTAATTTATTGGTTTGGATTCGCGTGAAGTACACACCAAGTAAAAGCTTTCAAAATATATGGAGAAATAAGATAAAACCACAGTGTGCTGCAAAGTTTGCGGGAAAACTTTGAAAACAAGTGAAATGGGTCCAATTTTCGGCAGCATATAAATAATAAAGTATATTTATAAGGAAAAAAAGTATAAACATTTTAATTTTATGTATATTTTATTTAACTTCAGAAACCACAAAATAAATAACTGAATGCAGCCAATCCGTCAACCTTGTGTGCACATACTAGATTACCTACAACATAAAAACTGAATTGAAATAGAATTTTTTAAATTTATTTTGAGCATCCATTGCTAAATAAAAAGTAAGCTCCTATTTTAATTTGGCTAAACAAAAAAGAAATCATTCCCAATTTGTTTAAAGCTGTACAGATGTATTTAATTCAACCGGGCAGCTTCGTTGCGTCAAAGAGATAAAAATAAGGCAGGTTTTCTTGAAGTCTTAATGACACAATTTGGGACACCATATATTAATAATATGGATACTCTATAAACTAGGTTTAAAAATAAGCCTATGTTCTGACTTACAACTGCATATCTTAAAAATTGGTGCCTAAAAAATGCGCAACAACATCCAGTCAGCAGACGGACATGGCTATGACAAATATTTTCCTAGTGAACAAAAATGTTGTTGGGTGGTGGGGGGAGAACCGTTACCTAGTTCTCTCCCCCTGGACCACCAATAGTTTAACCCATGGTAGAATAATATAATAATGTAGCGTATACCGCATAGCTGCTCTCTTTTTGTTTCTTCCAGTTCCTTTGCTTTCAGTTGGAAGAATAGTGAAAAAATATTATATAACTCTGTCGTGCTTTAAAGGGCGTTTTCACATTGTAGAGCATGACGGCCAGTCAAGCAGCTCGACGTTGGGCTCGAAACTGTTGTGGGCGGACTTACGAACATGTTGGCGAACATGTGTTTTTGTGCTTAAAATTTTAAAAGTGGAATCAAATAAATATTTAAAACAAAAAAGCGAAAGAGTGGTTATATATAACTAAGAAAAATTCTTTTATAACTTATTGCCATTCTATTTTTAGGCGTCCTCGATTTAGAGCTGTGCTGTCCAAAAGAAGATCACCCAAAGTGTGACTGTATGTGTCTGCCTTGCACTGCGCAGTATTTTATGCGAATCTTTCTGAATTATAATTTGTACGGTGTGCAAAAATACAACACAAATTCATTTCTTGTTTCTCTTTAGCATCAAGCAGCCGACCTCGAAATGGATACGTTGGTATGTGTGTCAAAACACGAGGGTGTTTGTCCCCCGGGGGCTATGGTTTGACAGCTGATTTATTTGATTTAGAGGTGAAATCGTTTTCCCTTGACAATCCTGTAATATTGATATTTTTAGTATTGGATACTTTTAAGACAAAACGTAGAATTTCGACCACTGGAAGAACTCTAGTATACTTAATTGGGTCTACGATGCCGCCTTTAATGCGTTACAAATTTTCAAACAGCGCACCACATAACTTTTTTCTGCTCCTACGACTCAAGTTACCACCCCGCGGAACACATTTACTGACGCTGCTAGTCTCGGTCCTTCTGTATGGCGCATAAGCGTGCACCTGATAAAGGTTCTTTGGATTTCTGGAGGTTGAGCGCATAAAATTCTAGCGGCTTCACTGAACTGGTCATCTAATCCGGCTGGGCAATGGAGCACCAGTACGGAGGGTTATATCCACTGGAAATAAGGGTATTTGAAGTACTCGCAAACATTGTCTAAACTTAAACATTCAATTTAATATAATCAAAACATATTTTAAAGATAATTATTATATCGTAGTAATATATTTCATATTAATTTATCAATTAATTCTTTTAAAAATTTACAAATAGTTTCAAATTTATTTAGAAATTCAATCAAATTGCTATTGCCATTGTTAGTTCATCGTATTTTAAAATTTTAAAGAATTGTGCACTAACTACTCCCCCCGGCCGTACACCAAACGCTGCAGCTACCTTGTCACTGTTGCATCGTCAGCTGGAGCAGCAACAGGAACAGCAACAACATCGCTGGCACGTCGCACAGTTATGATGGTCGTTGGCGCCGGTGAAACGCTAATTTCCGAAACGGAAGTTAAATGTTGCTCCAGCTCCTGCTCTAACTGCTCCACATCCAATTCCAATCGTAACTGCTCGTCAACAACGACACCAACTGCTACAGCTGCAATAGCAGCAGCACCATCATCATCATCAATACAAAACGTTTGGTCATCTATACCTGCTGCTGCAACCTCAAGCACATCAACGTCATTCACATCTGCATCCGTATCCGTATCATCATCATCATCCGCATCGATTTCCGCCAGCTCCGTACATGTATCCGAATCACAGGAGCGCATCAGACTGGGACTACTTATGCTAAACTCCAATTCGAGTGGATCGATTAGTTTGAAGTCGTCCTCCGTCTCCTCCGTTCTGCTCTGCTGCACATCTACATTGTCTGTTGCATTGCACCAATTACTTCTTGCCGGCGGATGGCGCGGCAGACTGTTGTGGCAGAGCGGATTTTCCGCCGGCGACTGTTCCAGCTGCAGCTGCTGACCCCAAAGCGCTGCTGCCCGTGCGCGATTGTGTGCGGCCCGCTGTTGCTGCGCTGCCAGCTGTGAGCGGGGTGACTCCTGTGTTAGCTGCTGTATTGCCCGGTGGTGATGATGATGATGTTGGTGTGGATGCTGCTGCTGGTGGCACCGTTGCTGCTGGATACGTTGGCGCTGTGGTCGTTGTTGCTGCTGGTGGTGATTTGATTGTTCCAGCTCCTGCCAATGGATCGCTGCTGTCGGCTGCGGTTGTTGTTGGCGTGGTATCATATTGGTATCCAGCTTGACCGTAATCACTGGCGCCGTAATCGTAGCCAGCGTTGCCACTGCCGTATTGTTCGCTAGCATATGGTTGCTGCTGCTCCGATTGTTGCTGATGCTGCTGCTCATATTGTTGTTGTTCGTATGCATTTGTGTCGTATGCGCTTGGATCGTATTGCTGCTGATCATCGTAGGCACCATATGCGCTGTAGTCAGTATTGTAATCGGTTGCACCGACGGCTGGATCAACGGATTGCTCGAGGCCGTAGTTATCGCTGCTGGATTGTAGCTGTTGTTGATGCTGTTGCTTCTCTCCCAGGCCAATGTTGTCTTTGAGATTTTCGTCGTCGTTATCGTTGAGTCCATAATTGTAGCCAGCTGTGGATTTGTATGCGTTATCGATGACACCGCCGGCACTGTTGCTGGTATCGCCGACGTTGCTCCCGTACTTGTTGCCGCCTGCAATTGTTGGTGCTGCTGCTGCTGTTGTTGTCTCGTACGCTGACGCTGCTGTAGTTGTCGCAGGAGTTGTTGTGCTGAGTGCATCTCCAGCGCTGGAGGACTTGCCGTGGAGTAGTGCATCATAGCTGTAGGCGCTCGATGCTGTCGGCTTGGTTGAGTAGTCGTCGGTGTTGAGTGCGGAACGTAATGGATCGGTTGTGCCAAATGTGGACGGCTTGTAGTCGAAAGCGGCTAATTTTTTTTTTTATTTTTTTTTTTTTTTGTTGAGAATTGGGAATTGATGCAAGTGAATTGATTATTATGAGAAATTTTGTTAATATAATTTTAATTTATGAGTTTTGCTATATGTGAAAGTAGTTTTTTGGCGTAGAAATGTGATTAAATGTGATGTATCTGAACTAACGAAGAAGGTACATATTACTAAGGTTGATGGCAGTCCACACCAGTAAGGAAAGTTATTGATTGCCATTCAATTGACAATGACATAAAACGATTATTTTACATTTGATATTAAGCAGCTTCACGTATCACTTGGATAGCCTCTAAACATCCGTTTGGAGTGAGCAAATTGTAAGAAGGCACTACTAGAATGGTGAATATCCATTCAATAGTCCTCCTTAATTAATGGTTGGAGAGCTGGGTTTGGGTCCCACCACCGTTTAAAACTTGTAACAGTGAAGAAAGCCTCGCATACAATCCACCTTTGATGACGACCTCTTGAATTATTTAAGGAACATGATTTACCCTCTATAAGAAAAATGGATGTTGTCCTACACAAATACAAAGCTAGCTACAAAAAATATACAGGGCTGCTCTAAAAAAGCATCTTGCAACATCTACAATAGGTGCCCTGCTTTGAAGCAAGAATTTGAATGAGATTTCGTGTGGTAAATTTGAAGCGGCCTCGTCTCCAGTTTCGTATCTGTGGATGAGTGGCGATACGTATCGAGGCTAACATTAGCCTAAGTTGCGCACAAGCTTCGACGGAAGCGAAAGACGATGCATATGAGTACTACAAGCGCCTGGAACATCAATTTCGGTAAGAAAGGAATCTTTTAGCCTATCAGTCGAAAACTTTAGCCTTCCCACTGTTCTGAAAATGCTCTCCGGTTTCTATATGTTATATGTGAGCAGTGGAAACTTATCTCCTATTCCAAGGATACGGCTGCCAAGTAGATCATTCACTACGCCGGATCTTTGTGTCAACGAACTAATGCAGAGAAAGAGAGGAACTCTGCAGTTAGGTGCCACGAGAGCAGTTAGAGAACGATATCGGGAGAAACGGAGTGTGGAGAAACATATTATCAGACGCAAGAAGATGCTAAGATTTTATGCAATAGAAACGAAGCTTGAAAATGTTATCAAAAGGTCGAACGTCTGACCGAATGTTTTAAGCACGGAGTTTCTTTCTGCAAGAATTCAAATGAAAGGCTGCTTACAGATGCGAAGACATCACTTTGATTATGGAGAATTTACTTCTTTAACCTACTTGGAGGCGATGGATAGAACTATGCCGTCGATTGAGAAATAATACAGGAAACACCAGTTGATGAATTACCGGAATTAAGTCGATTCAGAAAATAAGAAGCCGAAAAACAATAAAAGCGGCAGGCTCTGATTAGCCAGCTAAGTTAGACCTTAAATTAAATCTATATAAAATTCTTTGTCAAAAACGTTCAGATATCTCCATTCTGGTATTTGGTATTCCCACAGAATATTGTCATGTAGAAAGATACCGCTCGACCATGAGTAAACATTTTTGCTTCCTGTGTAAATATTTCTCAATTTTAGTTTACCCTTGTAAGAAGACGAGAGACCAATTGGTCTATATATATAGTATTTGAAGATTAAATGCGAGTAAAGCAATCCGCCTTAGGAATGTTGTAACTTTAACCTTCTTCCAACAGTAAGCTAAGCCATTCCTTAAATACAAAACACAACCATTTGCTTATATGCTTAAAAGTTTTCTATAATTGCGCTGGGTATATACATTTCGGTTCTGGAAACTTATAGGTTTAATATGAGTTGAACTCACTCCATTTTGTCTTCTTTTACTATTTCGTTTATAAGCTGTTTTGGCAGCGCTTTCTATAGAAACGTGATGATTTTTCGATTGAATATACTGGAAAGTGAGTTTCAATGAGTTTTAGAGAACACTCATTTGAAGTTCTCCAAGTATTATCTGCTCTTTTGAGATAACTTGTAGTATTATATGAGATAACTTCTAGCATTATATGTTTTTTTTTTATTGAAATTCTTAATGTGTTGGTATAATTGATGTCTGTTGAATGTATGTATTGTATGTATATAATATGTATTTTCGTGAAAAATTTCTTCGACTTAGACATGATATCCAAATTAATTCATTTACCTTTGCCCGTGGATAAACTACTGTAGTCATTCTGAGCTGTATCTAATTTGCCCAGTTGATCATTACTTAACATGCGATTTGATAAATACTCTAGATTCGATTGTAGTGCAGATATTTCTTCTCTTTAGTTTTTAGAATTTCAATAGAACAGTTTTTAGAGAAAAAATAGATAGAAATGCAGGGAGAAAGAAAGAGAAAGAATGGAAAGAAAGAAACAAAAGTTAGTATTATTTAGTTTCTTATCAAAAGTTACCTTTGTATAATTCTGTGCATTTGTTGTTGTTGTTGTTGTTGTTTTTGCAGTCTTCGTTATAACACTGGGAAAATGCTCTTCCGTATTTATTAAAATAGAACGTTCGCGTTCTGATGCTGTACTCGCTGCACTAGACGAACGACTCAGTGAACCCGTCACCATTTTATACTTGGACCAGATCTCTCTGAGACGTGCCATTAACTTCTCGTTTGTATCGCGTAATTGTGATTTCTCTGCTCTGTAGGAGGTGAATGTTGTATAGAATTTAATAATAAATATTGAAAACAAATATAAAAAATTTAAAACAATAATATTCAAAAACTTTATATATGAGCGAAGAACTTTGCAATTAATTGGAGGAAATCGAAAGTTATAATATCGGAAAAAAGATTGTTAAAAATATTTATGGAATCTGTTATTCATTCAATTTCTGTTTTGAATTTCAGTTTGATTTGGCCGCTATTTTTTGTACGACTATAACTGTTTAACTGATAAGTTGTCATACATAATTTTCAATTTCTGCTTCTGGAGTTGATAATGAAACTTAACGACTTCTTCGGAGACTTGAGAATTTGTGTGTGTGACTAACTTCCCACTTGATGAGACTTTTCTTAACATGCTTACATTTTCGACACACGATTGCATTACGCGAGACAGGAAGTTTTCAGGACGTTTTTGCCAGATTAGTGGTATAAAAAGTGTCACTTAATTGTTCTCCTGCATGAAAAACGACTGTCCTTCCTCTGCGACTGTATAAGTGTCTACCATAAAGCAATATTGGACTCGATTCCAAGTATGTATGTACATAAGCACTTCGTGTTAGAGTTTCAATGAGCTGGTCGAGTTTCTAATGAGCTGGAAAATAAAATTTTTTTGTGCTCTTTAAATCTACTCCTCAAATCTGATCAGAGCGATAAAAACTATACTTACTGTCAGGGATGATCTAATGTTTTTACTCCTGAAATGAATATCAACAAGAAGAAAATGTAAACTCGGTGGAAATGATGAGCAGAGCAGAGAAATGATGGTTTAATACCCTTCACACGAAATTTAAAACAGTATAGCAATCATATATTCCAACCATGAAAGTGGGTGGAGTGTCTGTATGGGGCTATTGCTATAAGAGGGCGGCACACGCCTATTGAAGTTTATGTAAATCATCCGTTCATAACTTCAAGTAGATACATATCTTTTTGAAAATCGGTATTTAGGAGTTTTTAAGGTCACAGATTACAATACTGAACTCATAGTTCAAAATGTTAGATTCACTATTACTAATTTCAGAAAATATAACTCTTTCCCTTCAATACTCAGTTTGAACAAAATAATATTTACACTGAGTAATAAAACTAGTCCACAAATTAAAAAATAAAATTAATTTTACAATAGGGAAAAATAGAATTCGATTAAGTTTGCCCATGTTTTGTAATTTTTGCATAAACAAAAATAACTTTTACGAAGAAAATGTGATACATGCGAACAAAATCTATGGATAGGTTCCAAAGTAATTTATTTTTGAAAATAGTACTGAAATTCTACTTTTTTGCTGATTTTGAATTTTGACCTTATACAAAGCGTATAAGTACCTCAATGTTCAATGCAATTGATTGAAATTATGTAACGATAAGAAAGCTTTTTGATCGCAATCTATGACTCTACCCCTGGAAGGTGGAAAGTTTGCATACATCGCACTGCTTTATAGACTTTATATGCTGGAGAAACTACTCACCATGCTATTTAAGAAGTGGATTTTAAGAGACATGTTAGTATAAACGCCACTTAAAGAAAATATATATCACCATAGTAAGACATATCATCATAGTTGAACTGTGTCATTAAATTTCTAAGGCTGTACGGAGCTATAGAATCATTTCGGCATTTTCGCAAAACATTTTTTTGAACGAATCTCATTAAAAAAAAATTTACCCTGGGCAACCTTCATCTTAAAATGTTTGCACCGCTTTTTTGACTTTTCAACCACTGTCTCTCTACATTCATTGAATCGTTCTAAAAGTGACTTTCGGTAAAGTGATTCTATGGAGTCGGTATTCAGTCAGGTTTCCCAAAGCGGTATGTTATGCTTACTTTTAGAGATAGCCTTCCCCCACATCCCACATTTAAGTTTTTGTAGAAAAACTTTTTTTATTGCAGTCACGATGAAGGCATCTGCTTAACTATATGGGAGATCCCACCGCCCTTTTCAAAATAGTTTTATAGCAATCAACAACAATCTGAAACTATGGTGACGTCCTATGGACGAACGGTTCCCAAGTGATCTGTCTACTTTTAGGGATAGATCCCATACACATTATAAGAACATTTTACGAAAGCAGATATACAATAATCATTGAAACAAATGCCGATAAGTTGCAAAAGGAAAAATAGCCAAATCATGCTAAGATTCAAAACGTAAAAGTTTAATGAATAACATACTTCATAAAAAAGGTTTCCGAAATTATTATTTCCAAAAATCCGAAGGAATCCGAACGCGTAGAAGAGCATTTTCCCTGATTTGTTTTATTTTTCTTTATCAAACACTAATTTCAACTACTTGCAATGTGTTTTTTTTTTTTTTTTTTTTGGTTGATAGTTCAGTTTTTACTATGATGCACTATTAACATTTTCATAATTTTGTTGCAGCTTCGAGTGAATCCTCGCGCTCTGTTTCCACATCTTTTACATCCTCCAGTTTAACAAAAGTTTCGTTGAGTTTTGGCTTTTCGTTATCCTCATCCTTAAAAGTGATGATTTGCTGCTGTTGCTCATCTTCCTTGACAAAAGTTTCATTCAACGCATGCGCGACTTCATTCAGCTCCTTGACGAAACTCTCATTCAATTCGGAAACCGCGGCACGACTGTTGTTATCCTGCTGCGCTGTCGTCGTCGTCGTCGTTACCGTTGATGTTGTCTCTCTCTGCTTAGGCACCAGACGCACATTAACATCCACTTTGACCGGTGGACGTGGGCGAATTTTGTGGCAACTTGTTAACGGACGGCAGTGACTTCTGTGAAGCAGCGCTTCAAAGTAATGCTTTGGCTTCAATGTGGCAGTCAGCGCTGCGGCACGCTTACCCTTGCAACTCTTCGATGTTGATGAGGTTGATGAGGATGTTGCATGGACATCATTATTAGCATCAGTTTGCGCTGTCAATAACTCAGCTTGACATGAGCTCTGATCTGCTGCTGTAGTTGCCGGCGCTCGAGTTGAAGCTGTGCCACAATCTGAGAATGTTTGATTCAAAACCAGATGCTGTTGCAACCAAGGCAACGGATCCGTTTTGCAATGTGTGCTGGGCATATTTTCTAAGTCACGTTGTATGGCATGGCTATGCGTATGCGTGTGACTGTGATTGTGACTATGACTATGACTGTGGGCGTGGGCGTGGCTGCAGCCCGAATTGAATTTGGTTTCACTTTTGTTGCTGCTACTTCTTCTTGTCCTACACAAATCCTGGCACTTTTGGTGCAACTCTACATTGCTGATGCTGCTGCTGTGTGAGGCGTGTTGTTGGGTTTTGTTGTTGTTCATTGCTCTGAGCTGGCTGTGTTGGTGTGGTTCTTGTACAATATGTTGGTGCGTATCTAATGTGAGTTCGTGACCGTGACAATGCAGCTCGGCACTTGCATAACTCTGTGTTGTATTATAATAGGGTGTTGTTTTTGCTGTCTTATGCTTGTATTTTGTATGATAATCTTTGTTTTGTGTTGCATCTATTGCTGCTGCTGCTGCTCCACAACGACATTCGCACGGCGCATCTCGATTCAGTCCGGGATTACTCAAACTGCGTCGATTACGCTGATACAAATGCTCATAGTGATTTAACATGCTCTGCTCGCAAGGACATTTTTGTGCCGTTTTCTTCTCATTTCCATTTGCTACACTAACAACTTCCTGCATTTCTTTTCGCTTATAATTGCTTAACTCTGGTAGTGGCGGAATTTTGGCCAATTCCAGTTCTAAACGTTCATTACTCTTAATAATATTCTTAAGTATCTCATCGCCACTATCAATGGACATATCCACCGATTTCGGCGGTTCAACTATGACATCCGTGGGCATGGTTTCAGTTGGCGAAATGCACACGTTTGCATTTTCTTTTACTGCGATTGAATTCTGAGTCGTTGGATTTTGAGTTGAAACTGGATTTATTAGCGCTGCATCCATCACTGGAGTTGCTGCTGCTGTTGTTGTTGTGGTCAGGGTTTCGGGCTCTTTTAATATTTCCAGATTTTCTGGCAGGAATGTTACTTTTTTTTTTGGTTATTATTTCATTCAACAATCAAGGCAGCACAAAAGAATTTTGAAGAATTACAGCTGGTTAATCCATTTGGCATTCTGTATTTGCTTACAGCTTGCTTTTTTGTTGTGTTTTTGTATTAGTTGTTATTGTTGTTTTTATTGTATTTTGAGTGTATCTTTTTTTTGGGTTATAGAACTCAAAATTGTGCCAAATTGAAATAAAAATGTCCATATTTGCATATTTTATTTTCATTTTAGTAGTGAGCCCATTGATTTCGTTATAAGTGTTTCACATTTTATAAGCATTTAGCTTCGATCTTTTATGTTGTTCGTGCTCAAATTCGTTTCGAGTATGTGCTAAAATGTTTAATCTAATCAAGAACCATAAAGCAAAGTTTGGAATAACAAAATTCCAATACCATACATTACCACAGAACTCTCAACAAAACTCAGAAACTCCAAAAGTGCCTTTGTACCTTTGAAATAATAAGCTTACAAAAGTGCAAATTTAGACAATGCGTGCTCATCCTGCGTGTTTCTTTAGCAGATCTTGCACATCAGTAAAATTTCATAAAAAAAAAAACGAAAATTAATTGCTGATTCGTTAAAAATGTCCCAAGCATACCTGTGTTCCTTAGCTAAAGAAACATGCAGGGTGAGCACGCATCGCCTAAATTGGCATATAGTAACTAGACTTAATACAAACACTTAAAAGTCGCAGGAAGTGAGAGTACAGGGATATCAATTAAATATGCTACACCCTAACTGTAGATGGAAACCAACTGGTTGCATATAGAGATCAACATGTAACACTTCGGTGGTCACGTACACTGGCCGATAGATACAACTATGTATATCCTTCAAGCAGATGTGGTGCATACAGATTTTTGCTAGGTTTAATTATCTTCCAATTGTGCTGGCATATAGTAATCAGGCGTTTAGAATAAATATTTTAAAATAAAACTTTACCCAGGGTACAATTGCATTAGACAAAGTGGCTAGAGCGATGCTTAGTAAGTCTTGCCTTATTGGACAACATAAGGGGAAATGTTCCCACGATCCAAAGTCGAGTATTAGGTCACGTCAAAGTGGTTATAGCTTGGCTTGCGTTAGAAAATCACGAAAGGCAAAGTGACTATCTTAAATTAACCACACCTAGCAAGTGTTGATACACATATGGCACATGTGGCACAAGTGGTAGCCTCCTCTGTTGTTTTGGGGTGGGCTAAAACCCAAAAAAAAAAATAAAAATTTATTACACAAACAACTACAAACGCCTCGGAAAACAACTTCACCCGCTTTTACCCCTTTCAGAATTGAAGACTAATGCTTTTCAATGACGGACTTTGATTAGTATCATGGATACATGCAACCTCGACATTCTGGGTCTGTGCGAAGTAAGATGGCTAGGTAATGGAAATATGAGCATCTTATCAGACCATATTTTATCTACTCAGGACACAGATACAAAAGAGAAAGCGATGTCGGTCCAAATGTAGTAAATGTATTTTTGGAAACGAAGCCGGTTTTAGAACGTTCAATACTATACTAAGTGCTATGCGCCCAATTACCAATGTTGCAAGCCCGACAAACTTGATTTTAAATTTGTTATTCTACTATGATACTCAGGGATTCAACCAAATATGTTAAGTATTCACGAAAACTGGATTCACCTGTCTCAAAGGAAAACAAGAAGGATAAATTCAGTAGAGATGTCTGAATATAACATCGAATATGTTTTCATAAATATATTATACTATCACAATACAAGTATTAACTTTTAGACGATCGCTCCTGAAACGCTAGGAAATTCACAAATCTGACACCGGTTTCGTGTTCAGCGGACGGAAATTACTTTAAACATTGCCTCCTGTATGGCAACGACTTCCGCTTCGTAAAAGCTACAGTAATCAGGTAGTCTAAAGAGGTATTGATACCAATTTCTGTGATATCTACCCCACCATCGACTCCGTTTTCCAGTTCCGTGCCGTCTGTGAAGATCCTCCATGATTTTCTATTTCTATTGCCTGTTACTGTCTCTTCCAATCCTGTCAGGAAGAAATGCGAAAATCGAAATTCTTATTGAAGTCCAGTATAGATATACAATAATCTGTACTTCTGTGTAGGTCTCTTTCTCCTTTTAGGATTGTTGAGTGTCCCGTTGTACCGTGCTTCCAATAAAAACATTATCTAAGCCTGATGGCTGTTATTGTGGAATTCCCTTTTTATTAGCAACTAACTTAATAATATATGTTAGAGTGCCTATGCTCCTTCTTTTAAAAAAATTTAGTTTTTATTGTAAAGTTTCTGAGTTCATGGAGAAAATTCTTTATAAATACAATCCTCAATTTATTTCGTTTAAATCTTTGCTTTATGGTTCTTTGTTGATTCAAATTTATTTTTTAAAAACATCCAATAAAGGACTTGAAATTCTTGAATGCATATTTACTTGTGCTTGAGCGATGTATCCTCGAGTTTATGCGTTAAGGTTTTACATTCGCCCGTTAGTTTATCCATGAGTTGCTTCTGGTTATTTATCATGTCTTCGAGTTCATTAACCGTTTCCGCTACAAATAGTAGACAGACAAGCAGATTGTTAAATTAAGATTAAAAGTGATTACTATTGATTAAATTACTTGAATTTGATTTGTTTAGGTATATGTTTAAAATTGTGTTGTTGATTTATTGGCGAAATTATTAAAGCCAAAACGAAGCTACAGCAACTCAACTCATGGATAAACTATTGAATGCCACAATTTCTTTTTTCTTGTTAAAAAAAAGGACTTTTAATTTCAGAATACTATTTTCGAATTAACTATTTATTTTCGATGAACGCGAGACACAATAACGAAATCAATAGCTTACCCAGAGTATAGCTGAGCATAATTTTGGTATAAGGTGCTTCCGAAAATGTACTTGTGAGGTATTTAGTGTAAGATACTTTAGAGCAAGTGTTACTTGGTGTTGGTGCTACTAAATAGTAGATCGAAATGTGTGAAATTCAGCGACAAAAGTGCAGTTAGTAAACTAACTAAGTGTGCTTCTAAATAATTTCAAATTTTCACTGTTGTGACTTACCATGTTTATCTTGCATTTCGGAGATACGTTTATCCAAATCTTTCTTAGTGGGACGTATCTCGTTCTTGAGTTCGCCATAGGCAAGCTGTAAGTGTCATAAAGCATATAGTAAAATGATTGTTCGCTCCCTTCAAACTACTTACTTCCTTCTCGAGATTTGCAATCTCATCGTTTAGACGCAGCACTTCACGTTTCGAATGCAATAGATCTGCATCGCCACGATCCAAACGCTGGCGCAGTGAATTGATTTCGGCGTTCAGACGCGCTGCTTCTGTCTTAGATTCTCGGCTGGCACGATCCAACTGCAAACGCAGCGCAGTAATGTCCTGCTCCAGCGATTGCTTCTCTGCGCTGGCCTGCGCCATGTCCGCCAGAAAGGTGCTACGATTCGAACGCAATTCCATCTTCAGCTCATCAATTTGCGAATTTCGATTTGCCAGATCGCGTTTCAAATCTGTTTCGTAGCGCTTCTGACGCTCGACATCCAACTGCAGCTTGGCCACCTGCTCCCACTGATTGCTCAGATCGCCACCAAGCTGATCCACCTGACAATTGTAGCGACGTTCAGCATTTGCACGTTCCTCCGAGAGTCGACGTGCCATCTCGTGTTGTAATTCACGTACACGTTCATGCTGCCGATCGAGTTCATCCTTCAGATGCTTTACATCCAACTCGGCCTGTGAGCGTTCCATTTGCACCAGATCGTTGATGTAACGCTTCGAAGCGGAGTTATTGTGATACTGATCTGATTTAGCTTCGTCCAGCAGCTTCTGCATATGTCGCACACTTTCCTCCAACGCAGCTTTATCGCGTTGCAGCAGCTCAATCTGCTTTCGATGTGCATCACAATTGACACTACCAAAGGGCACAACTGCGCTCAACGGATCGGTGTGTGAGAGCTTACGTTTGAGCTCCTCGTTTTCCGTTTTCAAACGCTTCAAATCGATATTGGCCTGCATTAGCTCTGCCTCCAATTCGCTGATGCGTGCCTCATAGACAATATTCGGTGCACTGGCATAACGTGGCGAAAGTGTATTCTTCGGCAGCGTTGCATCCTTCTTGCGTGGCGTGCTTGGCGTTTTTCTGCCGGCAGCATAGAAATGTTCATCACTATCCGAAGATGGACTGGTGGTGACAAGCTGTTTCTCAGCTGCTCCACCTGATGCTTTACCACCGCTACCCAACGTAGCCAACTCATTGCGTGCATTCTCTGTAAGCTGTTCATTTTCATTGATGACATCCTTAACCTTACCCAGCAGATTACTCAATTCATTGCGACAGTATTTCGATTCCTTCTCAAGCTGTTCTATATAATCTTCTTGCTTTTCAATAAAACTAAAGATCTCCACCGGTGCATGCACACTATCAGTTGGCAGCTGTGCACGACCTGCCGCAAGATAATCTATAGGTGGCGCCGGCACTGCACTTGGCATAGATGATTGATACAATGCCGGCGTGCTTAGATTCTCCTTAGAAGTAGAGAAACCACCATAAGTCTTCTTGGGACGATAGACACCCATGCGCGCCTTCTGACTGGGCGAAAGATATTTGGAAATATCGGAAAGCACTGGACGATCAATGACCTAATGCATTTAAAAAGGTTATTAATAGCTACAAGCAAGCAATATTTCTTAGTTTATATAACACTTACCGACATATTATCCGAGAAATTATCGCCAGAGTCCTCAGCTACTGCTGCTCCTGCTCCACCATAGCTGCGTATATACGAACTGCTGCCCTTGGGTGTGGCATACGAATTGTCATTGAGCATCATCTTTAGGCGTCCGACCGCCTCATTGTAGGCGTAGTTCGTGTAATCCATGCTTTTGCTCTTCTTGCTGATGCCCTTCGAGGACTTCATGGAGAAGTTTCTAAATGAGTTTTTATTCGGGAAAGTAGAATACAGTAGAAACTTTAGTTTATCACATTTTGTTTAATTTTCTAAATTTTTCAAGCGCTTTGAACTTCAATGCACTGTCGTTGCACCACTGCATGGTGCGCATATCGAGTAGCAACTGAATCTGCTTTGGGGGTTGCATTCGAGTGTATGCAGTGAAAAATTTACCTTAACCGAAAGGATTACAATTGTATATCCTTTTGCGTTGCCTTGGCAACAGGTTGACCAAAATACAGAAGACTTGAAATGTTGCCAGCGCAAAGCGTCATGCATGAGTAATATTAAGTCTATACATTTTTTTCGTTTTTCGTTTTTGGGGTGGTTGATTGTACAAATATATTTTATTCAATTATTTTCTTTTCTAAGAAGTGGTGGTGTTTCCTTGTTAGTTATAAAAAGGCCAAAACACAGTTTTTTATTAGACAATCGTATCGATCAACAATTGGTCAAGCTTGTATTATATACGCTCCGATGACAAAAATGTTGGATTTTGTAAGACTTACAAACCAGAGTTGTAATTTCAAATGCAATTTTTTTAAGTGGAATAGCGTTTTTCAAAAATTCTAACCAAGAAAAAAATTTAAAAAAGGATAAAAAAAGGAATAAAAATAAAGAAAAGAAAATAGGTTAACTTCGGTGAAACCAAAGTTTTAATACACAGAAAAAAAGACATTCTAAAAAAGGGTCAAAATTCTTGTTTCTTCCGAAGGTGTACTTAAAAATTTTTAGTTCGATTCGTACTGAAAATTCTTGAATGAAGTACAAAACGGAATCTATTTATAATTCAAGCGCGGAAATACTTAAAATAAATATAAACATATTCTTGCAACAAATATAAACATTTAATTCTAAGACCAAAACTGTACTCAAGTCAAGTACAAAAGTCTCAGAATGTCTACTTGAAGTATCAATAAATAGAAAATTCTTAAAATAATCTTTGAGTGGAAAAAAAACGTGAGAGGATATTTTACTCTCTCAGCTTTTCCAATTTCTTCGCAGCGACAGTAAATGCAAAATGCCATTTGTTTCTTAAATCAAGCTCAATACAGTTTGAAGTTGGCTAAATTTAAGAATTAGGGGTTTGAAAAGTATGTTCTTCAACCAAGAAAATCCATTTAAGAATATCCGTGCTCACCATATTTTTGTTGCCGTTATAATTCAATTCAAATACGAAAATCTTAATGTCGTTTTTTCATCGTGTACCATTCACACGAAAGTTTTAATTGTATACCTAGAAGTTAAGAAAATACATAAAGACTTAAAAGTCAAAGGTGGTCTTGATGAGAGCTACCCCTAAAACTGAGAGGGATACGCTCACTAATATATCAAACATCAAGTTGTTATCAACTGTAATAAATAAGTTGTCATATAAAAACCCAAAAGTAGGCGCCGGTTTGCATGGGGGATATTCCTAAAAATGGGTATGGCACGCATATTGTTATAACGGCAGCGCGATCTAGACCGTCAATATTTCAACATTGAGTAACTCCGACATTTTTCGACGATCTTAACAAATGATTTCAAATCACTTTTTGAATGCAATGTCGATTAAATGACTGCCTCCATTTGATATGGAAAAAGTAGTTCTTTTTCGGGAATCGCAGAGGCTACGGTGTGACAATAGAAAATATAAATTTGTCAGACAATTTTTACGCATTTGCGAAAACACAAAGTACACCAACATCCAACGATAATTGCGCAGATAATTGGTCCGATGATGGGTTTTGAGCACACTCCGGCCCAAACAGTGACTTTCTCATCGTGCAGTGGTGTTTCCTAAATGATGTGTGGGTTCTCTGTTTCCTAAATTCGAGCGTTTTATTCATTGACTACGCCAAAGAGTGTAAAAAGAGCTTCGTCCGTCCTAAATATCAAACATCGATCATTCTTGCGTTGGTATTTCCATATTCCAAGCGACGCGGCTTGTCCGCTGGATAAAATGCTATTGCATGACGTTTTAGCATTGTGGTAATTTGTCGAAATCGGTTAAAAAATGGCAGAGTTTTTCAATGTTGACATACCGAAGGTCTACATGGTGCACCCTGTATACGTGAGACATCCGTTCGTAATAGTACTCAAATACAATTTAAAGTTAATATCCACTGTAATAAATAAGTTTTTCATACGAAAAACCAAATGCCACCGTACACGGTTTGTATGCGTGATAACCCTAAAAATTGGCGTGGCACCTTGATATAGATACTCTATATGCTTATGACGAAAATAGTGCTCCATACCGAACATCAGCCAAGAGTATCTCAAATTGGTACGCAAAAAATGCGCAGCAATACACGGAAAGAAAGACGGACAGATGGACGGAGAAGCGGACAGACAGACACGTCTAGATCGACTAGTCTCGTTGAAATGAGCACGAATTTACAAATATATTTTATGGGGTCTATGATGTCACCCTCAATGCGTTACAAACGTTTCTGAACATTTCAAACCATGTATTGTCTCGGAGACTATAGGAGATAGAGTCTTCTCCTTATCTATAAGCAGATAAAGTAATGAAGAGTGCCAAACCCGCTGTAAGGGGTAGACCCTGTACAAACCTGCCCCATTGTGAAGTTCTTATAAAGAAAATAGTTTGTTTAGAAAATCCATAATTCATAATAATTGAGTCAGTATAGAATACAGCTTCTATATAAATAATCTATGTTTCAAATAAGAACTCTTAGGAGGACAGGTTATGTAGAAGTCGAGTACACTCGACTGCATCGCTCTTTCTTGTTCTTTGTGTAGTAATTGTTCTTTGTTTACAGAATTAACAAAACAGCAGCTGATATTACTAAAAATCAGACCGAGAAAAAAAAACACAAATCACACCGCAGGACTCGGTGAAGCACAATATACAAAAACAAAATTCGGTCATTAGATCGTTCAAAAAGGCGAAATGCGGACACAAGAGTCTAGTCTAGTCGAGTATATAAAAACGAAATTTTGCAATAAAAAAATTACCTTCTACTTTCGCTTATGTTACATTATGATACATAAATTGTTCATACTGCAATAAAGTATGAATAAAGCGTGTGAATAAAGCGGCAAAAAAGAAAACGGCCCAGTTTGTTTTGGGTACAGAGTAAAAACGGTTTTCAGTGAGCATTGATATTGTGGATCTAACAAATTATCAAAAGTCTTCATTAAACTTAGTACCGCTAAAATTTTTACTTGTTTTAAGTTTATCAAAACCGATTTTCATGAATGGTTTAATGTCATATATTTTGTAGGATTGGCAAAAGATAAAGAAATTGAGCTAACTTGGTATTCTGATTTAACTTCCAAAATGTTTATTTATTATCCGACTGTTCTAAGGAGGGTTATGTTTTTAGAGCGAACTGCTTGATGGATTTAGACATATAAGGTGTCGTTAAATTCGTCTTGATTGCGGAAACGCCATAGCCTATATGATTTTTGAATAGCGTCAGCCATTTTGGCTACATTATTAGACCATATGTTACTTCCGCAATCGAGGCGAATATAGCGATACCTGATACGAGTATGTCAAATTCCATCTGGCCGCTTAGGCTACAGATTGTGCCAAAGAATATTATAGATATATGTACATTTTTCTTTTTGTTTGCAGAGAAGTTTCACGCCTGTCGGCCGGCAGTCGACAGTCTCTTTTTATACCCTGCGCTGGAGGCCCAAGGGTATACTAAGTTTGTGCACGGAGGCGTGGCTGACCCTATTAAGTTTTGTATACGAGGTGTGTACAAAAAGTAAGGTGACTTTTCAAATTTCGCGGGCAACGTACATTCGATTATCGATTTTTTTGTTTTGTTGTGTTGGTACACTCGTCATATGTTTAGAGTTTCAGCTATGTAGCATGTTTAGTTTGTTTGTGAGAGACATAACGGTTAGAAGTGTTTTGCGTGGTCGGCGATTTTTTGCTATCGAATTCAGAAGCTATTGAATGACGTCAACAACAATCCAAATTTGCTCAAAAGGGTCATAACTGGTGACGAAACATGGGTATATGGTTATGACGTCGAAACCAAAGTCCAATTGTCCCAATGGAAGAGCCCAGGTGAGCCAAGACCGAAAAAAGCACGCCAAGTTCGATCAAATGTCAAAGTTTTGCTCAATGTTTTCTTCTATTACCGTGGCGTAGTGCTTCGAGGTTGGAAAAAGCGTTGGCACAAGTATATTGTATCTGAGGGGGATTACCTTGAAGGGGACAACATAAATATTGATGAAAAAATAAATATTTTTTCCTAAAAATACAAAGTCACCTTACTTTTTCAACATACCTCGTATACCTACATATATTCTTAATTAGCATCAAGAGTCGATATAGCTATGTACGTCTATCCGTCCGTACTACGTATGTTTAAATAACGAGATCTTGGAGACTACTAAAAATAGAACCTTATATCTTATATTTCTAGATACACCTAGCCCACAACACCTACAATCCACGATTTTTCAAAGTAAACCATCCGAAAAATTTAATTTTTTTGTTTTAATTTTTATTATTTATAACGGTATAATAAGTTTGTGCAAATGTATGTAAAAGCAGAAGGAAGCGTGGTAGACCCCATAAAGTAGTTATATAGTCTTGTTTTTTAGATTGGACTTTTAGGACTAGATTTGGTTTGCCGAAATCCTATTTTTGTACCTGTGTAATTAATTAATACATTCTCTCTAAAAGTTACCACTAATGAGATACCGTTTTTTGGTTGGAAATTTTTGTAGTCATCATCAAATTGTTGAGTAATTCAAAAAAATTCCACAAATTTTTAGCCAAACTCCAACTTCTCAAAATATTTCTGGAGTGACACTTTTAACTTTCAATCAATTTCTGTATGTTAAATTCAGAGTAGTACAGATGGTCTGTATAGTCTCTGACCATTAAAACTATTTTTATACCCAAACAAACAAAAATCTCAACAATATCAACCAAATTGGCTTAAAACTTTACAGCAGAAGATTTCGAGCTACTTAATTCGAAAGTTATCAATTTTTCGGACTGTCTTAATTTAACTTTTAAAGTTTCATCTGTGTTTATTCATAACTTACTTCGTACGCAACCGTTTGCTTCTCGCTGTGCTGCTTGCACTGCAAACACTTTCACGATCCGATAGTCCTGTCGAATGTCCACGCGAAAAACGTTTTAAATTTTCACTTGTCAATAGCAACGATGCCGAAGGATTGTGAGATGTTGTCACGTTGTTGCTGTGACTTGACTGCGCGCGAGGACTTTTCAAATTGCACAAAGGATCAGCACCGAACTTGAGAAAATTTTCAGTTTTCATTTTACAAAGGAAGACCACAACAACGAAAACAAAAACAACTCGAAACTTTTGCAAACAGCGAACAAGAAAACTTCAGAAGAGTTTGACATGCAAACAACCAAGCGAAACAATTTAACCGTAGAATGAATAAATGCTGTTGGCGTCGTAAGGAAACGGAAACAATTATAAAATTGCAGTTGGAAAACTTCTTTTAAGTTTGTGGTTTTTAACTTCCTTAAATTCACTTCACTTTAGTACACTTTGGTTTGGTTTGGTTTGGTTCGTTGATTTTGCTAATTGATTTCGAAATATGCGCGACGTTTGCTAACCGCAAGGCGTGTCCGGAGTTTTCGCGTTCTTCCGCTACCGTATGTCAAGTTAAGACGCCGTCGAACTAAAAGCACGGCAAACGCAGTGCAGCGTTTTTATAGACTCGGTGCGCCATGCATCGCAGCAGTTGGCGTCGACATCGGCAGTCAACACCAGCCACAATGACGATGATGATGACTCCATGATATGATATTCAGGGGGAAAGTAGTTTACTGGGATTTTTAATGTGTTTCGTGCCATGTTGTGCCGCACTACGTTTAGAAATGAAAGCATTCCAAAGCATAACATTAACAATTTTGCTGGATTTTTGGTTGCAGCATAAAGCAGTGCTGTCGTGCAACAGGACAACACGTTGTTATTAATAATTAGTACAAAAACTCCAACCATTTCCGCTACGCCACTGTGTCATATTCTAGCTAAAAGGACTCCCAACCGCTGTCATTCGCTTGCTTGCTTGTTTGATCAATATGCGATTTAAATGTGTTCTTCGACTTTTGTCGCTCATTCATTTGAATGCATTGCTCAATGTTGTAATATTGAAAGCCGTACGTCAATATTTACCCCATTGCTTCCCTCAATGTACTCCGTAAACACATCCTATCTAGCTTTCTTTATATATTTGTTCTAAATATATTTTGTATAAGTTATCTTTAGTCACGCTTGTTTCTTGTCCTTTTGTCTGCGTGTGAGCGTTTGAATTTGGGTAACGAACTTTGCCAACAAATCGAGGCCAAAAACGTTTAACTTTATATGTACGAGTATCTATTTATTTTTAGTTACACACTTTTCTATAAATTTTGGCCAATTTTGTTGCCAATGACAATTGTCGAAAGGTAAAATCAGTTGCCTTCCAATTTGTTGATGTCGTTGTTGTTGCTTGTCCTTTGTTTAACTTTCAAGTTCCTCGTAGTATGTTTCTGTAAGTAGTGCGGGTGAAAATTAAGTGTTAATGTAAGCGAATTCACACTTAGCACTACACATAAAATTTTAACTCATACAAAGAAATGGAAATTATTGATAATTAAGTGTCCGGGCAAGTTCTTTTAGAAGAAAGTTAAATTTAAAAAATGCATTTTGGTTCACTAAACATGAAAAGCACATTAACCAATTTTTTCATGGAAGCGTTTTTGAGATATGGGTTTTTAATTTCTATTTTTCTTCCTTTTTTAGAATTGCACTGACGTTTTTGATTATATCTCGAGTTCTAATAGATAGACTTGGCCAAACAAACACTTAAATTGAAGGCAATTTAGCCGTTTACAACTTTCTTTTATAAAAAAAAAAACGCAAACAATATTGCTTAAAAATAAGATGACAGCATGAGAACAGTCATTCGTGGTCTGTGAAAAAAAAACCAATTAAAATAACACTTCTAATTGAAAATAGTACCGTTATTATGAGATTACCTCTCTCACACGTTGTCGTGATGCTAGTGCTAAAAAAAAGTAAACTGTGTTTGTAAGTCAAAGAACATTGAAACTCCAATTGCGAATTATAAACTTCAAATTAAATTTGAAAATACTTTATAATTCGCAATCAGTTTTAACATATTCCATTGAAAACAATATTCCACATTCAAGAATATTATTTTTTGTTAACTTTTGTGATTTACTATGATTTTTTTTTTTTTTTTTTGATTTTGGTTTTGGATCTGATTTTGATTACTTTTGGACTTGGACTTTTGGACGATTTAAATGTGTTCTTCGACTTTTGTCGCTCATTCATTTGAATGCATTGCTCAATGTTGTAATATTGAAAGCCGTACGTCAATATTTACCCCATTGCTTCCCTCAATGTACTCCGTAAACACATCCTATCTAGCTTTCTTTATATATTTGTTCTAAATATATTTTGTATAAGTTATCTTTAGTCACGCTTGTTTCTTGTCCTTTTGTCTGCGTGTGTGCGTTTGAATTTGGGTAACGAACTTTGCCAACAAATCGAGGCCAAAAACGTTTAACTTTATATGTACGAGTATCTATTTATTTTTAGTTACACACTTTTCTATAAATTTTGGCCAATTTTGTTGCCAATGACAATTGTCGAAAGGTAAAATCAGTTGCCTTCCAATTTGTTGATGTCGTTGTTGTTGCTTGTCCTTTGTTTAACTTTCAAGTTCCTCGTAGTATGTTTCTGTAAGTAGTGCGGGTGAAAATTAAGTGTTAATGTAAGCGAATTCACACTTAGCACTACACATAAAATTTTAACTCATACAAAGAAATGGAAATTATTGATAATTAAGTGTCCGGGCAAGTTCTTTTAGAAGAAAGTTAAATTTAAAAAATGCATTTTGGTTCACTAAACATGAAAAGCACATTAACCAATTTTTTCATGGAAGCGTTTTTGAGATATGGGTTTTTAATTTCTATTTTTCTTCCTTTTTTAGAATTGCACTGACGTTTTTGATTATATCTCGAGTTCTAATAGATAGACTTGGCCAAACAAACACTTAAATTGAAGGCAATTGAGCCGTTTACAATTTTCTTTTATAAAAAAAAAAACGCAAACAATATTGCTTAAAAATAAGATGACAGCATGAGAACAGTCATTCGTGGTCTGTGAAAAAAAAAACCAATTAAAATAACACTTCTAATTGAAAATAGTACCGTTATTATGAGATTACCTCTCTCTAAAGTGCTAAAAAAAAGTAAACTGTGTTTGTAAGTCAAAGAACATTGAAACTCCAATTGCGAATTATAAACTTCAAATTAAATTTGAAAATACTTTATAATTCGCAATCAGTTTTAACATATTCCATTGAAAACAATATTCCACATTCAAGAATATTATTTTTTGTTAATTTTTGTGATTTACTATGATTTTTTTTTTTTTTTTGATTTTGGTTTTGGATCTGATTTTGATTACTTTTGGACTTATGAAGGTATCGTTCTATGTCTGACTGCGCTATTTAGAAAACGGTTATTCATTTTACAACTTCGATACTAGGTATGCATACATTACAGAGGGTATTCTTCATGATACAACTTTGAATAATAATAACAAAAAGAATGGTTGTCTATAAAGTCGGTTTACGGACGATAATTTTACGTGATAACGTCATAAGAAAACATTGATGGAAAATTGCATACTTTTATGAATTGAATTATTATCGCTGAATTATCATTATTTTGTATAATACAAAGTATTGAAACTTAGAATATTTTCGATAAATTCACATTTATTTGTTCTCGTTAATTCAAATATTTGTTTACTTAAATTATACAGATTAATTACAAGTAACAATGTTCATACAAAGAACTGGTATAGTGAATTCAATCGTGGTCGTAGCTCGGTCGCCGACGAATTCCATGAAGGTCGCCCAAGATCGGTTGTTGTGCCCAAAAACATCGATGCAGTGCGTGAACTGATAATGCAAGATCATCATGTGACATATCGAGAGATAGAGGCATCCTTGCACATTAGTTCCACTTCAAAACATTCGATTTTGCATGAAAAAAATTTGCTCTCGTTTACCCATTTACCCCATAATTTATCAATCGTAAAAAAAAGGCTCCCGTCGATTGGTGTAAGGCTTCAAAAGACGTGTATAAAATCGTGACAGGCGACGAATCATGGATATATGCATATGAGCCAGAAACAAAAAAGCAATCGACCGTGTTGGTATTCCAAGGCGAGCCAAATCCAACAAAAGTTTTTCGTGGAAGAAGCACAGCGAACCAAATGAACGCCTGTTTCTTCGGCCGCTTGAGCAACGTAGGACGGTCAATTCTGAGTGGTACACGAACATTTGTTTGCCGGAAGTCTTCGGAGAATTTTGTAAAACCAACCGCCAAAGACGAATCATTCTCCATCATGACAATGCGAGCTCTCACACATCTCGTCAAACAAGTGCATTTTTGAGCAGTCAAAGCATTGAATTAATGACTCATCCTCCGTACACTCCTGATTTGGCACCCAATGACTTTTTCTTGTTCTCGAGTATCAAAGGTAAACTGCGTGGTCAACGATTTACGAGCGCCGAAGAAGCAGTTGAAACGTTCAAAAACCATTTTTGGGGGGTGTCTTAAGAGGAATGGAAAAACTGCTATGACAAATGGTTTGAACGAATGCAAAAGTGTATTGATCATCAAGGGGAATATTTTAAAAATGTTTGTTATTATTTGCTATTCCCGAAATATAAACAGTACCCTCGTATTATCCATTTACCTCATTACAACGTTTGGAGCACGGCTGCTTGTATGGCTGGAATGTCATCGTAAAAAGCTCCTTTCATTGCAGTTTTAATTTTTGGGAAGAGAAAATATTCGCACGGAATCTGTTTATCATCATTTAACTGATGTGGAACAAAAAGTTCACACACCTTTCTTTTACCCAAACCTTTAGTTAATATTTTATAGATTGTACAGTAAGATTCTTCTGCCAGCATTCTCACAGTGAAATTTGCATCGATAGCGATTATTTCACTAACTTTTCCACTAACTTAGCACGATTAGAGGCTTCGGGTTGTCCAAATCTTGGATCATTTAAATCATCACGACCATTTTTAAATCGTGTGAACCACATGTAAACTTAAGTACGACTCATAAAATCATCATCATAAACTTTTTTAACAATTCGTAACTTACTACTACTTTTTTTTTAAAGTTTGTAGTAAATGTGTACATTGGTCGTAAATGGGATTTTGTTTAACCTTTAATTATATATTGTATAGAATAGTATTGTAAAGAATGTACTTGGATCATAAATGTTTTATACCCATCATTGGACCACATCAGATTTCTTTGGCATATAGACCTCACACATACCGAAGATGCCTTGTACCTATTCAAGTTACTTAAGTTTCAAAATTTTGTATGGCCGTTTCCAATATTAATCTCAATAGAATATACAATATTGGTCTCGATCAAGCCACTATAGCTCGTAATCCTATATACCTAAACTCATGCTTCATTTAGTATATGAAACATTTTTTGATGTTTCTGAGAACGAATGCTACAGAATACCCGATATTGGCTTATATCGGCTCACAAATGCTTAAAGTTTCATCAAAGCTTTAGTCTCTTCATAAATTTATCGATACAGACAGAAACTAACAAACACACTATAGCTATAACCTATTCAAAATAGCATTACTACCTACATTTACTCCCACATTCTACTTCCTCCTAAATAGCCCTTTAATTTGAATCACAAATCCATCGTTCAGTTATTCTGGTATAGTTCTATAGATAGAGGGTTTTTATTTTACTATTTATCCTGAAGTGCAGGGTGCGGCACCAAAAGCAATAAAACCTATTTTATGTATCAGAGTTTGGTTTTTTTTTATATTTTTTTATATTGTAGATACAATATCTAAAGTTTTGCTTTACACAGTTTTGAAAATCATAACATGTAGGTGATGCACCTCTTTGTCCATACACCGAAGCAGCCAATTTCTGTCGCTTATCGTGAGCCTTACCAGCATATCAGCAGGTATTTTGGCAATTTCTGCTCGAATGTTGGCTTTCAGATCTTAAGCGGTTGGCATAAAAAAGCCACAAAAAAAAAATTGCACGGCGGGAGGGCGGGCTTCAAATCGACCCATATTGAGATGAGGTACTGCGGGAGGGGTTCCCTCTAAACAGCCAGCGGTGCTCTTGAATTGTAATCCGTTGTTCCGTCCTGTTGGTACCATACCCAATCTCCTAAGTGCAATTCATCAAAACGTTGAAAAAAATGCATCTTACATACCAACATATACCGGTCTGAATTCACTGTCACTGTGATCTCATTTTCTGAAATACACGGTCCAATAATCCCTTTAGGTAATTGCAAAGACCTTTGATGGAGATTGGTGTCAGCACAATAGCGCATGTTTTGTTTGTTAAAGCATCCTGTCAATTGAAAATGCGCTTCATCGCTGAGAACAACAACAACAATAAAAGTAGGACTCGACTGCAAACGCACGCTCCTCACTTTTCCAGCGTATGATGCTGACAGACCTGGAACGAAATAAAACTTTAGTACCACGCCTGCCAATTGGTATTACTCCCACCATGCTACGATCCCTACTGCCTTAATGTCGCATATTTGAAAAAATAAAAGAAGTTATGCTGTCGCACCCTATATAATAGTAATACAAATGTAAGAATCATTTTCCACACATATTTCATATCTAGTAATTTTCTTACTTATTAATAAAATGTTCTCATGTTACAGTTTCTTTGATCGTTTCGCTCTTTCAACTACTTCAGCATGTCAAATTACTTAAGTAAGGAGAGTTCTTGAACTTGAGACAAGCCAATAAACCTTCAAACATATGTTATTCTTCTAAGTACGTATTACAAAAAACTTGCAACATATGCAGAAAACTAAATTGCTAACTGCATTCAAGTATCTTTTCAATCGATAAGGAAAAAATAATTTCAGCTACTGCCTCGATATAGGTATGTTTGCTTCTTTAAACCTCAGTTTGATTGATATGAATGAATGCGATTTGAACTAATACATATTCTAAAATATAGAGTAGAGATATCTCACAAATTTGCAGAGCGTACATTGAAATGCTTTCGAAGCTTTTTAGTGGAACTCATATAGTTATCTGGTTATACAGGTCTCTTACTAGTACTACGAGTGCTGGAATGGCTCGTTGCCTTCTCGGAATGGCCTTGATTGTGCAGGCAGTAAGTAAATTCAAAGGTGTATAAGATTAAACTGAAATAGATTTTAAAATAAAAGTAAATAATTCAAAAATTGATTCTTTTTATATTCGGTTTGCTAGTTTAAATAGTTCTGAAGATTTATCGATTTTATTTTGTGAGCGTAACACTGTTCATTTAATTAATGGAACATTTTTTACCCACTGCGCTTCACATACATGTACTAAAGCAAATAATATTCCCCTAACTAAAATTATTTCTGATAAACAACAAACTGAGTTGCGGCACAGCGCATTTTTTACGAAATGAAACATTCATAAAAGCATTAATTACCTCCTTTAAATCATACAATCTGACCTCAATTAGTCCAGAGGACTGTCAATGATGATGATTTTTACTGACATAGACACGATTTTACCAGTGTCACCTATTGGATCCTAGCATAGCGTTTAACCTTGCTCTCTCATCCAATAATGTTCCATAAACAAATTATCAAAATCGATCGGGTAGCATCTGAATCCATAAGCAAAGTACAAAACAATGTGTCCAACAAATTCTAATTTCTATATATATAAGTAGATGCCAGCTACTTAAAAACTTTAAAACTTTCAGTTCAGTCAGCACTTTATCTCAACAACTATCTTGAGCTACTTTTTCAAAAACTACGCATAAAATATCTTAAAAGCCTTGTAAAATTTTGCAAAATCCGATTGATCTGAGCAACATGTTTACACCAAATACTCGTACTACTGAAGCAAACAGCAGATACAACAACAACAAAATCGATGAAAAATGATTAGCTACGTACTACAAAAAAAAAAAAACCAAGAAAATAAAGCAAATCACACAGAAATTTATAAAAAAGAAAAAAAATAAATGATCTCGTTTACTTGAGCGCACCGAGCGCAAACTGCTCCAGCCTCCATAATCAATCAATGCAATCTCTGTTATCATGAATAATTTCCTAGAGGGCATTTTGCGCTACTACATTGCCACAGACAGCTGCCCTCCCCTGCCCTTCCCTGCCCACCCCTCGATTCCTCTTTCCAATGCTACCCCGTTGTATGCTGCGCTCCATTTGAAAGCCGCACGCAATGCGCAGCTATGCAGCTAAACGCTTCTCAGCAGCAGCGGCAGCCGCTGCTCCGCCGATCCTCTCCAGCCAACTACATTGCCTTCGAAAGAAGAAACGCGGCCGGAGCCCTTCAACTATTTTGCTTCACGCTTGCGCTTCGTCATTATCAGCTTCATGCGATTTAATTACCCACATGCCGCAGATGAAGAAGCTATAGAAGAGGTGAAAAAGAAAGAAGAAGAAGAAACGGCGAAAAGAAGCAACAATAACAACAATAAACACACGAGAAATGTTTAAAAAATTATCCCTCTGAGATAAACGCAAAATTCGTATATATATACAAGGTCTGATTGAAAAGTTCAAAATTAATAGTGAATTCACGTAAAATTTGAAGTATAGCCTTCTCTCGGTGTACGGAGATAAAAATATATAAGACACTGATAACCCGGTCCTGCTTTATGACGTAGAAGCATGGACTTGACATTACCGGATACAGCATCTTTAGGAGTGTTCGAGAGCAAGATTCTTCGTATGAAGCAGGAGCTGTATGAAATGTATGATGAGGTTAACATAGTCGCATTAAATTCCAGCGGCTGCACTGGTCTGGTCACCGCATCCGGATGAACCCCGAATCTCCAGCACTAAAGGTTTACGACGGAAACCTGAACATGATTGATGGACGGCGTCAAAGAGTACGTACGAGCTTAAGATGGCAATATCAGGTCTATGATGATCTGAAGAAGCTCCGGTGGGCACTAAACTTGACCGATAGATGGTTGTGGAGCCACGTAAGTAAGTAAGTCATTCAAGTAACGACATTTTGGCAAGCCATATTTTTGTTTGAAATTGCGTAAATTAGATGTAAACCTTATTTAGAACGGATGCTTAAAATCTGCCAAAGTTTAGAGGAAAACAAATCGATTAAGTTCTGAGTCTACGTCAACAAAGTTGGCATTTTTATAGACAGCTACATATCATATCCAGCTTATCGAAAATATATATACTTTATGTGCTCTCCGATGTCTTCTTCATTAAGTTATATATGCGATAGATGTATACCAAAATATGTGATGGCAAAAACAAAAAGAATATATTATCACATTCAATAAAAATATTTATTGTTATATTTTGAAACCCATAGCGTCGACATGTGTGCTGAGCAACTGATCCCAAAAAGTTCCCCATTGATTTTTTGCAATCTCTCAAACGCCTCTTTCCTTGTACGAGAAACAATCATAATGTCGGCCATGTAAACAGCGACGTACGAATAAGCAGCACGCTGAAACACTGTTTAACTTAAAAATGATTATACAGAAATGGCACAAATTTGTGGAACTAGTGGATCGATTACAATGCATTTAATTTCTGTTTAAAGGTGAACATAAAGCTTGCTAACTACTCAACAACTAGGAATACTTAACTACATAGGAATTATAGGTCAAAATTAAGAGAATAATTTAAAAAAAAAGGACACATGATGAAACGAAACATGTTGTACACCACATCGAGAATCAGCGACGAATATTGCTTTAGATAATTATTTATGGGAGCCATGAGGAGCAAACGTAGAAAATAGTTATCAAACGACAGATCATCAAGATTGTTAAGCGAGAAAAACTAAGAGACATAAATACTACATTTAAAAATTTAATGCGCTTGAAATTCACAATTAGTTTTAACGTTTGTCATTAACATTTGTATTAAATCTCGTCTGAAATGGACATGACGCGTAAACATGCCATATTGGTAGCGAAAATAGAGATATTTCAGATACTTTTCTCTGGAATCAGCGGTAACGATCTTGACAACTTTTTGTTTTTTTCTTTTATAGGAGTGTGCTTATTAATGTTTTTGACGTTTCATAGACGTGCATATGTATATTTCAATAAGTATTTTGTAGGTATTTTTCTTATTTGTGGTCGATACGTATAGTAATTAGCTTTAGCCAATATATACAAACAGTAAGATATTTGCATTAATAATAAAATGAAAATGCATTAATAATAAAATGAAAAAAAAAACAAAAGTTTCAGCCAACAATTTATAAAAAATCAATAAATTAATATTATCCTCCCTTAGCGTCTATCACTTTTTTGCAGACGTCTCGGTACAGATTCCACCGAGCTGTGGATATTATACAATGGAATATACTTCCAGAATGATTTACTTCGGATATTCTCGTGTTTTATTTTTTAGTTTGGACACCGGTTTCTTTTTTATATAAGATCAGAGATTCTCTATAATGTTTGAGTCTGAGCTTTGGGTGGCCACTCCAACGTGTTAACCCTAACATCATTTAAGAACTCTGTAATAATTTTAGCTTTATGATACGGGGCGCTGTCCTGTTGGAATAAAAAAGACTCCCCGATCAATTTATCCGCACAGGGAAAGCATGTTCATTTAACACATTCAAATATTTTCCTTTTTTCATGGTTCCATCAACAAAAACTAAATCTCCCAAGCCATTGTAAGCTACGCATCCCTAAAACATTACGGAGCCACTTCCATGACTCGCTCTTTCACATGTGGGTGTCACTGTTTTTGTGATACTGATATGGAATTCTGACGTAGACTTTTTTTTTTGAGCCGTAAATCTCAAAAGAACTTTAATCGATCCTCAAAACAGTATACCACAATGATTCTGGTTTGCCAGTATATATGTTTTAGCAAACTCAAGTCGCTTCATCTTATTTCACGAAGTTATTTGTGGTATAACTCCATAATCAGACGTCCCCGAATTACGTCCTTTCACTGACATCATTATTTGCCGCTTCTTTTAGCTGTTTTTCAACCGATCGAGGAGTATGTAAGACATTTTGTTTGAACTGCCGCAGAATATAACTATCTGTCTTGGCGGTTTTTTACGTTTTTTACCGTGTACGTTTTTTTTTTTATATTTGTTTATCGGATAACAGATCGTTTGACGTCGTGAAATTTTGTATAATTTACTGATATGTATTTTGTACTGAAATACCAGAGTTGTACTTCACTAATAATTCACTCAAATCGTTTGTTTTACCCATATTAAACAAATTTTGAAATGAAAAAAAAGCCTATCAGTAACAACCATCTATCAACCAAACTAAGCCACAGCTAAGGTTTGCTTTTCTATTGTATTAACAGCCGATCAGTGCGAATTAAATGGAACTAGTGTCATGCGGGAAACGTCCATTTGTATATGTATATCAAGGGGCTGTCCACTAAGGCGCATTTCAACCTAATATTGACTTTAACAAAGCAGTTTTTCATACAAAAACACAAAAGCGGGCTGTGGATTTGTATGGGAGCTACGCCAAAAAGTGAGCGAGTCCTATCTATTAATGTATATGTGAAGCGTCCATCCACTAGAAGCTACCATATAAATTAATAAATTGATATTGACTACAAAAAAAAAGTTTTTTTTTTAAAGTCAAAAGTGGGCGGTGGGTTTGTATTGTGACGATAGCTACAGCCATCGCACAAATTAGTATTAAGATTCCACCACGAAGACATCTTGTACCACATACTCGTAGAATTGTCAATCTAGCTATTCATTAAATGACAATTATAAGTCGCAAACAAAAATAAATATTGGTTTTTCTTAAATATTTAAGAACACTCATACACCGATAAAAAAAAAACGGTAAAGAGCTCAAGCCGAGCGAAGAACAAACAACACAAGAAGACAAACTACAACAGCGTGGGAAAAACTACGCAGCGGAGCAGGAACTACTAGAGGAAAGCAGGGAGAAAAAAAAAACAAGCGCAAGAGCAACAAGACATACACAGGCGCCGCGTGGTAACTATTATAAAAGAAAAAATTATTCACATAAAAATTATTTATAAAGTGGCCTAAGTTTCCATAGTTTTAGCTTAAACAAAAAATCGAAACAAACCAAATCCAAAGTCAAACTAAGATCAAAGAAATAGAAATAAATTAAATTCAAAATTAAATTAAAAGCCAAAAAGGAAAAAAAAGAGATAGAACAAGTGATTGTGCGAAACCTGTGGAAATAATTATAACAAATTAGAGTGCATTTACGTCCGAAGAGTAGCATATCTCACGTGGATAGAACTTATTCAGTCTCCACGAGTGATTGGTACAACCGGCCAAGTGTTTCCTATGTATTGAACTTATTTAGTCTCCATACGAAATCAAATATTTCCTAGAGCACATTTATCCAAGGAGTAGCATATTTCACGTGGATTGAACTTAATCATTCTTCACAGGGAATTGGTACCATCGGCGGTATATTTTCTGTGGATTGAACTTATTCAGTGTCCACACGAAAATTATCCAACAAGCGTTTTTGTCTTTCTTGAGTCAGAATTAGGCAGCTGTAAACAATATTCTCTTAGAGTAAATTTGTCCAACCAGTAACATATTTCACGTGGGTCGAACTCTTTCAATCCCCACGGGAAATTTGTACCATCGGAAGCATATTTTATGTGGATTGAACTTATTCAGTCTCCACACAAAATAAGCAGCTCCAAAGTATTCTCCGCAAACTCACAACCACTTTTTCGCATCTCTTAAAAATTATTGTTGAAAATCAAAGTCTAAGCTAAGAATCGTTAATCAAAACCTAATCTAAGAAAACTTCGCACGTAGAACAAACATATGAAATCTTAAAATACATGTGGGTTTCCGACGAGGATACTCCGGCCGGTGACATCGTTACAGTATGGCGGCTAACCCAAAAAGTGGGAGAGGCGGGGCGGGTCAATCTTGATACTTTATTAAACTGCAATAAAAAGAAGTGTAAATGCAAAATTTCAACTGGATAGCATAAAAATTAGTCCCCAAAAAAAGCGCAACATCGTACAGATGGACAGACAGACGGACATGGCTAGATCGACTCGCCTAGTTGAAGTAATATATACTTTATGGGGTCTACGATGTCTCCTTTAATGTGTTACAAACTTTCAGATAAACTGATAAAACTATTCAAAATCTGTGTGAATAGTATAAAAATATTTTACAATATAGTTTATGCTTTCATATACTTAACGGTAAACCAGATAAGAAAACAGTTACATGTTACATTTCTTCAAAATACAACGTTAAACGTTCCGCAGAGTTTTGTCAAAATACTTTTGCCTACGTGTGTAGGTATGAAAAAATATTGAAGTCAGCAACCATATTCAGTTTTGGACTAGCATAGTACAGTTAAAAGGAGTTTAGAGTACTATTGTGTATTTCCGTCAGAAAGTATTTTTAAATTCAATTTCTTCAAAAAGTTTTCGAGAATTTTTTAATCAGACCTTATGTATGTATGTTAGCCTTTTTCGTTTCTCACAAAAAAGATCTTGACCACATTTCACACACACTGCAGTAAGCTGTAAGCAAGTAAGTGTGAATGAACGCGATGTATGCACATAAAGAACAGGTGGGAAAGAGAGTGCAAAAGCGAGAGAAGATCGAGCAAGTTACCCTCATACAATTTATATATGTATGTACAGTATATGTAAGTTTGTACTACATGGCCTCGCTGTTATCGATCGTGGTCAAAATGTTGCTGTTATTATTGTTGTTGTTCACATCGTCATCGCAAAAGCCAAGAAGCCCTCGGGCGCTCTCAGCAATTTTCATTGCTGCTGCTGCTGCTGCTGCTGCTCGTCTTCTTCTTCTTTTACAGCTCAGCTACTTCGGCGATCGTTGTCGCATTTGATTTGGCTGTTATTATTTGTTGTTGTTGTTGTTGCTCTGATTCGTTGTCAGCATATTGTTGTTGTTGCTGTCATTTTGGTCATTGTCGCAGCTATTTACAACAGCAACATACATTAACTCTCTTGCACCCGCTCTCTTCATGTTTAATCCATTCGAAACTCGCTCAGTGCAGTGCACATTCCTTTACTCGTGCGCCGCACTCGCTGCATTTGTTGTTGTTGTCGATTGCGCTCATAAATGCTGTAATAACACAACAACAACAACAACAACGAGAGCATGACCAACAGACAACAGACGTTTTTCTCTACGTCAAAATACCGTCCGTTCGTCAGTGCGGCGAGGCATGTTAATGGAATGAAGCGGTAACCTGCGAAGCAAGAAGTGGACAGCCAAAACATGTTTATGAAAAGAAAGAAATTCCATTGCAAACAAAAAAAAAAAAGTAAAATAAAAAAAGGCGTCAGAGCGGAGCGTGCGGTTAACTTGTAATCCAGCTCAAAACACACACACACTCAGACAAGAGCATGCACATAGATACAAACCGTCATCATATCATTGATCATTCACTTCACGGCACGTTTTGTGTGCACTCTCTTTCATTAACTCTCTTTGATCTTTTGTGAGTCATGTACGATTTGCAGTTGCTCTGTATTTTTTTGTATCTTTGTCCTCGCATCTGTATCTACATATGTATGTATCTGTATCTGTGTGTGCATTGGCTTTGTATCTATGTGTTTGTATGTCAGTTTTGCCTGGGGGCATATTTAGTAATTCTGTGGTGGAATTTTTTAAATGTCGCCTTCTGCAACCACAGCCACAGCAGCAGCAGCAGCAACAATAACAAAAACCAATTGAACAAGTTGTATGTAGTAGCAAAGCAAGAATAAAAATCAAATTAGATTCTTGTGCAAGGTTAGTGTGAATGTGTCCATGAGTGTGTGTATGTGTGTATCTGTCAGTTTGTAGTATGTGGGAGCAAATGTTAGCGCAAAATAATGTCGTCGAAGTACTCTTACTCGTTAACTTACTTATAATATCTAATATTTAACTTTGTTAATATTAAGAAAATACTAAATATGTATCTAATGTCTAACAAATAAATACTTCAGAAGATATTTTGAGTCAAAAAATTAATGTAGTGAACAGAAAAATTTTCAAAAACAAATAAAATCCAAGAGTTTTAAATAAATTCTCGTAAATATGCGGTATTCACACTCAGTGGATTAAAAATTAAAAGCTATCTCAGAGCCCTATGTTTTTCGTGCACATCGAGCAACATATAGCGTGCATCATCGACCTTCTAAGCCCACTACTGCTAATACCATCCGACAATTCGAGTCTCAGTGTACGTTATTGGATCAATTTGAATCCGTGAGCAGCATCTTGGCCTCTCGTATGGAACTAATTTTACGCCAGAATCTTGGTTTAAAGGCATACAATATCCTACGAGGCATATCCAGAAAGTAAGTGTACTGAATTTTTGTAGGTTTTAAAATTTTATATTTAAACAAAAAAATTACGTGATACTTTACTACATAATGTAAGCTATTTTTCTCTCTCTCTCTCTCTCTCTCTGCAGGTGATGAAGCGGGGTATCAATGCCTTCGTCGAAGTAGTTTCCCGCCAACCACTTGGGACCCACCTCGTGGACAGTTTCGGATAATCGAAGGTTTCTGTGATTGTTTCGTGTAGTAGAGATCTGGATATTTGCGGAAACATCACAGAAAGTTCATCCAAATTCAATCTGCGGTCGTCACGGAGCGTATTTTCGATTTTTTCCACAATTTCGTCAGTCACAATTGAAGCTCTTCCGCTCCTCTTGATCATCATGCACAGACGTACGACCGTTTTTAAACTCGCGACACCACTTGTACACACTCGTACGATTCATAGCTTTATCACCATATGCAGTTTTCACCTCATTATAAATCTCAAACGGGGGGTTTCCCTTCCAAACGAGATAACGGATGACGCCGCGTATTTCGCACTTGGCGGGAGACTGGATTGACATTGTTTATGAAACGTTTTGTCGCGTCGACAGTTCTCAACGTACTGAGCTCGAACCGGTCTCGTTGCAAAGGGGAGAAGTCAGTCTACACTGCAGTGTTTCCAACATGACGAAAATAAAATCCCTCCCGCCATGAGAGCCTCAGTACACTTACTTTCTGGATATGCCTTGTACATATTTAAAAATTGAAGCCGCCAGATTTGTATTTACGCTTTAATTTCAGTCAATGGGCTCTGCAACACCTCATTGAAGATCCGCTGTTTTCGCGCCGAAGTTTGTTCAGTGATGAGTCACAATTCGGGCTGGATGGATACGTCAATAAATAAAATTTCAGCATTTGGGCTGATGAGCAACCCGAATAGATTCTCCTTTATATCCAAAAAATTTCACTGTTTATTGTGGTTTATGGGCTGTTGGAATCATTGATCCGAATTTCTTTAAAAATGAGGCCGGACAGAATATTGCCGTCAATGGCGAGCCCTACCACACCATGATAACAGACTTTTTGTTGCCTTAAATTCTACGAATCAAAACTTGGAAGCCAGCATTACTCGCGTAATTCGCGACACACCGGTAGCAATGCTGGAAAGAGTAATCGAAAATTGGACCTACCGAATGGACCACCTACAGCGTAGTCGCGGCTACCATATGAATGAAATTATCTTTAAAAAGTAAATGTCAGAGATTGTTCTTTCGGGTCACAATAAAGATTCCGACATCCAATTATATTTTGTGTTTTATTTAAATATAAAAAAAACCTCTAAATTAATCTCCTGTTATATACATATTTCGTTTATACGATAGTGTTTTTACGAAAACAATGCACGGCATGTGGAAAAATTGCATATAAACCCTTTTTTGCATGATATTCTCTCCGCGTTGCCACCTTGTAAGTTTTATGTTATATGGTAAATGTGTATTTGGATTCGAGGTGCGTTTCTTTCATTTTCAGAACAAATATACTAAAGAAATTGTAAAGGCTTAAATTTGCATAAAATAAACGAATAATAGTGAGCGTAGCATGTTGATATTGATACTCTATGGTGTTAGAACAAAAATAAGCCTCCATGCCGGACTTCAGCCAAACATTGCAATAACTTTTACAAAATAAATGTAGAGGAGACAGGTAAGCGAATATTTCTAGATGGACTCGTATCGACGAGCTGACCTCGCATACATAAACTAATGATCATGCCCCTCACACTCCCATTGAAACACACCACCCATTTTTGTATGAAAAACTGTTTTATTACGGTCAATTTTAACTTGAAATTTAATATGGACGTTTTTTATGGACAGCCTCTTCACATCTATATATTAAGTGGCAAACCGATTTTGACGTGAAAACGTCTATTAAATCGGTTGGTTTAGCGCAGAAGCATGACTCATTTCTGACGTTCCGTTTACCGTTACGACACGACACTAAACGAACGAAAAGCAAAAGGCAGAACATGTAATCGTACACATATGAATACATGTGAGGATTGTGTCGTTCCGCCTGAACAAGCCAGCGATAGACAGACCATCGTGAATTGGCTTGTTGAAAGCTATAGTTATGTGTGTGTGTGCGTTTGGGGTGCGGTATGCACTTGGTAGAATGTATGAATAATAACATTGTAAGTGTATAATAAAGTTTGTTTCAAATAAAATACATGTACAAAGTAAACAAAGCACGCACACCATAGATCAAGGAAGACGACAATAACAGTTGCTTTTGCATTTGAGTACCAAAAACAACAACAAAAGACTTTTAAAGTTGCTGGTGGTCAGTCGAAGAGATAGAGAGCGTATATTTCACTCTTTGTTATTGGTAACGAAACTCTTTTATATGACAAGTTGTTAGAATTTAATTCACAAAAGTATGCAATTTTTCATCAATGTTTTCTTATGACGTTAAAATTATCGTCCGTAAACCGACTTTACAGACAACCATTTTTTTTTTTTTTGTGAAGGCTACTACGCTCACAGTATACATATAAACGATTTTGACAAAAAAAAAAATTGAAAGATATTCATTCACAGATGTTCACAATCTACGATTATACTTTAATGAGAGGTATTCGAATATTTTGGACGTAAAAGGCTTAAACAATTGTCACTCATACAACGTATCAAAGTAGTAATTCCTAAACAAATCCACCACCTACTATTATGTTTTTAAGTTAAAATAAACATTTGTAAATAAACAATATTAAATATACAACTTTAAATATCATTTAAAAACTATTGAGTCTTCCGGTTTTCATTATTTTTAACTATTAAAGTGTTATTAATTATAATTCGAAACTATTTTCAAACATTTTCTTCAACCAGTAAAAAGGTCTATCACCCCGCATGGATCTTCCTTTGACAAAATATACATTATTAGCACCGTCTGTAAAGTGTAGCTATAAAATAACTGCAGATTGTTGTTACTTTTTGAAATCATTTCATCTTTATCATTTTTCGAAGTTTGTCTTCGAAGTCTTTTGATTTTGCAACTGAAATCTTATAAGCAAAAATATTTCAAAGTGGCAATGCTGCATATGTTAGTATGTGTGTAAATAGATATTCAACTCCAACTAAAGCAAAGAGTATAAGTGGTAAGTTTCTAATACACCACAAAAGATACTTGTGCGCTCTTTACAATGTATATGATAAACACTCGCAAGAGAATGTATCTGAGTAGCAGCAGATCACTCAAAGCAGCAACAGTTGCGTTTCATTTTTCAGTTTACATAGATTCTCAGATTGAGTTTAACTGTTGTCGTGTCCGGTTTATTTGTTAGCGGCGGATTGTCGTCGTTTATGCCGCAAAGTAAATACGGAAGCTGACAAAATAAAACGCAGTGCGCGTCTAAGTGTGCCCCCGCCCCCCTACACTGCGCTGATCCACTGAATATTGCGTGTGAAATGCATAGTAAGTGTTTGTGTGAGTGTGTGTGTGCGTGTAGATGATAGAAGAAAAAAATAAAAGCAAAAGCAAAAGCAATAAAATAATAAATTAAAAAGCAAAGCGTAATGTTAAAAAAGAAATTGTGTTTGAGTGTTTTTTTTATAAAAAGTGTTTAAGAAAAAGCGAGAACGCATACAAAATGTGTGTTTTCAATTAAAATGTTGTAAAATAAAAGGTTTAATATATTATTTAAGTGAATGTAAGTTTATGAAGAATTTTAATTGTATTTAAAATAAATATTAAAATTTTATTTTGTAAGGTTTCTTTTACACATACTCTCTCTCTCTCTCTCTCTCTGTCTCTCGCTCGGTGTGTTTGCAGCGCAGCGACTGCGCAGCAACTCAACACACACACACACACACTTGCATATTAAAGAGCATCGAAACCTTCGATTGCGTTTGTATTGAGTAAAAATTTGTTGTTTTTTCTTTTTGTTTTGCAATAATTTGTTGTTGTTTTTTATTTTATTTTCTTTTATTTTACTTTGGCTTATTTTCATTGGTATTGTTGTTGTTGTTGTCTCTGCATACTCTGGAATGTTGAATCTTTCTCACTCTCTCTCCCACACATACGTGCTCGCTTGCACATACTAAATTAGTGATGAGCGATATCGTGGTTTGTAGATACCTGTGATTGCAATTTTCATTTCAATGTAATTTTTAACTGTTCGATGATTGTCGGATTAATAACATAGGCCTGTGAAATATAACTTTTAATTTCACTGTTATATGATAATGAAACTTTTGGTAGATATTAAGTACAAAGCCAAGAAAAAAATATTGTGATTTTACTTAAACCAGCGTCCAGAATGAACGGTAAGCCCGATCGAAATGAACGCTGATTAATCATTTGGAAAGGTGATTAAATTACCCATTTAGCGGCATCCAATTTGAAGTTGATGCAATTAAATAAAATATCGATTAAACATGTAATACAGTGGCTATTGAAATTGATCTTTCTTGAAAAAAGTTGCACAATTGAGAAAAATGTATGAAATTGTTTAAAAATTGCATCAAATTTATACTTTTATCTGTTATTTTTCATTTGATCAAAATGATTTGGACGCGCAATTAATTCACCTTTCTCGACATTCACTCTGCACACTGGTTTAAAACTACAAAAAACAACATATACCATTAATCTCTTAAATTTGACGTGATAAAATTTATTGGTAAAATGTTTTATTCGTACTTAATATCTGCCGAAATTACTTCTTAGTTTTGTTAAGGAAAAACAATCGTAGATATTTGTAATTGAGTCCTAATAAATGCATTGCATTCAGCAATATTTGCTACTGAAGCATATATAAATTTAATTACTTAGTTGACACTTTCCTACCATGGTCTTTGCTAGCACATTACCTTTCGTTACAGATGTCAATTTCGTTTATTTATTGTTGATTGATTTTATGTAATATTTGTTTCTATACTAAAACTACAAATCATAAATTCAAGCAAAGCGAATGGTTTCAAAATTATATTGTCCTTATTTTATTGTAATATGTATAAAGTACAATTTACACCTTGTGTAAGGAGTATAAAAAAGCTACTAACGTTACTATTAATGAATCGTAATGAAGTATTGCTTTAAAATATTATGAAGTTAAATTTTTTTTTTTTTTTATTTGCAATTAAAAATAAAAGATTTTTAGTCTTGTTGTCATCTAGGCGTATTCTGTGTTCACTAAGCATAAAGCTTTGAGTAAAATGAGTTCGCAAGGTACTGGTTGTTTTCCAAACAACATAGTTCCTCTGAGCAAGATAAGATAAACTAGAATATTTTTAATTACTAATCTTATGAGTCCAAATTGCCTTCCAACGTGTTTTCACTTATATGTTTGCGCAGTATATTTATTTAAAGAGCTTCATATAGACAATTCAGTTTCATTCAGTAGCGATACATTAAGACTTTCAATCTGGTGTCTCTGTATTTTTTCTTACAAATTTCGTTGGTAAAAGTATAGTTTGCATTAACTACTGTTGGTATATCGGAAAAACCCAAAGTTATAAATCTTGGGTCCAACATTGTAGCCAAGAATAAAGTCTTATTTTTTTCCGCAGTTCCCAAGCGTTCATTTATTCTTTTTTTCAAACTCTTTAAGAATCGCTAGTATCGGCTCTGAGTAATTATTTCTTTCTAAGTGTATACATTAGACAAATCAGCTGTATTCAGAATTATTAATGAGCATATTAAAGCAACAACTCCTGTTTTATAATACACTCAACATTTCTTTTGGCATTGGACAACAGTCTAACAAAAAACTACGCAACGTATTAATATAATGGATAATAATGCCTATAAAAGAGGTACTTTGCGTTTAATGTAGTAATAAGATAACTAAAAGCCTTATTCTTCATAAAGCTAAAAGGCTGCAGATCCCTAATAAATAACATTTACACGGCTCATTGATGTCCTGTTTTAACGTAACAGATTATTTCTGGCTTCCAAACGCAGAAGTATCGAGAGAGGAGATGTACGACTGCAATTATCAACGTCAGTCAAATTTTCTTTGATCTACAATGAATTTTATTTAAAAATTTTAGCATAATTGTGTCGGAACGATATTTTCTTTTAACATACATATATTACATATAGAAAAACTGCAACATTTCACTTTTGTTCTATATATACCATTTTATTTTCCTTTATGAGGTTACCGCTACATAGTCATAGTTAAATATATTCATATACAATTCAACTATTTTAAAATTTAATTAAAATATGATTCATATTTGTACTCATGAACGGCTATATAGTCGCCATTTTGCGTTTTCAAATTCAATGCAAATAGACAAACTAAGCCAATTGAACACTATCAGATTTTAGTTTGCTACCTATTTATACTTTGACTTTCCTTAGGTTAAATTGTAGTATGAAAAATCTATGTATCATAATGTCTCTTACCGTAATAGGAATGAAAATCAAATTTAAAGTTTTGCTAAGTTAATTTAAAGTAATAGTAAATTTAAATAAAATATTTAATTTAAATTTCAACCAAATGTCAATAGTTTAAATGTCAAAAACAGACCACGCCAACTTGTTAAAACAGGCATTCTGCTACGACAATCTGCAGCGTTTCCCCGAACAATTTTAGGTTTAAAATGAAAAATTTAAATATTTATAATTTTAATTTTGAAATGATGTGTGTGTAACACGTGGTAATCTCGTAATCTCGTGGATATAATCTCGATCAGTATCGGAAACTGAGTCGGTTAACCTAACAACAACGAAAAACAGATACAAATATTTAATAACATCAGAATTACCAACAAAAATTAAATTTTTTCTCTTAAAATAAATCATAATTTAGTTTTGAGTATTTTTTAACATAAATATATTAATAAAATAACTAATTTAGACATATCACACCAAATATAGGAATTCACAATATTCTCCAAGTAAATCTGCAAAAATTTTCGTTTATATAGACTGTAATCTATTTCTGTTAGCTACGACAACTCTGCGTAGCACAAAACTCGTCTGTACATTAAACGCTGAAATATTTTTTCTGCGACACCTACGAATTTCCCTGATAAATTCAAATCACCAGATGAAATTTTGTCTAGAGATTTCTGTGACACTCTCGAGTGTGTGAAGTCACGATCGAGCTGTCAAATTAATTCGCCGATATTTTTCAAAATAAATAACTGCTTTGCTATATGTGATTTTTCGTTTAAAGTAAAATTTCAGAGGTAGTGAAATATCGCTCATCCCTAATATTAATAACTACTATTTCTTTCGCTCTCTCTTTTTCACTCGATTTTACTGCATTTCAACTTTGGTATTTCTTTCATTTCTTTTTTTTTTGCTTCAATAAATTTTAATAATTTTTATAGAGTTGCACTATAAAAATTTATTCAAACATAAACTAAATGCTTAAAAGCGCTAATAATAAAAATTTACATTTTCTAGATATATCTAGATATATATGTATGTATATCGCATTCGCTCGCACACTTACTTTACGCTCTCCGTTCCAAAGTGAAATGCATTCAAATGAAGTTTGCTTTTGTTCGTTTTGCTTTGCGGTTTTTATTTTCTTTCATTTTTTTTTTTTTGTTGTTGTTTCTTCTGGCGTTGAGCAAGTCGCAAAGTTGTCACATTAAAATCACACCTTCAAGGAAATATTTATTGTTTTTGTTGTTATTGCATTTGCATGTGTGTGTGTGTGTGTGTGCGTGTATTTGTCTCTCTCTCTCTTTCTTACGTTGCATTCATTCAGGTCGCTGCATTTTGCAGTTTGCTTTTGCTCTGCTGCTTTGCTCCATTTGCATTACGTTATTGTTGTTTTTCTTTGTTTTCTTTGCATGCAAATTATGTGTTTGCAAAGGAAGTTTTACATATTTTTAGATGATTTTGTTGTGATTTCTTTGACGTGCAAAAACAACAACAAGGATAGATTTCGCTCTCTTTCTCTCTCTCTCTTTAATTTATAATGCTGTTGTTTTGGCCAGTTTATCATTTATAACAAGGCATAACTTTTTATAGATCTACTCTACTCGTACATACAGATACATATACATACATAAAAATAAAGATAAAACTTATGATCCTATAACCATTATTGTCCATTTTCACTCTCATCAGACCGGATATTGCAATATTATGGCAATAGATAGATTATTTTCAACTTAGAAATCATGCAATATTGTTTTATTTAATGAGTTATGATTACATTTTGTTTATACGTGGGTAATATTTGTAGTAATTTAGATTATATTTAATACACATATAACCGGCGTTGCTCGGGCCAGATTGTTAAAAATGCAAATAGATTTTAAAGACGACCGAATGTGAAGAAAATTTCTTATACAATTTATATCCACTTTTCCGTCATAGCTGGTATTTATCAAAATAGGCGAAATACGCGTTTAACTATTTATTATGTAGACTAACAAACTAAGTTTAAAGACAATCGGATGAAAAAAAAATGTACCTTATATATTATTTCACCTCCATTTCTCCTTTGGGAATTAAATTGGAGTTTCAAATTCAAGTTAGATGAAAAACAAAATAAAAAAATGTTCACTTTTTTATATGAAGTGATTTCCAATTCTAAAATTCTCCAAAAAAATTCTCCAAAAAAAGGGGGGGGGGGTTATCTTACAACCATAGCGTTCTGCATTGACGGTAAAAGTCCCTCGAGTATCATTTTCGAATAAAAATGGTCCGAGTACAGCCAAATCCTATGTTTAAAGACATCTGTTTTGTAATTTTGTAAGTCTTTCAGAGCTCCAAAAGCAAAATTGGTTTTAACATTTTTAACATGTTTTTCGGTTGTTAAATGTTCCATTATCGTATATGACAGCTCACAGCTACTTTTCAATTAGTTGTTGCTTTACACAGCGCATGGTTGAGTAATATAAGGGTCCGTGTTTCATCAAGTTGCTCTCTTTATTTTTTTATTTGCTTTTGGTACCTTTGTTTTCATTTGGCAGATTAGAAAAAACTCTGTCCGGATCTAACCGCTGAAGGACAAATGACTGAATCTGGCGCCTTCTGTTATTCCACCATGACCCACCCTGAATTACACAAACAATTAAATAGTTAGTCGTAATCCTTCTTCGTATGCCGAAGGCGAAAGAAAACATTTCGTATGCTACGTGGTTTCGTGTGTATTGCTATGTTATAGCAACGAAAAAACGATTCGGAGTCGAAAAATGCAAAAAATAAGTATACCATTTTTTTTCTTAGCACAATTATGTTGTTTAAAAAAAAAATAAAATTATTAAAACCGGTTCAGTATAGTTTCCTCCAAAGCATTACATACAATGCAATTATATATAAAGAGTATAGATAAGGTACTGTATTATGCCTAGTTGCTATCTTTTTTGTTCCTTTCGGATTCTTGCGGTGCAGGTCATTTTGACGTTCAGGATTCTTCGCCGAATATATTCGACAATTATGTTCTTGATGCGTACCATATTTGTCGCGGAAAAAGTGAATTAATATCGCCGATGTATCAATTTTATGGCTTGAATTACGATATATCACTATTTTCAAAATATTAAAATAATTATATTCCACATTTTCCGATATATCATCAATCCTAATAAAAAAATATTGAGTTCTGTTCATTTCCAACCAAAATTGACTTTACACATAAGCCAAAATTAAAAAAGAGGGTTCCTGAGGTTTCTGAATCCGAGTATGACCTAGATTATTGAAAAATAACACTGGCGGTCTCAAATTGGTGGAAAATAATTTTGCAAATGCGACCCAAATAGCACAAAATTAAGTGCTTAGGTCATTGAAGTTAGTTTTTTTTTTGGCCAAGGATAAAGATTTATGGAAGATAAATGCTGTTGCTAAACTGTAACCCTAGCCCGAATATTGGTATTACCGTTTACCCAGCTCAAAATGATAACAAAAAAAAAATTGGAAATTAGTTCTGTCCGTTTTCAAAATATGTCTGTTGTGAATGTTTCATAGTAACAGTTGATTTCGGTAGAGAGGTTAGATATTTCTCCGTAATAATCAGTTTATTGAGATGTTGGAATTAATTTAAAAAAAAAAATGGTACAATATATGTTATTCAAAGTATTGTTCATCGTTAACTATAACATTTTCCCATCTTTTTGGCAGCATATGGATTCCGAAGAACAGCTCGTCTTTTGACGAATCGACCCATTTTTGGTATCCTTGTAAGAAGTAAAGCGCTGCTCAGCCAGGGCGTGGGTCATCTATCTGAACAAGTGGTAGTCAGAAGGGGCTATGTCTGTGCTAAAAGGAGGGTGGGGTAGTACATCATAATTCAACGCCTCCAACGTTTCCTTGACGGATCTTGCAACATGTGGCCGAACGTTGTCATGTTGCAAAACAACCTTGTCGTGTCTTTTGGCATATTACGGCCGTTTTTGCTTCAATGCTCGGCTCAATTGCATCAATTGTTGTTTGTTAACGTTCGACAGTGATGGTTTGGTTAGGTTGCAGCAGCTCATAGTACACAACACCCTTCTGATCCCACCAAATACAGAGCATGAGCTTTGAATATTCGGCTTGGTTGTCGATGTTGATGCATGACCGGGTGGTCTCCATGATTTTTTTCGCCTTGGGTTGTCGTAATGGATCCACTTTTGATAGCCTGAAAAATCTCCTTTCGACGTCTCTTGGCTTCAATTCGTACGGCACCCAATTTCCTTGCTTTTCAATCATTCCCATGCTTTTCAATCATTCAATCATTCCTTTGAGGCGTTTGCCAACTGTTGACAAGTCAACTCCCAATAATTCTGACAATTCTTGAAGGGTTTGATACGGATCTTCGTCGAGTAATGCTTCCAATTCTTCATCTTCAAACTTTTTGAGCTAGTACGGTCAATCATTGCCATCGTCCTGAACATCAACACCAACACCAAATGGAGGTCATGTTGTGTATCTGGTGGGACCAAAAGGGTGCAGTGTACTATGAGCTACTACAACCTACAACGAGGCGAACGGTATAAGGACATGATAAAGTTTTTCTTATGCATGCCAACGCTCGGCTTTCTTTTACATAAATCGAAAATTGGCTCCTAACTTGTTTCGCCTCTAAAGGCGAGACATTTTTTTGAGATGCAATTCGAAAATTGCCTGAGAGGTGTTAAAAAGTAGTAACCAGCAAGGGAAAATACTTTGATTAATCTTTTCATTCAGTTTGTTTAGAAATAAATGCATTTTTGTCCACACAAAAAAACGGAACTAATTTGTAGTCCCAATAGAAAAAAGTCAAAAAGAAAGTGTTCGGAAATTCGGTTTAAAGCTAATGACCGATTCCAGACTCTCAAAACGTCATATTCTGCTCATCATGTGTAATTATGCTGGGTGCTTCAAATAGCTCTCATATTTCTCGAGCAAGGACAGCACTCTAGTATTAGTTTTCGGATTTTCTTTAAATATAATAGTATGTGTTTTACCATGCCACTACATCGATATCGAAAGGCGTAGCAAACGATTCAGGCCTGTGAAAAGTCTTTCTTGCCGTATTTTCACTATTTGTTGAACTAGATCCAATATGTTTTGTTTGCTTACGATTAAGTCTAGATTTTGCTACAGAATATTTTGTATGTGTTTTATACGTTTCTCTACCACAAGTTTCTTTGCATTCCACTTTTTAATGTACAGCTTACCAAGCTTATCCAAAGGGGAAGGGGACGAAGTTCATACATTAGAGATTTGGAATATGGTTAAAATGCACCCTTTTTTTTGGTTTGCAAAGTTATTGATGGAGGATTGATTAGCAAGCAACGGGGGGGGGGAGGGTTAAATTACACTTTGCCGGGAATCAATGGGATCGAATTTTACAGGATTGCAAAGTAGTTGCTATGGTATGTAAAAGAATGAGTCGCTGCCTATCGGACAGCTTTGCATAGATTTTGTATGCGTTATGTAACAAAATGATTTTCTATGTAATGGTCTTCATTTAATGTAATTTTGTATGGAACCAATGTTTTTATTTTCGAATCCATTTCGGATTCTTATTATTGGAGTGTTGAAAATTCATGTGTAGTTCAGAAATCACTTTCGTTTATGAACAGATTCGTTGCTTTTGGGAAATCTAACTTATTTTTCGGTGAAACTTAAAATGTAAAAGCTACTTAAGCATTTTAGAGTCGAGTTTGGGAGCCGATGTAGCATTAATCGTTCTGAAAAGTGTCTTATATTTTAGTGCTACTTATTTTCCTATCTGAATAAATGCTATAATATATAATAAATTATGTTTAAAAATTCTGAATGTCTTCGTAAATTTTTAACTATTTTATTCCATCATTAAGTCGTACTTAAAATAATTATTATAATACCCAAATGAAAGCTCTTGATTGATGGTGAAAATTTGTATGTATCCTACGCTTTTATTAAACTACGATTAATCATTTCTATAATAATCCACCTACAACAAACTACTTCACTAATGCATTCCATTGCAATAAAAAAAAAGAAAAAACAAAAGACTTAAGCAACAAACTCGACTGCATATAGGCATTTTTCAGCTCCTTCCACAAATTCAATTATTTGCTGCATAATTTGTGATTACACCCACTCAGATACACACACACACACATACACTCACTAGTCATTCAGAGACGTCAAAGGTACTTAACGAATTTTCATGAAATTTGCCAACTAATGTAAGCAACAAATTTTCATTAGACGCAGCAAAGCAGCCAAAGACGAGAAAGGTTGCTGCAAATGTTGCATGCAGCATAATTTCCGCTACTATAGCTTTCAAATGTGCAACAAAAATTCAAAATCAAATCAAATCCAAGGCAAATCGATGAAGAAGAAGTAAATTTATTTAAAAAAAAATGTCACCTAACCACACTCAGACTGCTGCGATATATTAAGGCAAACGTGCTGTGAAGCAATTCAACGTTCGTTTGAACAACGAATGTGCAACATCAGCAACAACATCAGCAGCAACAACAAAAACAACAAGGAGGATTCAAGCACTTTTCATGAGATTTTCAGTTTTTTTTTTTTTTTTTGTTAATATAAAAGAAAAAAATATATATATACTCGTATAGAAGCGAAGAAACAAACAGCAGATAAAATAAATAGGAAGAAAAATAATACAATATAAAAACGTTTTTCTGCAATAATATTGCAAGTCGCCGCAAACATTTATTGCAGTAGGCCAGCAACATAGGACAGCAACAACAACGATGTCGCCGTCAACGACAACCTCAATGGAGACAGAGGCAACAACTTTAAGTGCAGCCATAATAAAATGTATTGCAACGATTTTATATATATGTACGGGTATAGCAATGTACTCTGCACAAATGGTCTATAGCACATTGGTTTTGATTTTGTAACAACGAAGTTTTCATGAAGTACGAATAAAGACTTGCGTAACATGATAAAACTCTTACCTAAATCTATTTTCCATATCTACGATCTGACTAAATCTTACAGACCTAACAGTTTTACTTCCCTCTTTCTTAAGACAATTGAACGTCTTATTGACTGCCACATTAGGTAATTCACACATCAATAATTTAACCCGCCTTCATAAAAAACTAATTCGCCTATATGAAGGGTGACTCAACTGTAAGCGTACTTCATAACGTGGTCGTTCAAATCGAAAGGATCTTTTAATTAAAATAAATTGTCTGGGTTGAAGCCATGTTAAATCAACGTGACATAACTTCCTCTCCCTTGAGGACACTTGACCAAGGGGTGTCGTCAAGGGGGAGTCCTCTTCATTGGACCCTTGTCATAAACGACCTCCTAATCGGGCTCGGTTCACAAGGGTATAATGGCATTAGATATGCTGATGACCTGGCGATCCTGCAACGGCTACTTGCATGAGCTTGTAGGGTGCCATGCGAACACGCCCCACTGCCACAGTGGAGGCGATCATCGGTCTACCTCCTCAGTAGCAACAGAGACTCTGAGACTTCGGACTGTCTGTCTGACAGTCTGACGCTAAGTGAACTGGGTCACTCTAGTATTCTTAAACTTATCACTGGCATCGAAATCTGCAATGTACCAAATTGTTTGACCTCGAACTGCGTTTCGGCAGCCGCTTCTCTGTTCTCTTTCCCAGTTGCTCAGGGAGGCAGGGAGGGAGGCAGCCCTTGTGCTGGACCATTAAACTGTTCACTGATGGTTCACTTATAGTTACGGGTACAGGTGCGGGTGTCTTCGGACCCCACAGCGGTATCTCTATTTAAATGGATGCTTGGCCCACGGTTTTAATTCTGTAGAAGTACTCAGGGGGCCAACATAACCATCTGCTTAGATAGCTGCAAAGTCGTGATTTGTTGGGTATCGCAGATAAGGAAAGTGCTGCCAGGACTCGTTCCGCAACTCCTTTTATATGTTCGGAACCTTTTTGTGTGGACTTTTATGATTAATTGTAGATTGCTGGACAATATGCTGGACTACAGCAAGCTAAGCTACTAATGCGCTACCTCACTGGCCATCATCCACTGAGATGCCATCTTAATAAATTAGTTCTCTCCTCAGAAATAGTGTGCAGACTTGGCTAATGTTATTCTCCGTTTCAGAAAAGAGACAAAGAAGATTATGGTTAAATTAACTTAACCATTTCAGGGCTAGGGTACCAAAAAACATATCCTGTCGCAGTACCGTTTTTCCGACAGGATGGCTAACTCTACATTGTGTCCTAGTTAACTAAACTGGCAGATCGAACCTGATTCGCAGTGTTCGCTTGCTTGTCACGCACTGGTTAGGTTATGGTTATCTACGATCAATATTTCCACACCGTAGCAATATCATTAACCGGTACCATAACTCCGTGCTGTGCTTATAGCCTACATTGGAGTAACTTTCTAGCAGGAAACTTTATGGAACCTCTTCTAGAATCGTACTTATGATGCTGGAAGCACAATCTCAACGCATGAATTCTCAGTTTTCCTTTGAATTCGTGATTCTTCGTACTACAGAAGCATTCTTTTGGAATATAGTTTTAAAACTGCTTACGATCTAAATCTAAAAATTAGCCACCAACAGCTGATATTTAAATATATTGATTTTTGATAAGTTAATGCACATGTAGAACTACTCAATGACGTTGCATGTCAAACGCTTCACTAACTCTATGCTTCACTTAAACACCTGCACAATCTGCATTTGAAATTGTTGGTAATGATCCAAAGCCCAAAATGTTGAAATATTGAAACTACATTTTCAAGAATTAAACAGAAATTAAATGATTTTTGCAATATAATGTGAACCTTACATGCCAGCCACGGTTTTTTTTGGATTATTTATTTCTATTACAACGAAACTTAGTAGAAAGCTTCATGTATTTAGGATCAGGAGTTCTTATTACATTGCATAAGCAAGAAAACAATATAAATCGTGTAGCATACCTATTCCCTGTACGTAGAAAGACAAGGAAGAACAACAAATTTTTTGGTTTTAGCGGGTTTATGAAAAGAGCTGCGTGTATGTACAACAATGTTCTCATAAAATATCTTAAGCTATCAAAATTGAGACGAAGTATTAAATCTTCATTTTTAGACTTATTTTTTTCAACTATCTTTTTAATTTCCTTGAAACGCAGTATGCACAGTTGTATATAAAAATCTATATGTACAATAAATGTAGTTCTTATGCTAGGGTTCTCTTTTATAGATTAATAATGGGAAAAACTAGTCTTCCCACGTGTAATATAGGAACTCCATAATGATGTTTTCTATTTTTTATGCTATTCACACTGACAAGCAAGCAAATTTTAGGGCGAGAGTTTTTCTCACTTTTCATCAGTGCATCGATGAACATAAATCTTTATATCCAACCCAAAATATTGTATATTGGTAGTATAGAGATTTCAATTGTGTATAGTTCAGTCAAGAACGACTTTCGCCCAAAGTAGTCCAAAATCGACCATCATATCGTGACAGTTAGGCATCAGTGACCATTAGTAGGATCTACATACAGTCAATATTTTATGAACATAAAATCGGTTGTCATTCTCTATACTCTTTACACTGCAGACATTCCTGTGCTAGAAAGCGAGACCTCGTAATCCCCACATACGCAGCTGACACAGCGTTTCTAGCCACTTCGATGGAACATGCAGAAGCGTTAGCAATCTTGCAATCGCAACTCACAAGTCTGGAACCATGGCTACAAAGATGGAACGTCGTCGTCAACGAAGGCAAGTCTGCGCATATTACATTTGCTACCAGGCCAAAAACTTGCCCAGAGGTCAGCCTGAATTGCACCACACTGCCCACAGCGAGAAAAGTAAAATACCTCGGCTTAACCCTCGACAGGAGACTAACCTCGATATCAAATTCAAAAGAAAACAGCTTAGTCTGAAACTCCGGCAGATGAACTGGTTGCTCGGCTACAGATCCCAACTTAACCTGAGAAATAAAATCCGGCTCTATAAGGCCATACTCAAACCCATATGGACTTATGGGATTCAGCTGTGGGGCACAGCCTCATCCACATCCAACATTGAAATACTTCAACGATTTCAAAACATTACTTTGCGAAGATTGGTCAAAGCACCATATTACGTCCAGAATCTGGTGATCCACAAAGACCTTGGCATTCCAAGTGTCACTGATGAAGTGAGAAGATTCAGCCAGAAGCACCTAGACAACCTGGATCGACACTGCAACGCTCTGGCCGTAAACCTGTTCGACAATAGCCAGCACCGCCGTCGTCTGAAAAGATATCATCCACTCGAACTTCCCTTTAGGCCACCCAAAGAGTGGTAGTACATATGCCACTCTCTTTTCTAAATATCCCTTATATGTAAAAACCCTCTGTAAATATCCTCCCCCCTTATAAAATTTACTTATTATCTCTAGATAGATTGTAAATAAAATAAAATAAAAAAAAACACAACTAAGACTAAGATTTGGCTTCTAAAATTACTGTATATTCTGCGGGAACTAGTGAGTATCTATTATGTTATTGTTCAGCATTAAGTAGGAGGAGACACATCGTAGTTTGGAGACTATTTTTAGATAGTTTAACAGCGATAACTTCATTGGAGAATAAAGTCGTTTTGATATTTGTAATTTGTAATGTTGTCGTTGCTAGATTCGCATAGGGAAGGCACCATTAGGAGCTAGAAATCGTGGACACTTTTTACTCAAAAAGATTGCAATCGAATATCCGTATCTAAAGAAGAAGAAGAGTGAAAAGCTTACATGCTTTTTGTAGTCATAAGTGTATGAAGCAATTTTCATTAAGTTTTTTGTTCCTTTTAGGAGCGTAGACTGGGACCAAATTGCTATACTACAACTTTAAAATGTTTGTAGATTACATTTTAAGAGATAACGCTAAGATACAGTTTGAAATATTGAACCTTTGTCTACATTTCCCTTTTAGATACTTACTATGTAGCTCGCATCAATGTCGCACCAAAAAGCGAATAAAAAAAATGCCAAACTGGCACTAAGTTACGTTTTATTTATTGAAACATCATGAAATTAATACAAAAGATAGTTAATTATGAAAATTCACGATGAAATTCGTTATTAGTTTGTTTCCGACCAAGCACCGTGCATTCATAGTTTTCAGAGCGACTGCATCCCATATCCATCATCGTTTTCATTGCAAGTTTTTTTGTGTATTTTTTCCGTTTGTAGGTACGCACTATGTCGCTGCAAACGAAATAAAACAGTTTGAATACGCCTCCCAGTTGCTTGTACGGCATCGCTAAAGGGTGGATGTTTGACCGTGTCATCGAAATCGCCATACTTTTGCTTTTATTTTTTGAACACTTCAAAGTAACAACTAGATGTTTTTATATATGTATAAATACTTAATTTTTATTCGATTCACAAATTTGATCACTGAAAAGTATAACTTTTTTCAATATTTTAGTAGACATATGCAGTTATTTAGGTTAGGCCCATTGAGGGAGGTATTAAAGTGGGCAATTATTCCGGGCCCGGGCGTTTTTAGAGGTCCGGAATCAATTGGATCGCATTTCACACAAGTGCAAATCATTTGTCAAAATAGGGGCACGTAATTTTTTTTATTCCGAACCCGGATTTTTGCTCGACGGCCCTGATTGAGACATATCGCGTGAGACACCAAATGTTATTTGTGATAACTTGTCACAGTAACATGTCTACATGACCGAAGCTGCTAGACTTGAAGTAAACGTTTGGAAAGTACGTATTCTTAAAAATATAAAGGGGTGGCCTTTTGGCCCCAGAATAGATATAAAAACTTTTTTTGAGTGGCTCTATCAACCATTTTCGAAGAACACTTTTAGCTATCTTTTTCGAAAGTGTTCTAATAAATGAATACCCTACTACTATTAAAGTAAACATTAATCTCCTAAACAAACTACTGTTAAATTGCTTAAGTAGCGTATTAAACTTTCGGTTGCAACGACGTTAATATATTCTCTTGTGTTTTTTTCTTCTTCTTCTTCTTATCTGCTGTTGCTGCGACAATTTTATTTTTTATTTTATTTCGTTGCAATATTGGCAACATTTTCAACAGCAATACAGATTCATCTGGCCAATACTCAGATACACACACACACACATAGATACATTGATAGTGACAGTTGGCATTAGATAGAACGAGAGAGCTGCATATACATACATACTCGTATAGTACTGTAGAACGGGGTTGAGAGGATTTTATGCACAAGCTGCAGGAATGTTGTCGTTGCTAGATTGCAATTTTGTTGTTGTTGCTGCTGGTTGAATTGCTGCTGCTGCTGTTGTTGTTGTTGTATCTGCTGCCTTTATTATTGCGCTGACATAGTTGATTTTATAGAAGAAAAAATACAAAAAGCCCAACTAGCAATTCGAACTTATGATTTTTCTTAGCTAGCTTCAAGAAAAATTACATTTACCACACTTAATACAACGAAAACAAGCGTTGCCAGATAGCTGCAGCATTTGAGATACTTTTGTATCTAAGACTTTTAAAAGTTGTTTTCAACAATTTTTCTGTTTTTTTTCTGTTTTTTTTTTCTTGTTACTGCTTCACTACACACACTGTTTTCATGCATTTCATTCATGCAGCATTCAATACGTTGTTGTTGTTGTTGTTTTTGATGTTCACGTTGTTGCAGCAAATTCAATTTCTCTGCGCTTTATATGTAAATGCGTGAAATTTCAGTTTTCCTTAGCTACGTAGCTACAATGCAACTCACAAACTTACAGATACATTCGTAAAGCTGAAGGGTAATACTGCTTCTCTTTATGGAGGGTGTTAGGCAGTCAGAGAGGCAATGCAGTGCATGAAAGTCGCACATGCGGGCTTTAAGAAACCAGTTATAAACTTGGAATTATTAGTTTTGCTGTCGTTGTTGTTGCTTTAAAGCCAACTTGAAGTTAGTCAGACTCAGCTTGTTGTTGTTGTTGTTGTTGTTGTTGTAGTTGTGTATTGGACTCCAAGTGAAAAGTCGTTAAAAGCGCCAGAAAAAGTTAAGCAAAAAAAAAAAACAAAAAAAAAGGAATTCACATAGCAAATGGCACAGACAAAACGGTGCTTTACATACGACAACAGCGTTGAAACACCAAAGACAACCAACTAAACAACGACGGAACACGCACCATGGTCAATCGTCTGATATGTATCTAGAGCTCAAACGGTCTGAGATTGAAAAGTCATCGAATATGGAGTAAAGTTTAACAATAAGAAACATATGCAATCAGTTGCTTGAAAATTGTTTTTTTTTTATATATATAGAAAAGTACCCATGTAGACTGTAAATCCCGTTGTTATGCCATCACAAACAAACAAAAAAACAATAGAATGGCTTACGAAGTGCAACATTAATGCTGGGAGTTGGATTCAAATTTTAAACTCAAAGCCTTCGAAATCTAAACTACCCATGCTGAAACTCACGGTGGCAATTTTGTATAGTGTTAGATTTTAAGCTAAAGAGTGTTTTTTAATAGACGTGTGGTTTTCAAGAAGAAATAAAACGCATATAATTTAATGTTGTGGCCAAGAATTTAGCTTTTTTATAAAGATAAGGGTTTGCCATTATGTTTTAAAAATGATTTCGCGCGGCTGGCTCGAATAAATTCCAGCCGAGAGGCCCAATTTTCGACCACTTTTTGCAGCAATTGTGACCGTATGTCAGCAATAACGCGCCGAATATTCTCTTCCAAGGCGTCAATCGTCTCGGGCTTATCTGCGTAGACAAGCGACTTCACATAACCCCACAAAAAATAGCCCAGCGGTGTTAAATCGCACGATCGTGGAGGCCACACCACAGGCCCACCACGCGAGATAATGCGCTCACCAAAAGTTTCCTTCAAATAATTGATTGTTTCGTTGGCTGTATGGCATGTAGCGCCGTCTTGTTGGAACCAAAGGTCGTCCACATCAACATTTTCCAATTCAGGCACGAAAAAGTCATTAATCATGGCTCTATAGCGTTCCCCATTGACTGTAACTTTATGGCTGGCTTCATTTTTGAAGAAATATGGACGATTCCCTCTGCCCATAAAGCACACCAGTGACTTTTTGAGGATGTAACGGCGGCTCAACAATGGCTTGTGGATTATCATTACTCCAAATGCGACAATTTTGATTTTTAACGCTCAACAAAATTTCCTTGTGAAAATCGGGATCGGTGGCCATCTCCTTTTGGTAATAAATTTGCACGTTGTGCCAGGCGTTCTGTGCTGAGACCTCTCAACTACCAATACTTTTCCATAGCATCTGCACAATGTTGAAGTTATTTCTCAACTTTTAGTAATCTGCCAGTAATACAAGTATACCGCAGTATAGTTCAGGTACAGAAATGTAATTAGTTACGTCTTTTCGGCCTAGGGTAAACAAGTATCCTGGAACACATACAAGCAGCCGGTCTGCAGGCTTATCTAACCACTCAACCATACTTATGGAGAAATTCGTTCATATCTGCGGTAAATGTTTACTGCATCATTATAGATAACAACAAATCTTTCAATAATACATTTCCTTAACGCGAAGCTCTCCGGTGCGCCTAAAAGCAATCAGTATTTTTACTGAGACTTAATACTGAATAACCAGGACTGCGGTAGCAACTACTCTGCTTAATTAGACATATATACAATCTTTCAGCTTCCAAATCACTGCAATGTCTTATAAAATCTTAGCAATAAAAGAAGCAGTCATGTGTCTAAGGATGCTGAATGTTGTAACAACATCTAAGAATGCCAAAGGTCACGCGCAAGTTTCTTTTTTGCGAATTTTTTGTAGTGCAACACATATCACATAGGGAGAAAGGCGTTCACAGGAACGGTGTTGACTAAGCAGTTGTCCAAGTCGGTTTTCCATTTCCTCTATTCGTGCCCCGGCCTTAGTAGAATAATTAAATTTTTAGATAACCACTTCTTCCTAGAAATTTCTGTGTAAATCACTGCTAATCCAAAACTTATATCAAATTTTATACAAGGCACTGGTTGATTTAATTTCTCTAAAAAGTATGACACTGTGTCTGGTTCCATTTCGGTAACACAATGGGCCGGAAAGCAGCCAAAGTGCGTTGAAGCTGCTCTACGCGTAACAGTTATCCTAACCTAACCTGTCACATAGCAAAATAACAATCATTACATACTGAAAAAAGCAACAATAGTTTCGATATCATCTACTGCCATCGCAGGAAAAACAATGCACAGCAATTGATGTTCTTATTAATCTAATGTCGCAATATCTCCTTATTTAACAGCAGACAGGCTGAGTCACATTGAGACTTGGAAGTAATAATAGCAATAAAGATGGCTGCATGAGCAATAAGACAAGAAATGTATTGACAGAACTGTTTAGCACACCTGCTACTACTTTATCCTCGTTATAGATCAGTGAGAATGACACAAAATTAAAATATATAAATGCCAACTACATATAATATTAAACAAAGGATAGTAAGCTGATTTACAGACGGCTCTTTAACGGAAAAAGGGACCTGCTCAGAGGAATTTTGGAACTTCGAATCGCAAGGGTTAATTACCAGATACTCTTTGACAGTCAGACGACTTTCAGAACACTTAAGTTCACATGTTATCAAATCTAAAATCTATTCTTGAACTACTTGCAAAAAGTAAACATCCTAGGAAGATTTAATAAATGAATACCTGAAAATGTGGCTGAATCGAAAACCGAAGAACCAGTTAAGTTAGCAAGAAAATGGGCAGCAACCTTCAAAGCTCTATAACTATCTTGAGGACTAGAACCAGAAACAAAAAGAGTACATATTATTAAAAAAAACCAGATATCAGACATTGAACTCAGCTTCGAGTTCGACAACAGTTCTCTGTCCGGATATTACAATTCTTTTACTATTTATATCAAGCTTATCATAAATTTGTACATTTTGAGGGATTTTGAGTGAAGTTGACGTAACAAGTTATTCATCGCAATGGATCATCTTGTAACTATATTCTTGTATGTAGCAAGAAGTGTAAACAAGATACTTTCTATGTGCTCTAACCATGTCAACCTTTGATTTGAAGAAAAGTGCAGCTAATGGATATCGATTTCTGTGTGAAGCAAGTGGTCTGGCCGAGCAGCACTTCACTTCTTGAGAAGAAGGTGATTAGATCGCCGTTATATGCATGAGGACATTACTAGGAAAAGCACGAATGGCGTGCGCATCGATATTATCATAGCCAGGATAATATCTAGTTTTAAGATGTTTGACCTCGAAGATAACCTCGGTTAATTAAAATTAAATCGGTTAATTAAAATTAAATCTAAGGTCTCTTCATTATCCGCATACGGGCAGAAGTTAAAAGGTGTGACGGTAGTTTCCATGTGATTGGCTAATACTATCTCGTCTCAACCTTCTCTCGAACCTTTACAGCTATCTGCGGGAACCAAAGGTGAAGTTCGCGCTTTGGTATATAGGTTCTACTAGTAGTGGCCGGAGTTCAAAGATTTACAGATTCGTGCCTGTTCCGCAGAAGCTGCTCGGTGCCATCCTCAATTTCATCCCCTGAGTTGAATTTTGGGTGTGGATTAACAGCATTCTCCAATAATGAGAAAATCGTCAGATTGGTGTTTTTCCTGACCAAAATTTGTGGTCCTTTCAAAACACAGACTGGCACGTTAATAAGTACAGACACTACACAGGCATTTCTCGGTCGCTACTTTGTTCGGTTCAATGCCCTTGGAAACTGCAATGTCCAAGACGTCACGGAGTCGAAGGGGACCAGTAAGCCAGTATGTTGCTTCGCCAGATGATTGGCTAATTAGATTCATGCTCTGCATGCATTTTAAAATACTGATTCCTTTATGATTGCAAAGCCCTGATCACCACCAGATGTTTTTGGCATTAAATTCTCCGCCTGCAAGGAACTTAGAGCCGATACCGTCAAAGATCTGCTGGAACATTTGTTGCGTTTCCTGGAGGAACATAGATAGGTGCTAGCGTTAAGTCCCCAAGGAGACTAAATTCCTTCACCACAGCAGCCTGGATCTAAGGGAGAACAACAGGTGCTTGGTCAGCAAAACACACGCTTGATTTGATAAGGATAGCAGTACCTCTTCGAGCTCTTTGAATTAAGCAGATCATATCCCTGGACTCTGAAATATGACTGCGTATTAATATAAGTTTCAGCTACAAAAAGTACGCCAAATTGTTCGTTTTAAGAAACAACTCAACAGCATGCCTATGAGAGCATAGGCCATCAGTATTCCATATAGTTGTTCGGAGACTTATTTGCATAAACTGGCCACCACATTAGAAACCATTTGGCAGAACTGAGCAGTAATCTGTGTCAACATCTCCTGCATCAAGGACTCATCGCGTTGCACAATTTTCTCTTCCATGAATCTGTGAAGTTCCATCCGATGCCAAGGCAGCATTCTAGGCATTCGTAGACGATTTTGTGTGTTGTGTAGAAGCATGTTATCTGGCTGCATCAGCATAAATAGCGAATCGAATAGTGTTTCACTGCCTTGCAGAGCTAGCTTGAGTGTTCTCACTGTTGACGGCAAAAGAAGGCAAAGTTGGAACGATGGAATAAAATACATTCTACCAATTTTACTGAATAAAGCTTCAAAGTTCCAAAAAATAATTTCAAAACTTATTTGTACAGCCGATATATAGTATTTAAAGTCAGCTTTAATATCTATTTGCAGTGGTATGGAGGCTATGTGGTGTTACTTAGTTTTACGTTTTCCGTGATAAGTCCTTCTGAAAACAATAAATTCAACTGTTACTTTATACAACTACGATCCTTATATGTTTGCATACTGGCCACTGAGATCTCTTTTAATTAGAAACAAGACATAGCGCTGCAGTCGAGTGTGCTCGACTTCGTAATACTCTGTACCTCGTATGAGCCTCTTTATTTGAAGCATAGATATGTATGGGGCTTGTATTTAGTGCTCCGATCTGGACCTAAGTGCGATATTTTATTTCGGTTGACGTAAGATACACCAAATTTGAAGTGTTAAACTGGATTTAACAATAAAAACAAAACAAAATGTCATTCAAAAACTCAAAAATGTGGTGCATGTTTGTACGGAGGCTACTCCTGATACACTTTATCTGAGAAAGAAACAGGAGAGTCTAAATGTCAAAACTTGAAATCTCTATCTATTAGACAGACGGACAGACAGACGGACATGTTTATATCGTCAAGACTTTTGATGCTGTGATTAAGAACACTTCATGGGGTCCACCACGCCTCTTTATGGCTGTTACATTAATTTGCACAAAAGTAATATACCTTTTACCTTATTGGTACAGGATAGAAAAACAACAAAGCATACACTATATATGACGACTACTATGTGCCAACACTGTCATATAGTGAAGCTTGTTCTAATCTCATCTCTCTCACACTGTCTCTATTCCTTTTACACTTCCATTTATCTATGTACGAGTACACACAACAAATAATTTTCCTTAATGAAAAACAATTTAAAAAATTGTGCGGCAAATTGTTGTCAACTTCTTTAAAAAGTATCTAAGCATGCTAGCAAAAAGCAAAAGAAAAGCAAAGAAATTCCAACAAAATAAATTTGTAGAATTTCAACAATTTTGTCTTCATTAAAATTTTCGCTCACAACATATTTATTTATTTATTTATTTTTCTGCCATTAATTTTAAACAGCTGTTTTATTTTGTTCTCGTTTCCAGATTTTAAACTTCTATGGTTTTTAATGGATCAAAAAAATAGAAGAATTTATACAATTTTCGTGCTGGCCGCTAAGAACTGTGTGTGAATTGTGAAACAACCAACAACAACAACAAAAAACAACAACAAAAAATGAAGTAGAAATAAATCTTGAAAACAACAAGACAACAACGAAGACGTCTGGAATTTGTCGTCTTTGCATTTATTTAGCAATTTTATTGGCCTAACCTGGATTTAGATACGTATCCAAATCTGTGTGCGCTTCAATGCTTCATACTGTCATCCGTTCTCATCAGCAGAAGCATTAGTAGCAATTCAAAAGCCTCGTCAGTGCAGCCAACAACAGCAACAACTTCAGCTTCTAGCCTCGCATAATTGAGGCAGTGCAGCATGTAATTTTGCGGTAAGTTTCTGATTAATTTGCCTGACTGCCTGCTTGACTTGACTCGCGTACACTTCCGCACCTCAACATTTCTTTCAGATACTGTATCTACGAGTACTCATTGTTTTTGTTTTTCTTATATTTTATTGCCACTCTCTAGCTGGTTTGATTTTTTTTCAAAATTTTTTTTTTGCTTGTTACTGTAATTTAATTTTAGGTTAAGCGTTGAATTTTACAAGTTATTTGCAAACTAGGCTAACAAAAGACTTCAACAACGAACTCGATTTCTCGTTATGCCAAAGAATTTTTATTGCGATTTTCGTTGAAGTTGAAGTTGCTGTTAAATTGTCTACTAAATAATTGTTTTGCTGCATTTTGTGCCAAACTCAATTCATCAATGGCTAACTGGAGGTTTTTTATTATTATTGTTTTCATTCTCAGACTTGAAGCGTCAAGCTGTGTCATTTCCTCACTTTACTTTACAAAGAAAAACAACAAACAACAAACAAAAAAAGAAATTAAATGTGCTTAATTAAGTTATTTTACATTGGATTTGCTTTCTTTTTATTTATTAAAGGGTAATTAGTCATTCATTTTATACGACTTTACTAGACTATAGCTAAATGATAAATATATCCGCAATGTTTTTGAGAGGGAACATATTTTTGGTGTAGTCAGAATGCTGGAAATTACAATTTAGCACTGTTTTATGCCATGGTGAGCCGCATTTGGCTGTGCATTAGATGTAGACTTCAATTATCGGACCACTAGCAAAGTATATCTCAATTGTCTGGAGAACATTGGTTATGCCTATTAATAGGTTACTAACCAAATTTTGGAAAGAAATTACATTTAGGTATTTCTGTAACGATTAAACTAGATGCATAGAAATCACTGAGACTATGGAGTAGTTATTTCTCTTATCTACTTGGAAGTTATGAAGGTAACATTGCCGCCAATAGGGAAGTATTTCTAGTATCATTAGTTGACGATGGCTATAACGAGGTCAGCTTAGTAATTAAAAAGCTGAAGAATATCAGGCAGTTGAGTTATTCAGCATCGCAAGCGAAGTTTTGGTAAGGCATCTCATGCAAATTATAGTCCGATGAATGCATGCCAAACGATTGGAGTCTCAGTATTCACTTTCCCATCTTAAAGAAATTAGACCCCACTGTCAGCGCGAACTAACGTGCAATAAGTCATCTTTCAATTGAATATAAAAATCTGTTCTGAGTACTGTATAAACGGTTGAATACGGAATTACTGAAAGGAGAGACACTGGTTGATCGAAAAAGATCAACCAGTGTCAAAATTTGCACTATACGACAAATCCATGACCCTTAAGTACAACAAATGCATACACCACCTATTTGTCGACCACCTTTCGAAACGCCGTTAATCAACACCCTGTCTAAACTAGTTATCTCAGCAAAGATCCTTCGCCTTACATGAAGATGCTATCACACACAAAAACCGCCATCTGAGTAGAAAAGAACTACTCGGATCCGTTTAGAGAACTGTTTCAGGCAGGATGATGCTTTATCGTGCGATTTTTTGACTCTCCCGATGGAGTACATCCTGCGCCGATGCCCATTCTTAGAATGGTCTTCCATAAGGAACTGAATGCTGATGACATTGACATCGTCGGTACAAACGAACAGCGAGTTAAGAAGGGGTTCTCGGAGTTTGAGAAACAGTCCCATCTCATGGGCTGAGCGGTGAAGAAGGATGGTTAGATGAAGACTCACGCTTTCTAATCGATCCTCTTTTTTGCTCAGCTAGCAAATCAGAAGTAAAGACCTCTTTCGAAGTAGGAAAGTAAAACTCTATAAGACGCTGATAACATCGCTTACAACGTCTTTGGGAGTGTTCTATGTTAGATTCTGCCTAAGATTTTTGAACCTATTAGAGTTGAAGTTTAGGATCCGTAGCATAACATTTCAGCGTAAGTAAGATCATCTTATACGCATGGAGCTACAGTACAGACGGTTTACATGGGGAACTCAAACTTAATTGGTGGGCAATGGCCATGAGTGTGACCGAGCATGCGGTTGAAAGACCAATTCTAAGAAGACATCTAAAAAATTGTTATTCACCACAACTGGCACAAATGCGCGCACTAGAGTATAGCGGCTGCTTTCCTACTTGCATCACAATTGCAAGGAGATGAAGATGGATAGTCTATGCAACCTTCCACCACAGGATAGCTTTATTCAGCAGTAGATGTTGAAAGCAGAATATGATATAGGACACAAAGAAATCCGTAAGGGACTCGAGGAACAATGCCAATTGTTTTCTTTATCAACCGATAAACTTGTATCACTGCTATATTTAAAGGAAAATATAATAATTAGAGCTAGCTAGTCAACCTTCAATGTAGAAGACGTGCTGAATATGTTCGACTAAACTTTCTTCACAAACAGTTCCAAAACGCATACAGAGACTGGAGTGGTCAGAACATAATCATTACTCTCAAATTTTGTGCAACACTAAACACTTTCTTCATCAGGTATTGCTAGACAGTTACAGTCAAACTGCGATGGGAGGCCTAGAATCAACACTCAACTTTTTAAAATCATAACGAAATGCAGGAAAACGCATGCATAATACGACACCAAAACGTTCGTCCCAAAAGTCGTCGTTCGTCCCATAGCTATCCATCTCTTTTAAATCAATTACAGCAACAAATACAGCAAAATTAGTTAGTGGGTAGTGAATTATATGGATAGCATCTGTAATTGGCCACGATACATTACGATCATTTTCACAAATACGTGTTGCCTTTGGTTACAAAAAGTTTCTATACCAAATACTGAAAGCTTAGTTCCAGTGGCTCCTTCACATAGATGGTTAGAGCTAGCAAAACTCGCTTCTACGAACTGATTAACTTGTATATGTATCTACCATTCATTTTATAGGCTCACCGAAGCTTCCAATTAGAGGTTTGTAAATAGTTTCGTGTCGTATTTGCTCAGATGAAATATGAAATAAGGCCAATGGATGTATACATGTAACATCTGTTTAACCTCAGAGCCTATATACATCTCATAGGTTTTCAAAAACCTAAACATGTTTGACATACATATCGCACACAGTACGCCGAGTTGCCACATTTTAAGAAAATATTAGGTTCCTTTTAGATGAACATAGATGGTTGTTTACTTTGTTCCGAATTTAGGCGCTCGAAGTATAAAAGTAGTTAAATGAAGCAACATCATTCTTTGGCCACAACTTTCACACTTGAACAAAGAAGTTTAGACCTTCTATCTGAATAATAGATAGCTTTCTAACAAACAAAAATGTCATTCTGATTGGCTTGCTGGAACCAGAGATAAACACTATGTACGGAAGTGTCGGGTAATTCGAGCCAACTAAAATATTCTTATATCATTGATATCACTTTCAGTAGAAATTTGAAAGTTTTGAAGTAAGATTTAAAGTAAGATATGAGCAAGAAATTGCAAATCGTAAAGAATGTTCAATCATTCATCGTGTTGAATCAACCTCGTATTGGCAGGGAAATATTGGTACTACCACTTCATTAATAGGAATGCAACTCTTTCGCTCCGCACACCCGAACATACGACTTTTAATCGTGTCCGGGTTTTTTGTCGTGAGAACAATGAAGCACATTTTTTTGGCAACTTAAGTCAAATTTTGTGCGACCAAACTCTTGCACCATTCACCATTTGAAACATGGATTCGTTATGTCTAGACGGTGCCGTCGAAAATCAGTAAGTTCGTCTCCTTGAAGGGGGTGCAACGGGTTGGTCAAATTGCTTCGCAGGAAAGAGTAACGATGGATCTCAACTATGTTCTTATTGCCTCGCAAGAATGTGGAAAGAACATTCATGAAAAATGTTTTCCTGGATCTATAGGCGGTGCAAATCTACTTTATGCAACAACAGGAGTTTTTAACAGACTCATATTCATCGAAAAAGCGTCCATCGTTGTTATTGCTCGATAATCATGTTGCATTCGATTTGGCTGTTGAAATGGTTTGCACTTCTGCCTTAAACCATTATAAATGGTTTTCAATCGACAGGAATATCGCTATTTAATGCCGTAATCAGTTCTGCTACGTTTGAAGATCAAATGTGAGCGATGGTGAGCAACGGCGTATTGCTATTGCCTTCGATGGTCCCACTCATGAAAAGTTTACCACACTTTGGGCAAGTAAACAGCCTGAAAATTTAATCGTGGAGCACAGAAAATGAAAAGTTCTGTCTTGATTTTCCTTGATTTCATGCAAAATGCAATGAGTTAAGGTTTTCCAAGAATTACACGTTTTTGATTTTCGTTTATATATACCAAAATTGGGGAACATTTGACAAAAAATTTCAAATTTTATAAGCGATTTTCATTTGAATGGCAACACTTGGCTGCACTGAATGCAATCAAATTGTCCGTCTATCAGATTCGATTTAGCCAAACGAAATAAAATATCTTTCTGAAGTCAGATAAACAACTTTATACTGGTGAGATCAGTGGTCTTTAATTGCAGTTTAAATTTAATATTAAAATGTGTAAATATAAAAAAAATCTCATTTTTCATTTATTTGGCATTCCCGTTGGGGATGGTAACATCCAAGTATGTGCTATTTCTAAGAGTGGTAGGTACAAGCCCAGCGATATTTATATAAAGCATCTGTCCATAAGAAGCTAAGTTCACATAAGTGTCAGTAATGATCTACTCAAAAAATTGAAAAACGAATGTTGCACATGTGTAGATATTAATGCTAGGTTTCCACAAACTTCTTGATACAAATCGTCCTCATCTAATAAGATTTTATGTTCATCAAAAAACAAAACATTGCTCAAATCAGCGGACTCTTCTACCCTACTTATATAAACCTTCGAAATTATTTAAAATTTATATTTAAATACAAACAGCCACATAAAGGTTTTCCATGCATATGTTATAATATTTAAAGTATAGCTACTTGAAAACACTTGAAGTTAAGAAATCTGCGCAGCTGCACCCTTTTTGTGTGTGTATTTCTAAATATTCTCTATATGACGACTTTAATGTGCACATTTGAATCGAATTGAATACAAGAATGCAACTTGAAGCTAATATAACGAGCGCCACCACCCACTTTTGACTATTCAAGCGAGCGAAATGCGACAAGAAACATGAAATAACACGGACGGACGGACTGAGTTGCCAACTGCAGTATTGTATCTTATTGAGGTGTGAAGGGGGCGTACAACTGTTGACAGACTACAACAACAACAACAACAACAACAATAGCAGCACAGAAAACTTGGCTAAATCAAAATTGACACAAAACGTCGTCGTCGTCGTCGTCGTATGCAAAGCAAGAGCAGCTACAATCAAGCCACGATAGGAAAAAGAAAAACCCACACATCAAAGCCACAACCATGCAACACCCCTTCATATACACACACACACACACACACACACACATACACAAGTCTTAGAGACGTTTCACTTTTCCTTAAACAAATCACATAAACTCATATACGAATAAAATCTAATAATAATAAAAAGCGCCATTAAAAATCTAAAAACGGTAGCTACTTGAAGCCGCTGCCTGCCAGCCATCAAAGCGTGCAAAACAAGAAATCGAGTGAGAGAGAGAGACCTCCAGATCAAAACTTAGACCCATACCACACCAGACCAGACCAGACCAGGCCAGCGTAGACAACCCCAGCGCACAGTCGGAGTCGTTGTCGAACCGACGTATATACTAGTATCATTTGCTGGAAGTCACATTGTCGGAGTCAGAGTCAGAGTATCTCGGGTGGCAAAGGTGCCACTCGCCACTCGAGGTGGCGCCACTAGGAGGCGACGGAACGTACGGTTGGTTGGTCGGTTGTTCGCTTGTTCGTTCATTCGTTCAGTCTTAGACAAGTTTGCTTGCCAAGCGTCGAGACGGCTTCAAGTATTTGAAGTTAGGCACACGAACACTTTTGTATATTACTTTGTATTGAAGTATCTGTATCTAAGTATCTATAACTATAAGTACAAGTGTCTGTATATATATTTGTATGTTTCTTTCAGTCTTTCCGTCCGTGTGTCTGTCTGTCTGTCTATCTGTGGAACACCTTGAAGTTTGCATGTTACGAGTTTGCTTAGCTTAGCTTAGCTTGGCTTGGCTTGACTTGTTTTGCTTGTTTCGCCGCTCGGCGCTTGTGGTTCTTGAAAAACATTCAAAATTGTTGTTTAAATTGTGGCAAGCGTGGCGACATTTACTCATTAAGCATATTAAATAATTAGTTGTTTTATTATTATTTTTTTTTTCTATCTCATATTTTACTGCGCTTACATGTATGTAAGTTTGTAAATGGTTTTGTTGTTATTGTATCTAACGTATCATACATAAATGGCATGTGAAACAGCATTTTTTTATCTCCTACATACATGCCACATACATGTTTTTAGTTTGACTTTTGGCTCGCTAACTCAAATTGAGTCTTTTAATAATTTTAAAGCGATTTTTATTGTATCTTTTTGAAGTATTCTCACTTTTAAGCTTTATTTAATTGGCTTTGCATTTTGTGGCAGACGCTACAAGCGTTAATTAATATTTAATTATGCAATTAATGAAAGGTGAATAATTGATATGATATATCGTAGATATATTGTAGAGTTCGTATAATGTGTAGGTGCGCTATGTGTTTCTCACGATATTAGAGCTAGTTTCAACAGAATGAGACACAACATAATTCTGGCGGTTCGTGCCGAAACGTCAAATTTTTGCAATGTTACGAGGGATACTATTTGTATTTCGGGAATAGCAAATAATAAACATTTTTAAATGAAAATGGCTTTATTGTTTTTCAAAATATTCCCCTTGATGATCAATACACTTTTGCATTCGTTCAAACCATTTGTCATAGTAGTTTTTCCATTCCACTTGAGACACCTCCAAAACATGGTTTTTGAACGTCTCAACTGCTTCTTCGGCGCTCGTAAATCGTTGACCACGCAGTTTACGTTTGATACTCGGGAACAAAAGAAGTCATTGGGTGCCAAATAAGGACTGTACGGAGGATGAGTCATTAATTCAATGCTTTGACTGCTCAAAAATGCACTTGTTTGACGAGATGTGTGAGAGCTCGCATTGTCATAATGGAGAATGATTCGTCTTTGGCGGTTGGTTTTACGAATTTCTCCGAAGACTTCCGGCATACAAATGGTTGGGTACCACTCAGAATTGACCGTCCTACGTTGCTCAAGCGGAAAATTGTCCACATGACCCATTCGGCTGAAGAAACAACTTTTGTTGGATTTGGCTCGTCTTGGAATACGCACACGGTCGATTACTGTTTTTTTTGCGGCTCATATGCATATATCCATGATTCGTCGCCTGTCACGATTTTTAACACGTCTTTTGAAGCACCACGGTCGAACTTTTTAATCATTTCCTCACACCAATCGACGCGAGCCTTTTTTTGAGCGATTATTAAATTATGGGGTATCCAACGAGAGCAAATTTTTTTTTACAGCTTAGTGTTCATACAAAATCGAATGTATTGAAGTGGAATTAATGTGCAAGGATGCCTCTATCTCACGATATGTCACATGAGGATCTTGCATTATCAGTTCACGCACTGCATCGATGGCATCGATTGGGCACAACAACCGATTTTGGACGACCTTCACGGAATTCGTCGGCGACCGAACTACGACCAACATTGAATTCACTATAACAGCGATATACTGTGCTTTTTGATGGTGCTTTATCGCCATACAAAGAACTGAGTTCATTGACACATTCTTGTTGAGATAATCTACGTCGCAAGTTGTGAAAAATAATCCAACGAAAACCTCTTGAAATTTCCATTTTTTTGGCCAAATTGCTTTTCTTAACTGACTGTAAACAAAACAAATAGCAATTGTACATCAAAACTTTGTGAGTACGTTTATGACAAAAAATGTCAAACTTTATTATGGTGTTGCCAGATTTCAGCTATTTATATTTTTCAGCCAGTTCCCGAAATATAAATAGCAGCCCTCGTAATAAACAGTGCGCAATGTTCCGAAATCGACCGAAATATCCACTACGTAATCGACTGTTGGATCGTATCTGAACGCCAAACGTTCATTTCGATTTTTGACGTTGGAGGACGTCATTTTTTCGAAAATATTTTATAATATTTTCCATATTAATATCATGAAAAGATATAAAAACGTTTCAAACTAATATAAAAAATATCATATTGATCTGAATTTATATCATCCGCCACTTCGAAAATAGGTAAAGTAAAAAACGAAGCAAAATAGGTGCGAGAGAGATGGAATGTGTCGAATCTAAAAATAGAAAAGAAGACAAACTTTTTTTGACTGATCAACTTGACTTGTTGGTTGCGTGTTAAGATAATGCAACTGTGCAAGCCAATGCCATTGGTCTTGTTTTGTCATGGTTCGAATGCCAGCTGCTCCATCAGACAACATTTTTCTAAAGCGTCAAAAATGCTATAAAATGAAATACTAATAAAATTAAAGGCGCGAGGCGAAGCTACTACGAAAACAAATATAAAAGTTGTATGTATACCTCTATATATATATATATATTTTTTTTTTTTAAATGTTATATTAATATTAAAAAGATCATTCGATATTTCGAACATGTCATTATGATGACTTTAAGGTTAACACTTTTTTGATGAAAAAAAAAATGTAATTTTGATGATTGATTTTGGTGATATTTTTTTTTCTCTTTTTTAAAGGGTAGAAATTCTGTAGAAGTTGTGCATCTTCCGAAGTGAAAGAAAATGTTGAGCATTTAATATGCTACTGTCCGGTTCACAGTAGATTGAAGCTGACTCAACTCGGAAGTACTTTCTCAAATAATATTATAGAGATATCTACTTTTCAAGAGCTAACTAAAAGAAATGAAGTTCTAATAAAGGAGTCATCACTGGTTTGACTGACGAATAGGGACAACCCGAATTTTTTAGCAGATTTTCAGCAACAGCTACTTTCACTATTTGAGGTATGGTTCTTTTGGTATGGTTCTAGAAAGCATACTAGCCTGAAACTTGTATATTGAACAAAAGTTAGAAAAGTTATCATGGCACTTTACACGAAAAATATAGAAATGATATAGAAAGTATTTTTTATGGTAAGGCGGATATATCTTTATAAGTTTAATGGTCAATAGTAATCCAGTTAGTGATCCATGATACACTGTTGTTATGCTACATTTTGAGACCGTAACTATTAACTTTTCTGATTGTTATTTACTTAGTTGGAATCCATCTTCAGGCCAGAGTCTCCAGACTTTGCGGATGATAAGTGCGAATTATCACAGGCAAATGTTGAACGACTTATGGAAAGAAGACACCATGCTCGATTAATTAACAAACTCTATGAAAACAAAAGAAATGCAGTTCAAATTATCGTCGAACGCGAAACTCAAAATGCTAGGAAGAGAGTGTGAATCAGAACCGACATTTGGATGGCACTGACATCGGCATAGCGTTTATCTTTCATCGGTTAATGCATTTTTCCGAAAAGGTTTAAGTCGCCGAGTCACATCAAGCGAGTACGGGTAGAGTTTTATGGTTGGAATATGATTTTTAATCAAGAAATCAGTATTAAGTAAATATCGATGCGATGAAAAAGTTCTGTTTACTTTGGAACATATCGGAACACATCCTGCTCACACCTTCCGTACATTGTTTATGAATGTTCATGGTGTGATCTAAAAATAACCGAACTTTTTAGTTATAAAATGAAACAAAATACGAACCATTTAACTCAAAACAACGTTTGGAACGCTAAACCAAAGTATACATAGACTTTTTCTACTCGCTTTATGGGATGTTCTTTAGCAGGCTGCTTGTATGGCTGGAAAATGTCATAGTAAAAAGCTCATTTTTGGGAATAGAAAGTAATCACACGGTGATAGATCAGGCGAATACAGAGTGTGGTCGATGAGACAAATCTGGTTTTTCATCAAAAATTCATTGACTACACGAGCGATTTTGTCATCATCATTTCACTGATGTGGTACAAAACTTGCAGACACCTTTCTTTTACACAAATCTTCAGTTAATATTTTGTAGATTGTACAGTAAGATGAATTTAATTCTACTGCCAGCATGCTCACAGTGAAAGTTGCATCGATAGCGATTATTTCACTTAGTTTTACCACTATCTCAGTACGATTAGATGGTTCAGGTCGTCAAGGTTTTGGATCATCATTTAAATCATCACGACCGTTTTTGAAGCGCGTAAACCAAGTGTAAACTTCAGTACGACTCATACAATCATCAGCATAAACTCTTTTTTAACAATTCGTAAGTCTCAGCAAATTTTTTACCGAGTTTAAAACAAAATTGAATATTTACTCATTTGGTTTTACGACACAACTACAAAAACAGCTGTTATTAAAACTTGTGTTATTTTGTAACCTGTCAAACGATTAGCCTGAATTTAGCTACTTTTGAAAGAAGAAAAATTTACCTTTCTAACACTGCCAACATTTAATAGATGGCGTAACGTGTTCTATGATTTAAATTAAAAGTTCGGTTATTTTTAGATTAACCTTGTATTCAATTGCATTTCCATGTATCGCAATGAAGACTATGGCTCATTCTTGATGAATTTATGCACCTTTTAAAAGTTACTTTCAGTAACCACGGTTTTAGAAGCAGTCCTGCTCTCATATTTTCTTGAACCGCTTAATCCACTTATAAACTTGGTTCATTAACTGTCACATCTCCGCTTTCAGTGCACCAGTTGAAATTTTGTATGATATTTCTGTGTCACCCCATATATCCGATACGTCTTTTGTTATAATGTATACTTAAGCTACAGTTTCGACCAAGTTAACATTAAAAATTATTCATTTCGAAAGCACAAATACAACATATTCGTATAAATATATTTATTTAAAGTTTCTGCTTTAAAATCTAACGATATCATGAATTATTTTATTGTTTGCTATCTATAACTTCAGCTGAAGAACATTAGCAAAACCTGCGTCTGCCACAAACCACTTGTCATAAAAAAGAAATTCAGCATCCTATAAGTCAAAATTTTAATTTTTTGTATTTCTATTTCGTCTTCAAATACTACATTCTTACTTTATTGTTAACTATTTTGAGCATATTTTATGTCGATTTGTGTTTTTTATTTTTATTTTTACTTTGTTTTTTTTTTTTTTTTTGTCAAAATATCTATTCACTTAATGTTTCGGACCAGTGCCAAGTGTGCCTCATTTTCAATCAGTTGCCATGATTTATGAGTGCTCCATTTGAAATTTGGCATATTTAAGCTGGCGGTTATATACGAGTACAAACATAGATACATTTGTATATACTCCTATATATATATATGCAGAGCAACATTCTACAAAGAATGTAACCTCGTACAACAGTCGATATGATTTAATCATTTTTTGTGATATTTCGTTATTTATTAGTAAAAAAACTAATTGAGTTTTCATGAGGTGTTTGAACCCACGCATTCTCCATCCAAGATGTGATGTGATGTATGTTCGATGATTTTGCAATAAGCTTTTGGAGTTATGTTATATAGTACAGCACATATGAGTGTCTCACATGTATGGATGATTAGTTTTTTAATTTTTTCTTTTCAGATTAATTTGCGAGATAAATTTTCATTTCCTTTTGGCATTATCGCGTAGCATGACTCTATTTCTTAACTTCTTTCGATATATGTTTTTAAGCTAAGTTTTAGTATGCTACGCATTCATTTTTTTGTTTTTTTTTGTGTTTGACAGTAATTTGATTGTTATCTCTAGTATAAACATACCAAATAAGAAAGCAAAATCTAGTTATAATACATATTACCAAATGTAGTATAATATTATTATTTTTTTTTTTTGGTTTAAAAAACGAGTTTAAAATTTTTTTTTCATTTTTAATTCAACTTGATTCGAAACATAATTGTGACTTCCTCGTCAGTTTGAAAATTTCCACCCATGTGAGTCTTCAGGGAGCTGAAAACTGTAAAGTCTGATTGCGTCAAACTAAGTTAATATGCTGGGTGGTTCAATTGTCCCAACCGAATGAGAAAAAGGGCGGGCGTTATCGTATAAAAGCACTTTCCCTTCGTCAAGACTTCCTCCGTTTGTTTTGAATTGCTCGCTTGAACTTTTTTAGGGTCTCACAGTATCGTGCTGCAATTATCGTCTCCAACTGAGGCTGAAATTCGAGCAAAATTTTTTCTTTTTGGTCTTAAAACATAAAATTGAGGTTTTGAATTTACTACCAGATGGAGAACTGTTCAGTTCCAGCACAGAAAATCCTCACCTTCCTATTGAAATCATTCAAGGAACTCGCTGACGCTAGCGTCCCGATTCACTTTGTGCTGCTCTGTCAGTTGTTTTGAGATCCATGTTGCGCACAATTTTCGGAATCGTAGCGTTTCTGTTACTGTTAAATTTATCTGGCTCAGTGTCATTTTACATTGGGATATATTTTTACATATATATATTTTGTCCTCAATGCGAAAGAAGCAATAACAAACAACTTTTCTTTATACATAAAAATGATCGGCTGCCGATACACGTGTTTCATGGTATGCCACTACCTATCATCAGTCGGCTTGGCCGCACATTACTAATGATTGCTTTTATATCATGCTTAATTGAAAACAATAAAAAAATTACGTTTATGTAATTGTTTCATGAAGAGTTGCAAAAACATTACAGAAATTGTATCTACTTTTTATCATCCGACGGTCTTCACGAACAGTTTGCTCGATTTTTTGCATCAACTTCTCGGTCAAAATTGAAAGTCTTACAAATCTCTAATCGTCATGAAAACATGTTTATAGTGACATATTTAGTTATTTATATACGTTGCTGCTGATTCTTAATAAAGGTTCGAAACTGTTCTGACATCTGCTAAAGAGCTTCTGAATGCCATGTGACTCACTCAGCTTTTTATACAAAACGTATTTATTCATATTTTATCTCGCAAAAGAATAACAATATCAAGATGAGTCCACATTCACTTAGCCAAATGATCAATTCCGAATTGTTTGACAACATTCTGACTTTCGCCACTCCCAGTTTTGTGAAGGAATTAATTTAGCGTTGAAAAATAAGAAACAAAACTTTGGATTTATGTATTTTTCTTATGAAGCGTAATTGAGTGTCACTCCCACTACTGTAGAGATCTTTTCGTTGTCTCTTTTTTACGACTGTACTATTAAATCAATTTTGATAAATGATTAACCATTCGAATCGTATTTTACTGGTGACGGGTGCGAAAATCAATGAAAATGCGGGAAAAGCGTTTTGAAAATGTTGCCAATAAAATGATTAAAAAAACACACGTATATGCTCACGTACAAGAATTTACACTCTCACACACTTCTTACTGTTTACAATTGGTTAGCCACCTAAGAAAATAAAAGAAGAAATAAAAGTGCACAGAGATAACAAGGAAGAAAAAAATCAACAACCAACAAGGAAACAAACCGAACGCTGGAGTTACTAGAAGCTATAAACTAGTGTTAATGAAGTGTTAAACACATTTTTGGTATACAATATCTATCGCAGTCAGAGGGCTATAGTAGTATTTAAACTAAAAACAAGAAAAAAATTAACCTCGGTGTAACCAAATCTTTAATACCATTTCAAGCTGTGAACTACTAAGCAAGTTCCATGGAAACATTTTTTTTTTAAGTCTAACAACCTGAACGTGTGCTGTAAATTTGTTGGGGCCTAGCCCTAAAGGTGGGCGAGACACACCCGTTGCTAATTATGCGAAGAAACTATGAAACATTTTTTCGTGAGAAATCCGAATTTACGGGTGGTTTGTATGGGGGCTACCCCAAAAAGTAGAGGGATTACACACTTTGCTATATATGTGAAGAGTCCATTCATAAGAAGCTACCATGTAAATTTTTAAGGTGATATTGACTGCTATAATTTTCATATAAAACGTCAAAAGTAGGTGGTGGTCTCTATGGGGGCTATTCCACGAAGTGAGCGTCAGTGACATGTCAATATTCAATACAAAGAAGTGTATGTCATAGAATTTTGGTCTCCAAAAATTGCGCAACAACATCCAGACAGACGAACAAACAGTCATAGCTAGATCGACTCATCTAGTTGAGCTGATCGACAATATATATGCTTTATGGGGTCTGCGATGCCAGCTTTACTGACGACTGATAATACCATTTCACACTATGTTTGAATAGTATAGAAAACTAGCTGGTACCTGGCACGTTGCTGCCTCTCCTTCCCTCTGCCACTCCTTCCCCTGCCCCACCTTCCCCATGCCCTTCTACTCTACTTCCAATTCTCCCACCCCTCTTCTCCTGTCCCTTCCACCTTTCTCCAACCACCCCTTAGGCAAACCCCATTCCTCTTCCCCTACCTCTCCTTACAATTCCACCCCCTTTGATCCCATTAATACGTATACAACATTTCATCCATCTATCTTAAATGGTACCCAGCGCGTTGCCGCCATTCCCCCCGCCTCTCCTACCGCCATGCCCCCTTCCCTACCACCGCTTCCCCTACCACCACGTCTCATACCACTTCTTCCCCCTACCTACCATTCTTTGACGCCAACTTCTCCCTGTCCCCTTTCCATGCTCTCCTCGACCCCATTAATATGTATATTCAATCTGGATGCCCTTTCGCGTATTTGCCTAAGCCGCGACTCCTGTTCTTGTTCCGTTTCTGCGGCTCTAGATATGGATGCCCTTTCGCGCTTTTGCAGAAGCCGCGATTCCTGTTCTTGTTCCGTTTCTGCGGCTCTAGATTGGATGTCCTTTCGCTAAGATTTTGCAAACGATTTTTTGCTCATCTTTTTTAATTTGTTTTTTTTTACCAATGGATGCTTTTTTTGTTGCCTTTTTTTTTGAATTCGAATGAATTTAAAAACAAATGAAAATAATAAGCGATAATAATTTTATTTCTTTACGAATAAAACAACTCTAACTGTTCTGTTACGCCTAATGTGATTTCCGATGTGTTGCCTTCTGTGTGGTAGAAACTTCATAACGAAATTAATACGCTATTCATACAAATCGTTAAATGTTACAAAAAAAAATATATAATAACATGAATTTGTGCAAATATAAAATCTTATGTAGACACTATTGTAGACTATCTTCGAAAGATCCACTTTCAAAAAGTTGAAACAGCTGCTGGCTCGGTAAACAAAAGATTGTGATGCAAAACAAACGATTTTTACTATAAAATAGAAAAACAAATAAAACAATATATAGTTGAACTAATTTCTATAGAACAAAAACAAAAAAATATTTAAAACGACATGTTTTAGTTTCTTAAGATTTGTGTATATAAGGCACATATTTTCTAAAAACTTGACATTAGTTTAAATTAGAGCCATGTATCAGCTACAATTTGCAGTTGTATTGTTCGTATTAATTTTCGCCTATATTAGTGGTGGTAAGTTATTACCGAATTATGTATAGTTATAATAATTTTTCTAAAACTAACATAATATCCATACTCGTGTTAAGAAAACATTTGTCAACTGCCCAAACTACGTGGTCCATGTCGTGCCGACCTAAGACGCTTTTATAATGATCCGAAAACTGGAAACTGTCAGTCATTCATTTATGGTGGATGTCGTGGTAATGGAAACAATTTTGCAACACTGGATGCTTGCAATAAACAATGCCGCAGCAGAACGGATTAAAAGTATGCTTAAACTGCGTTATTATTGAAAGAAAAAAATGGAATAAGTAATATTTAAGTAGATAATAAACGTTTTATATTACAAAAGAAGCAAAACAGCTGTGAATTAAGCTAATTGTTTATAAAAAGCATTCAATATTGCAATTGAAATAAATCACAATTATATATCAATTAAAAACTGGAGCTATTCTAGTATAAATAGCTTCAATTTTAGAAATTGGGACCAGACTCCAGCCATGCACTGCCAACAACTGGTTGTAATATTTCTGCTTATTCTAAGCATTGGTTAATGCAACCAGTGCACGTAAGTTATTAAAATTCTTGAAAATATTTTCCTTAATTAATGTAAATCTTCGCACAAGAAAATATTTGCCAACTGCCCAGAGATTATGGACCATGTCGTGCCGATCTGAGGCGTTATTTTTACAATGCTAGAGATGGTGTTTGTCGTGAGTTCAGTTATGGTGGTTGTCGTGGAAATGCAAATAATTTTACAACACTGCAAGAATGCTAGAAGATGTTGTCGTGCGGGTTGAAATTCCAAAATGCATCATGAAAGATAGTAATAAAGTTGTGAAATAATGTTTAAAATATGAAAAAAAGTTAATTTCGGTGGAAATTAACACGGCAACGCTACTGTTTTACTTCAGTTTTAAAATTTTTGTAAGGACAGTTCAATATCTGAAACTTTTCTTATATATATATATAATTTAGTTATCCACAAGTTTCAATGAAATATCGACTTGTGCAGCCTGAAAATATTTAATCTTGGGTTCACGTAAAGCAAGCATTCGACAGGGTGTGGCATGCTGCCCTGTTTCATAAGCTCAAATCAACTCTACCAGCACCGTATTATCATGTCATACATTGAGCGCAGGAAGTTCTTTGTCAGAAGTGGGGAAGAAAGACCCAAATAATATGCCGATTATCGTATATGGCAAGATGCTAGCCGCGACGTATGCCGACGAGACGGCATTCCTGACATCCCACAAGTGGCTTCAGCTATCCTTCAGAGACAGCTCGACATTACCAATACTTGGCTCAAGAGGTGGAACATTGTGCATGAGTGCATGAATTTAAAACTTTACAACAAACGGCTAAATATGAAGTAGGGTAAGTATAGTTCGAAAATACCGAATTATATGACGTTCCGTTTTTCAAACTTCGGTTTAATTTTCGAGTTTGAAATTTTCATGTCAAAATGTCAAACTTTTCAAGCAGCCTTATTGTGGTTTCGTTCAGTTGAGCAACTCTTATACGAACTTATGAAGTTGAAGTTATAATTCGCAAATAGTTTATATTGCAGTACACATTTAACACTTTCTTTTTTATCATTTATAACTTAGTTTTTTATATTTTATCATATTCCATTTAGCTAATTTAGTTGATACGTTTCTTTACAAGTTTATAATTAAGTTTATAACTAATTATGCTAGCATTCGGGCTCTTACATGGATGTAAAAAAATAAATTTTTTCATGAGATAATGGTATCACAGCGTATCTTTTCCAGCAACCCACAGTATGCCTTAGTCTTCACGAATCGTACTATAGGGATGTAACATTTCTGTGAACGACAATATGGAACATACATGTTCTAATGTGTTTTTGGAGTCAGCGGTGCAATCAAAAATTGTTGATACATACAAAACGGATGATTATCTAAACTACCATCACAACGCGATTACCAAATTTTTATAAACAGTACTTCTTATGTTAAGGGAGCCCAATAATTGAGACTATTTCCAACTCACTCCTTTTGTTTTTATACCATTCCAAGCTAATGCTCTCCAGAAAATAGCAGCTTTAGAAAGAGATTTGATGGCATATCCAACTGTGTAATCCCATAACAGAAGTTTTCCATACAAATATCTTGAGAATTAAGGCGGAAAGATGGCATTTGAGGAAGTCATCAGTTTTGGATTTATTTTATTGCCAATATCATTTCCCATTCAAAAATGTGACTGGATCATTTAATTACCACATAGTCCTGCCCATGATTTATCAACTTGTAAGGACCAAATTTTTTTTGGAAACCGTAATTGAATGCTAGCAGAGACAACAGCCAAAGTAGCATAACGATTGAATTCAAAAGAAGTGCTTAAGAAGTTTTATTAAATATGAAGTACTCGCAGTTGGCTGTGAGTATATCCGAGCTCTGGTAGAAAGCCAAACCGAGCAAAATTGTCGAAATTAATTACACAGCTTTTTACGTGATTTAACAAAGATGCGTTCTCGTAAACTGCCTCGAGTTTCCGAGTTCCATGGAATACTCCTAATATGTTCAAATTTATTCATACATTCTGTCAAAAAAACGGGAATGGTCAATAAAATACAAAATTATTATTATTTATCCAAATTTATTGTACCGCCTTCAAAATAGGTCCACTTCGCACTTATGGCAACGTATAATCCAATAATCAAAACTTTTTTTAAACGCATTTATCGGAATCTACTTCAGTTCTCACCGCGAATGCTCTTTATGAGTTCTATCGAGAGAAAACTTGTATTTCGAAGTAATTTCAGTTTTGGTAAGAGAAAAACAGTCGACCGGCTCCATATCATGTGAATACGGTGGTTGTTCGATGGTATTTGTTGAGTTTTTGATCAGAAATTCATTTAGAATTATGGCGCTGTGTGAATGTTCTTTCCACAAATCTGGCCTTTTCCGACAAATCTGCTGTCTCAAACACCGGCTTCTGGCATGCATTCCGAGTCCACAACTCCACGATAATCACAGAAAACAGTCAACATTATTTGACTTTTGATCGAGTATAACGTGGTTTTTACGGTTTCTACTAAGTTGGAAGTCGCTATTATAAAGCTTTTTGACTCGTAAACAAATGTCATATCATCTGTTACAATGAGTGTGGAGTCGGATTTGACTTATTATACCATATCTTAAGCGACATTTACGCAAATATACGTAAAAATCGCAAAACCCAAAATCGAGCATTGTAAACAAACTACGAGTGAATGCCAGATGACGCTGAAACTCCGCATCTGCATAGACGACAAAAAGATTTTTGACAATGCTTTTAAGCGGGCTTTTGATCAGCTGCCGATACTTTTTTGACCGAATGTATCGTATATGTCTTTGGCATGAATTTCGTCATTTTGACAGTTGTGGATAATTTTGCACATAAAATTATTAGAAACAATTAATTTAAAGAATGGATTGAGTTGGTGTTGATCTTAAGTCATTTGGAATGTTATATGCAGCACATTAGACAGATTTGATTCGTCTCATTGATTTGATCAAGTATACTATATTTCCTTTCGGAGTCTACGATGCCGCCTTTAAAGCGTTACAAACTTTCAGACAAACTGATAATACCACTTCACACTCTGTGTGAGTGGTGTATAAAAACCACCTGATATAATTACAAATTCATACACATATATGATTAAATCTAAAAATAAAAAAAAAGCTGAATAATTATGAATGCACACGATTAAATGCTACGAGTATTTTCAATTATATGATATTATATACAGCTGTTTACAGCGCCTTCCACAATATATAAAGCAATGCCCTTCATATTCATTGTAAGTCATAAAAAGTACGTTCAATGTATCGCTTGCAGTTTGTTTTATTTCTGAGCTTAATGCTCTATGCAGTATTCGTAAATGGTTGTGAATTCTATTGTTTTATTAAAGGAGATCTGAACTAAACTGAATGATTTTCTTATTTTTCATAGCCAATATTTGTAATCTGCCAGCGGTGACGGGTCCGTGTCGTGCATACTTAGTTCGTTACTATTTTGATGGTAGCTCCTGCAGGGACTTCGTCTATGGTGGCTGTAAAGGCAATGACAATAATTTTGAATCATGGGAAGAGTGCATGCAACGTTGTGGATGAACTATTATAATTTTATCAAGCAGACTTAATAGCAATATGCAACCGTATTGTCAAATGAATTTAAATAACTAATACTATATTGTTTTGTTTGAATTTTTCTAAAAGTGTTTGTGTTTGTAAACAATTTTTGAAAATAATAATCGCTTTTTTTTAAGCAGAGACCAAAAATAATTAACGTGTTCACAAGGTCTTGTAATAGTGTAAAAGTGCAGAGTCAACGTCATGACAATACTTGTGCAACAATAAAGTTATACAACTCTGCTGTTTGAAACATTTTTTGTTAATTTATTTCGAACTTCTATTAGTTTTACTTCTTTGTGAATAATCAGCTGTTCAATTGCGCTGCCACATTTTAGTTTTTCTGCAGCACTGTTTTTGCACCGATGCGAACAAAAATGCTGAATGTTGCCCAATGAAATCGTACTAGTTCTACTATACACCATCTAACTGGCGGCAATATTCAAAAGTATGAAAATGAAGCCAAGGTTTGGTAGGCGTGGCATCCAAAATGTTGTATTTATTGTATTTATTTATAAAAAATTTCAACTACATTTATAAAACAGTCGCCTAATATAATAATTTAAAGCTTATACATTAACTAAACTAAGTTAAAACTAGAAGAACGAAGTTGCGGACACTCAGACCCGTTGGGGCAATTTTTGTTTGGCCGTCAGGCTGACCGACAGTGCCCCTACTTACACCCTTTGCACTGGTCCAAGCGGGTGCAATTGATAAAAAAAAGTAAAAAAAAAATAGAAGTTGCCACAGAGTTTTTTACATAGTTCAAGGACGCATTAAAAGAGAAATAACGCGAAAAGTGATAAGAGGGTTGGAAAATCAAGTTATTTTAACATGGCATTATAGGGTGGAAGATTTATTTCGGGATCCTAATTAAGATTCCTAAGAGCAAAGATAAGCAACTGTTTTTGAACTGACTCAATACGATCCTCGTAAATAGCATAGTTTGGGTTCCAAATACAGAAGCCAAATTCTAAAATCGGACGAACAAGAGAAGAAGTTTAGAGTTATTAAATTCCTTGGACCAACGCTTAACAAAGCCAAGGACACCTTTTGCTTTATTTACAATTGAACAAATGTGATAATTATAAATAAGTTTAGGTTCCATAAGGATATCTAGGTCATTAAAACAAAACTCTCTATCGAGGATAATGTTATTTAAAAAATATGTCACTATAAATGGTTTTCTGCGATGAAACGTCATATATTTGCATTTTGACATATTTAGATTAAGAAAATTTAAACGACACCATATATGTTGTGAGTTTAAATTGATTAAATTTTGGTGTGTGCTTATCAGCCGTATCTAAAAAAACCTAGTTTGGTCACTCTATCTATTATAGTTTATAAGATCTCGCTGTTCATGCATAGACGGACAGATCACGAATATATATATATATATACTTAATGTGCCACGCATACTTCTGCCTGTTACACACATATGCACTTAGTATACCCTTGGCTTTCCAGGGTTTGGTATAAAAAAAAACTGGTATTAATGAATTTTCCAACTTAGCCAAAACTTCTTTAATTTCTACTCCATAATTTTTTAGTAAAAATACCCATTCACATTATTTCATACTAGTTTCCTAAAAATTTTTAGACTTAATAGCCATCAAATTCAGTACACATGAGCCATAGAAAACATTTTCGCCTCAAAATCTCCAATTTCATTCATTAAATTTAGTTTTATGAATGAAATTTACAGATTTTGAGGCAAATTACTTGTTCTGAAAAAAGGTCTTTTTTGAAAACCGAAACACATATAATTTAACAAATTAAGAAAAAATAGAATACAAAATAGCTCAGCACAATGAAAGTCACACATCTTAGCCACTAATGGTTGATCCAGGGGTGGAGACGCTTCAGTCTTCCCATGTGTAGGCCAGTTTACATGGTAGATTCACCGCATAATCTAAGTAAATAAAATCAAATATGATCTCAAACCAGAAATTACAGCACTTCACACAATATATAAGGCCATGCTCTTCGTAGTAGTTATTGTTAGTCATAAAAAGTACGTTCAATGTAACGCTTGCAGTTTGTTATATTTCTGGTTGTAAATTGAATTACTTTCTCAAATGAAAACTGAAGGATATTGCTATGTCTCATAGTCAATATTTGTAAACTGCCAGGGGATGAGGGTCCATGAGCAATAAATTACTATTTGATGCACTTGCAAGGACTTCGTCTGCGGTGGCTTTGAAGGAAATGGAAATAATTTTGAATGAAAGGATAAATGCCTGCAACATTGTGGCTGAATAGAAATTTTAAAGTGAAAATTTAAATAGTATATGTCTATTATTTTTATTGTAATTTATACAATACAAGTGGCTATATTCATAAAAGAAGCAGTATTCTATGGGTTGCACTATTGTCCAAAAAAATGAGAGCAAGGTTGATGTTTCAATGTGCCTTGTACTGACCCTATGGAGCCGTAGGGGAGCACTTTGGTTCGTAAACCGACTTCACCTCACCATGTCGTAAATATGTAGCAGAAATGTCCGATGAAGGTTGATCCAAACAATGGATGCGAGAGAATTGGGCCTGATTCAACATCATTTTAAATTTAATGAGACATGATGACTTATTTAATGGTGCACATTCTGAAATTTGCAACTAGATACATTTGTTGGTCTAGTTCCATAGAACGTGAAACATTCGTAGGTAAAACACAACACAAGTTACCATATTGTATTGGATATGTTGATGGCACCGAAACTAAACTCTCAAAGATAGGGTTGCAGCAACCCGAAGCATTTTATTCTCGTAAGAAGGTGTAAAGGTTCAGGTAACATGTGACCATAGGAAGATGATCAGGCATTTGTTAGTTGGTTGATCAGGGAGTGTACACGCGACAGCAGAATATTTAAAAACTGTCCATTATTCACAAATCCTACTAATGTTTTTAGTTTTTTCCAATGGATCTCTGTAGATAATGCGTATAAACTATCGCCATATGTTTTAACACCCTCCGTAATAATGACTTAACTCCAGCATGCCCGAAGAAATAGAGCCATTGCTTTGGATTATTAAAGGAACGGTTTAACAGGCTAAGAGTACTACTAATAAGTACAATTATAATAAATAATTTTTTCAGTCAAAAAATTTCTACTTTTTCCAATTTTAATTTTTGTGTTACTAAGTTTATTAAATACAACCATAAAAGTATAATTAATATTAAAATTTGATTTATTTTCTGTATTTTAATTCGAATTGAAGTTTTTAAGACTCATTTCCTGCTCCATATCCATTTTTCTCATCCGTTCTTCGTGCGCAAGTTCCATTGCCTGTAGCTCATTGCGTTCCCTTTCCAATTTGTCTTTCACCCAGCTGAGCTTTTCCCTTTCAATTGCAAGTCTGCGTGCAACAATAGCATTCTTGCACGTGACGAGGAAGCCTCAGAAGCTCGCGAATTTTCCTCTCGAATTTTCATCACATCAAAAATTCTTGAATCCATCAACACTGGCGGTTTTATATTTATTATCTGTCCAAGCATTTGGTCCAGTGCATCGAAGTGCGGGCAAATCTTTTCATTGTAAGCTGGAATATGAATATTTTTTCTACAAATGCACGCATCAACGGACGTTTATGAAGTTTAATCAATTAAGAGAATACCCACACTTCTTTTTTTGTTTTGTTTGAATACGTTTTCTTTCTTTTAATTTTTGTATATAGTGACAGAAGGAACCGTTTGTCTGCCCAAATCATATCTCACTATGACTTTCATTTCTAACTTTTATAAATTAAACACAAAAATCACACTTAAACATTATTTCATGAAACCGTTTTTGAGATATGGAAATTCACAATTATTTTTTTTAATCAATTTTGCAAATTGTTCCTACATTTTTGAGTATATCTTGAGTTGTAATTGAGGCTTTAAACCCCGTTAAACCCAATAAATTCGCATGTTTCTTTTGTTTTTTGTGAAGTGTAGAGGAGCAGGTGCAAATGTAATTGTTTCTTCTAATGAATTGCGTCTAAAGTAGTTAAAAACTAGTTAACAATCTCAGCCAAACACAAAGTTCTGTCCCTCTCTCAGCTCTCTCAATTTTATAAAAAATTACAACAACAAAAAAGTCAACGTGAATGACAGCATATGAATAAGCAACTGACGAAAATGTAATGTTTTAGTTTGGCGCCGCTGAAAACACATAATGAAAAAGATGAATTTGATATTTTGGACATTCAAGGCTTTAACCATCTGGACACATAAAGCTGATGTTATATTTTACAAGCAGTTTATGCAGTTACACAGTTAAAAAACGACTTGTTGCTTTCAAATTAAACGGAGTTTCCCAGAAAATGCTTTCGCCTCGTCATCCATAGCACGCGCGTGTTCATAGTCAACATCCAGACGATACGGAGACGAGCTGAAATGCAGTAAAATTTTACTAAAAAACGTTAAGAGAACAGCCGTACACAGCGCAAAGATACAACACACCGATATATGCTCACTTATTGACCCTCTTTTGCTGTGCGACCCTGATTTAGTGGCGAAAGCATTGATTTGATTGATGTGTTATTGATATTCTTATTATTGAGTACTTTTAAGGCAAATGGTCGAATTTCGACCACTGGAAGAACTGTAGTTAAAAGTAATTGAGCCTTATATTAACTTATTTTACATATTTTTTATTTCTGCTGAAATTATTAAGTCAATATAAACAACATTTTGCAAATGTACTAACAAAGAGTGCGATTGCTTCAGACTTAAATAGTTCTTCGGTAAGTTCAAAATTCACAATACAAAAGTGTTGTACATCATATTTTGTTGAGTTTACTGGCACTTTTATTGTAGAAAGTTCTTAAATTTTGAAGCAATTTTCAATTATAAACTTGCTCATGAACAGGGTATATCAAGATTTGTGACATCACAACACTCTCTCATGAATAACGGACCTGCGCAATGTGTAATTTTAAGTTCCTTAATTAATAACTGGTTTAAGATAAAACACATGTAAATACTGAAAATATTATAAGCTAAATACAAACTCTATCATGTAAAATTATTCAATAATATTAATTTATAGTCACGAGAAAGTTTTTTTTTTCTATGATACAAAAAAAAGCATAATTTTAACTTTCGACAAAATAATCTCAAGCAATAAAATAAATATGGAGGAAAAAAAACAGAAAAGAAGTCTATTTAAATACAACAAACAAATTATGTAAATTTCATGCTGTGTTGCTCAATGAACTATTTGACACTTTTCCTTTGAAATCTGAAGATAATTTATGAATTTATTTGTGGTACAACACATTTTAAATAGATAGTAAAAAACCATGAACAAAAACTTCAAGAATTGGTAGACTTTTAGCCAAATTCGAAAGATAAAGCCAAGAAAAAAATTGATGCGATACATTTGAGATTAATCAGCTGGCATGTATAAAATGACATGACATATTTTCCAACGCATTTCTTTTATATTTTTTTTGGTTTTGAAACATTAATTTTATTTAAACTTTATATAAAAGAAGTTCGGACGAATAAAAAAGTATAACATAAAGTATATACAACTAGTTCAATGTGCTTTCTAACATATTGGAATAAAACTAATACTTCAATTGACTTTGTTGTTTTTGAATATTTATAAACATGGACTACTAATGGTTATTTGGAATTTTAATAAAAAAAAGTCTGTACAGTCGCTAGTTAACACTAATACGCAAACACACACATAACTATAGCTGTCACAAGCCGAACGCCTTTAACGAGCGAGAGCGCCAAAGGTACGTGACAAATGGGCATGGAGACATTCGCATTAGACGTTATCACGTAAAAATAAAACATCTATACTAAACAGACCTTTTCACATTCTGCTCACCCCCGAATCCCAAATCTACCAAGGGGATCCGTGTCCAAGCGAACGTTAGTGAGCTGCTTGAACCGTTCCCATTTCAATGGCAATTGATAGGGTTCCTCACTAGTGTAAACTTCTACAATCGAGCCCATCCCTCAAAATAATAGTAATAAACATTTTGATTTTCTTTTTCTATTCATTTATTTTTTTTTTTTTAATATACACATAACATTTTTTGTTCCAATCCCAATTAAAACTTCATTTTACCAAAATTTTACTATGCTTAAATAAACATTTTAATACAATTGTACAAAAATCTAAACATGCTAGAGAGAAGCAAAACTAGCAAATCAAATATAGCAAAACATCTTTCAAATATATCTGGCATTTTATCGAAATAGAAATTAGTCCGATTTGTATTTGGTTTTATTCACACTAGGAATTTTTAACATAAAATGACTAATATGGACTAAGAAACACGCTACTTTAAAGCCTGTAGAGCACATCAACTGCACCAACTGTCTCTGATTCTGAAACCAATCAATATCACAATCAAAATAAAAATAAAAAGAAAAAGCAAAATCAAAGCGTTACAATAAAGCAAAAAGAAGAGAAGAAAATGTTTCAATGTGCAATATTGCTTTCTATGGAATATGTTAAAACTGTTTGCGAATTATAAAGCGCGTTATCAAATTTATTCTATCTATATACATATATAAAAATGGAAGTATGTATGTATGTTCCCTATAGACTCCGAAACCGCTCAACCGATTTTGATCAAATTTTGTGGCAATATTCAAAATAGTCTCGTGGGTGATCCTGTGAAGTTTCGTGAAGATTGGTTAAACACAAAATTTTTTGGATTTTTTAGATTTCCCTTCCCTTCCATTTTTTTTTTTTCAATAAGAAGGAGCATGTGGAAGGTGGGGAATGAGTGGCAGGGGAAAGAGGAGGTCCGCGTACAACGTCGTATGGAAACTTGGCGAATTTCACATCATATTTGAATTTACGCTTTAATTTCAGTCAATGGGCTCTGCAACAGCTCAATGTAGAACCCGGTTTTCGCGCCGAAGTTTGTTCAGTGATGAGCCACAATTCTAGCTCAATGGATACATCAATAAACAAAATTGCAACGTTTGAGTTACATGTACAAAAACTGTTTGGTGCGGTTTATGGGGCCGGGCCACCATGATAACAGACTTTACTGTTGTCTGAAATTGAAAGAATTGCTTTATTGAGAAATCATTTTGGTGAGCACCTAATTTCACTTTTCGGACCTGTCAACTTGCCGCCTAGATCGTGTGATCAGTATTTTTTTCTTTGGGGTTATGTAAAGTCAAAAGTCGTCGATAAATCAGCTACGATTCAAGACTTGGAAGCCAACATTATTCGCGTAATTCCCGAGATACCGGTAGTAATGCTGGAAAGAGTAATCGAAAATTGGACCTTCCGAATGGACCACCTACAGCGTAGTCGTGGCTAAAATTTGAATGAAATTATTTTTAAAAAGTAAATGTCAGAGATGTTATAATAAAGATTGCGATATTTATATTTTAAATGTTTTATTAAAAACTTATGAAAAAAAAAACTTCTAAATTAATCACCCGTTATATATTCCAGATGACTCTTTTTGCATAGATTTACTATATGTTGGTTGCACTACTGAATCCCTGAAGTGAATCTATGTAGCCAAAAAACATATTCTTCTATTCTATTGTGCCTTGATATAAGTCTATAGCTACAAAACTTTATCCATTCCTAGCTTTATTCTCTTAAATAAAGCACGAAGATTCTTTGGGTTTAGTGTATGCACCACACTTCCTAGTACCACACTTTCTTGTGCCTGGTCAATTTTACACAAGAGAATTTTAAATCTCCAATGTGCCCAGTCAAAAATGTCCAATCAGAAACATGAGTCCATCGCGGATTTCAAACCTTTTATTGCTAATAAGATAGTTATCCCAAAATCTATATCTGGCTTCAATCCCTTCAAAGCTCTCTGAGCTAGGAAGAGAACTATTCCTCTTGCAATGGTATTGAAGGAAGAGAACTCTTCCTAGTACGCAAAAGGGCTCTGGACCAGTAAAGGAAGTCACCGCCCCCTTTCTTGCTTAATTATCTGCCTACTCGTCCCTAGATAAACAGTACACAGCTAGCTTGTTAAGACTTTCTAAGTTGTTTAATTTTTCTAGGCAGTCGGAGACAGACAAACATTTAACGTTCCCATAAACAGGAAAGTCTGGTCAATCTACCTATGTAGTATATTTTCATAAAATTTACGATTGATATACCAAATTTGGCGTAAATAACTTAATTAACAACAAAAATATCAACAAATTTGATACAAAACTCATGAATGGGAGTCGGTAGCGTCCATACTGTACCTTTCTAGCGATATATCGAAATATACTCGAGGCGTATCCAGAAAGTAAGTGTACTGAATTTTTGTAGGTTTTAAAATTTTTTATTTAAACAAAAAAAATGACAGGTGGTGAAGCGGGGTATCAATTTATTGATGCCTTCCTAGTAGTTTCCCGCCAACCATTTGGGACCCACCTCGCGGACAGTTTCCGATATCCGAGGGTTTCTGTGATTGTTTCGTGTAGTTGATATCTGGAGATTTGCAGAAACATCGCAGAAAGTTCCTCCACAGTCAATCTGCGATCGTCACGGAGTGCATTTTTGTTTTTTTCCACAATTTCGTCAGTCACAATTGAAGCTCTTCCGCTCTTTTGATCATCATGCACAGACGTACGACCGTTTTTAACTCGCGACACCACTTGTACACACCAGTACAATTCATAGCTTGTCACCTCATTATAAATCTCAAACGGGGGTTTTGCCTTTCAAACAAGATAACGGATGACGCCGCGTATTTCACACTTGGCGGGAGACTGGAATTGATTCAGAATTTATTTCAGACAAGACCTTTTTTCTATTGATTGATATTTGACGCGCATTTCATTGCTTTGTGTATGCGTGGCATGATCTGGAAACTTCAATACCATTGCTTGTTAACGAAATGAAAAATTCGGTCGACACAAATGGTGAATTTTTGGACAATGAGTGATACTAATTTTAATTAGTAGAGTAAATTTTGTTTTTGCGGTGTGTGAGCCACGCTGTCCGTCAAAAGTATCTTCACCCACACTCGTTTTCGTTCCCAAGTTGCTGACTAAAAGTACTCTCCAATATGCGAACGTCAGTTTTATTTAATACAACAATTTAAACTTTATCTGCTGATTATGACTCACGCTTGAAATTTTGCTCCACTTGCAGATAACTCAACACTCTGATCCGAATGACTGCACTATGTCACACAATGCCACAACAACAAGTCGCCGGGCGCCAGTGCCCACACCGAATAGCAACAGCCTCGCCGAATGTCCGCTTGCATCGCTCGGACGAAATAGCAACGGCGTTCTTGATACACTTAATGGACATACGCATGCATTGCATCAGTATCATCATCCGCTTAGCTCAAGTCCATTGGATCCGCAGGCTTATCAAATGTCACGTAAATCACCAAATTTAAGTATCGAAGCGGATGATATCATCTATACGGGAGCGGCAGCACTGCAGCAGCAACAGCAACAACAGCAGCAGCAACAACAACTGCAACAAACGAATGATGTCATCGATGGCAGCAGAGAGAATCTGTTGCGCAGTCTAAATGAACGAGTGGCTTTGAATGGTGGCAGCAGTAACAACCACGGCGGCTGTGTGCCACCGCCGGAGGTTTACTCGCTATCGCGTAGCTCTTCGCAAAGTTCGCTGAATGCACCACCGCCGCCGGGTGTTATGCAACAGAAGGCAGCAACATTCGAGTTACGCGGACGCAGTAATGGCAACGGCAGCGGCAATGGACACAACATGTACGCCGCACATTCGGCAATGAATGTGAATAGGCAGCAGCATACGCTGCCGGCGACCGGAAAATCAACAGCAACGGTCCAAGCGACAACGAATGGCGTCATCAATGCGCGTAATTTTCTAACGCTTGAGCATATGCTGCAGTACGGACGACCAAGCAATGCGTATCTGCTGCACGGCAACAGCGCTGATACGGAGGATTCCTCAGATACTGCAGCGGGCAGCAGCGGTGGTAGAGCAGGAGGCGCGCGTACTGGCAGTGGTACACGAAATGCACGACTCACACGTCATCAAGGTGGTCGCTGCAGCGTCTTGACGGCGTCGGGCGCACGTGGTGGCGCCGGGCAATACTATCTGGAGAAGAAGATGGATGCATTGTATTTGGGCAATGCGCTGCGTGGACTGCCGCTGGGCGCCGAGGCGAGTAATTTTCAAAACGAGCGTTACTATCTGGAGGAGGGCATGCACGACTATGGCAGCGGCAATGAACGTTTGTCGGGTGAGTTTGCAAGAATTAATATAGTACAGGAGATATAGGATTTTGGGTGGATCTAGGTCCTACAAGGGGCCTAAGCTGGCCTAAGTGACAATGTGGGGTTCACCCATGTTGGCCATTCTAACCTAACCTAGGTCCCACAAAGACTTAAATTTTTTAGTTCGTTGCTGGTTTTTTTTTTGTTTTTTGGCCATTTTCTCGACTTAAAAATATATACATATAAAAAAAGTATTTCCAATATAAATCGATAGTGAGTAACCCCACAGTATAAATCCATTTGCGGTATTTCACGGTATTTAATGCTCAAAAATAATATAATAATGTTTTGTAGAAGTAAATTGTTACTTTTGTCAGTGGATAGCCGATAATGTGGCCATCAATGATACCTTCGATGGTCATAATACTTCCCATGGAATAGAACTTATATACATACAGCATTCTTTTTCACATCGACTCATATAGGTCACACTTGACTTTTGTTTATGTTTCTATTAAAATATACAGAATCAATAAGGGAAATCATTTTAAAAATGCATGCATTGAGTATATTCACCATTTGCGCATGACATGCCAAAGCAATTGTCTTTGCACTAGTCATTGTTGCTCTTTTTTCTAGTTTTATTGTGCACTAGTACTCTTTTTGTGTAAAGAGTGACCGAATGAAGAAATAATCCAAAATACCATAAAAATATGGATAAATACACTATTTCTGCCGAACTTTTGATACTTTCTCATATTTGAGTCCAGAGTTGTCTCATCTTTCGCATAGATGCTCATATTAATATGGTATTTTTCCTGATTATTGTCCTCTTGGTTTTCGTTTAACTTTTTGATGAAACTATATTTCAATCTCTCGCACCTGTAGAATTTTTGCTTTGTCTATTTTCTGGTCTGCTCTAACAGCAATGAAGGGAAATAAATTTGCTTATTGTATTCGTGTGTCATACTGCCATTAGTAACACTCGTGACATTGAAAACTTGGAAATAGTGTGACCTATAAAGATATAGGCAAGTCGTGAAAATGGCGCTAAGAGTATAAAATAAGTTCTTTTTTGGATTTGATGTAGAAAATTCTTAAATCAATCTTTGAGGAGAAAAACAGACTGATAGCAACATCAAATTTTCTCTCTCAGCTGCTCCATTTTCGTCGCACCGATAGTAAATGGGAAAAGCAATAATTTGTGATCAGGGTATAAAACCGGAACCGTTAAAGAAAAAAACATAATTTCTCTAATTTATAATAAAATATTTTTTTCAAACTTTTTAACATATCGTACATTTGGTACATTTGAAAAATATTTTATCAAATTTTCACTTCAAAATTTTGAAAATTTAGCTATTGGGATCTCATTGCCTAAGCATAAAGTTCACTCATGAATGATTCATCTGAATTGAAAAACCCAAATTATTTCTGTTTGTAGATATACTCGTATGTATATAGCTCATGCTTTATAGTGGTGCAAACTTTACCACTCTGGTAAAGTTTGCACCTTGTAAAATTAGTTGTGATAAACAAAAAAAAAAAAATCTTCTTTCAAGCAGTAGTCAATCGTTAAAAGAAGAACGTTCATTACTTTTTAGGAAAACATGCCAATAGCCTTCAAAAATAGAGTATTGAGAAAAACGCGATTAAAGTTTTCAATCGAAATAGCAGGGATAACAAAAAATATTTAAGAATTAGAATCTTAGAATCGTCGATTTCAGCTTCATAAAGAAAAACACCTGCCTCAGCTGCAGTATCCAGGGCACCCTTTTGCTCTGGACTGTGACGAATATTTACAACTAGTAAATCAATCAAAAAACAATCGGTTTTATGAAATTTTCAAACCCATTAACCGATTCAAATTGAGAACCGGAACCGATATGTAAATTTTTATTAAACTGAAACCTTTTAACGAAATAAAATGAAAGAACAATAATTGTACCGGTATTGTTTTGGTTCTCACTTTAACAACAAAAAGCAGCTGAAAACAAAAAACAGCTGATACCATATATAGTTAGTAAATTCCACAAAATTACCAGAACTATTCAAAAGTATTGCCAAAAGTTACAAATTTTAGATATTCAACACCGTTCTTGAACCAAGAATTTGTACTTTGTTTAGGAAAATCCGTACTCACCGGTATTTATTTATTTATTTATTTATTATTTAAAATGCCCCTAGTGCTACAAGAAATGTCTTATGAATCAACGCACAAGTCATTTCAAGTACGGATCTTGTTTTCTTATCAGTGTATTGAATTAGGAAAACTGTCTTAATGATGATGATATTTCTGCAGAAGGTAGAATATAAATTAGATTCTTTCAGTTCCCTAAATCAAGCATTAACAAAGTTGTATATGATGAACTGCCTTCAAATCCATTTGTAACGATTATAGTTGATCTTTTGTGGAACACCAGTAAGTTATTGCAAAGGCCAGGTCCTTGTTGGAATGGATACATACATGAGCGCCGTAATCATTGATGAGCACATAGTCGTAGGTTCCACAACATTTCTACATATTATTGCCATGCCACATTGAAATTATATGTTCGGATGCAGAAAAACTCATGAACCAATTGAATTCCCAATTTATCTTGGTAGCTGCAAATAGAAGAGAGTCTATAAACAATTTACGCAGGAAAAATGCATGTACTACTTACATGTGAAACTTATTGAAGAGCTATTAGAGGACACATACTACTTTCCTTAATACTTATATCAATGTTGCTACAGGATGTGTTGGACAGTTACTTAGAACTTCACGCATAGTTCTCAGGTGAGGAACAGTAAGTACCAATAGTTACTGATGAAATTCAGTCGTTTGACAAATTTGCCGGCTCATGAAGCTTTATGTTTAGCTGTATAGTGGAGAGATTATAGCTGCTGCAGTAGTCTTCTGAGTTTTAGGAACTAATTCCACCTATCACCTAGTTTCTGCATATATCTCCTGTACTATAAATATAGAATTGCATATGCACTTACTAATTTTTATTTTTTACTGTTTATAGATACACATCTGTTACATCATCGTGCCTCCAGTCCGAGCGAAACTAGCGGCTCCGATCGTTATCTGCTCAATCGCACCAATTCACCATCGAATGCATTTAGTTCGCTGAATCAGCTCGATAATTTCTCCAGCGCTACGCAACACAATACATCCTCATCGTCATCAAATTTAGCGCTAGATCAGCGCTACCATCATCCAACCAATAAGGGACACAGTCTGACAGATGGTGTACTGTGCAATCTTGGACGTTTTTCGCCTAGTCTTGACCAGGGTTATGCAACGCTGGTGTCGCCATCACCAACGGGACATGCGCATACGAATACAATAACAACGCACAGCATTGTACATCATGCACCGCAATTGGGCGTGCCAACGACGCCACTGACGCCGCAAACATGCAATACACTCAACAGCAACGCAACAGCCACAACGCCAATATCAGCGACAACAACTGTAATACGTCGCAGCGGTAACAGTGCAGAAACTGCCATTGGACCAGCGCCTTGGAACCGTAAAGGACCTTACCGCGCTGGCCCGTATTTTGATCGTCTGCCAGACGAAGCGCTGGTAAAGATCTTTAGCTGGTTTGATAGCTGTGAGCTGTGCAATGTGGCGCGCGTTTGTCGCCGCTTTGAGCAGTTGGCCTGGCGTCCAGTGCTCTGGAAGATTATCACGCTGCGTGGCGAACATTTGAACGGCGACAAAACGCTAAAAATGATATTTCGACAGCTTTGTGGCCAGAGTCGTAATGGCGCATGCTCGGAGGTGGAACGCGTAATGCTGGCTGATGGTTGTCGCATTTCGGATAAGGGACTACAGTTGCTGACGCGACGCTGTCCAGAACTTACGCATTTACAGCTGCAAACGTGTGTCAGTGTCACGAATCAGGCGCTAGTGGATGCGTTGACAAAGTGCAGCAATCTGCAGCACTTGGATGTAACTGGTTTGTATGGGTTATGTTGCTATTGTGTGCATTGGGAAGTTTTCGTCTTATTTTGTTGCTTGGAGAATAACTAAATCATTTATGCTTTGGTACTTTAATAAATACATATGATAAACAGCGCACTTATTCCGAGAAACATGATGTAATTAGCAAAAATGTAATGTAAATGTAATCCAGCGGACTGATGAGTGCTCGTAGCTGAACTCGAAACAATTGTCTCCGTAGCTTAGAATTGTTTGTGAGGAATAATTTTAAAAAATACAATGAAAAAACATACGGACATGCTCATGTACAGGAACTCACATATTTTTATGCTTTGCTAGCAAGAAAAAGCAATTAGGGAGAAACAACTACTTCTCATAGTCTTCAAACGACTAGAATTGGGCGATTAACAATCGTTACCTCAGAATATTTCTGATCAACAAGAGACTCTTTATCCTTCACAACAAAATTACCACCAAGTAAAGCATTAAAATCAATGCTTGCATATTTCTTTTTCTATAAAATACGATGACAATAAACTTTCACGATATTCGATGGGTTTCGGCAACAGTTTTCATTATTTGATAGCATCATTTCCTACCTAGGCGTCCATTGTGCTGTCACAAAAACTTGTTCCTCTTTTATAATTTAACCAGTAATGTGTGGAGTCAATAAATCCAAGTAACCACTGAATCTTCATGATAGATTGTGTTGCCAGGCTCTTCAGAAACGTGACTCTCATCAGTTGCCATCTTCTCGTCTATAGTGCGAAAAGCTCGCAAAGTATGTACCTGAAGCTTTATTTCATGCTTGCAACTCCTGCTTTCGATGAGAACATGCCCTGCCAGTATGCTAATTGGCGTAATAAGTTTCTTTCTAGTCAGTGTGAGAAGCTCTTTTGTGTTATTAAATTTCCATTCTCGCTAAATTGAGTTTGAATATGCCTGGATGTTTGTGAGTCCTAGGATCCATATGATACATATTTCTCATTGAGCATCGAACTGATCCAGTTTAGAATCATTTCGGAGTTTATATTGGCTAAATCTAACTTTATTTTGAGCTTAGTAGTAAAATAATTAGACGAACACTTTCTAATACACTCATTATACTATATACACTACATGTGCAATAATGTTAAATTCTTTTCATTACAGCTTGCAGTCAAATCACAAGCATCATGCCAAATCCAAATGTGGAATCGCGTCGTCTGCTGCTGCAATATCTCGACCTGACCGATTGCATGGCACTCGATGATATGGGTCTGAAGATTGTAGTCAAAAACTGTCCACAGCTGGTGTATCTATATCTGCGACGCTGCATACAAATAACAGGTAAATATTTTATTTATACTTATATTGTAAGAATAATAGCTACCTCATAGGTATTTTTCCAGCGAGAAATATTTTTCTCAATGGAAAAATAGAGAGAATGACAACAACGTTGTGTTAGACAGAAAAACGTTTTAGCCGCAGAAAAACGTGTTTTAAACTCAGCTACAAGTTCTCATCAGCCGTTCGAAACACGCGTAGCAGCGGCTAAAACATTTTTCTGTATAACAAAAAGTTGCTGTTGTTATTCTCTCTTTGTATTGAGAAAAATGTTTCCAAAATATTTCTCAATGTAAAAATGTCCCTGAGCCACTTAAAGTTTATATACATATATAGATTATATAGGTCGCTAAATAAAATTTATATTCTATATTCAAGTTGTGCATACCTAATAATTATTCTAATACATTTACAGATGCGGGTCTGAAATTCGTGCCCAGTTTCTGCGTTTCACTCAAGGAGCTGAGTGTCTCCGACTGTGTGAATATTACAGATTTTGGTCTGTATGAGCTGGCCAAGCTGGGCGCTGCGCTGCGTTATCTCTCCGTTGCCAAGTGTGAACGTGTCTCCGATGCTGGTTTAAAAGTTATAGCACGTCTGTGCTATAAACTGCGCTATCTGAATGCACGTGGCTGTGAGGCAGTTAGTGATGACTCGATCACTGTGCTGGCACGTTCCTGTCCACGTCTACGCGCCTTGGATATTGGTAAATGTGATGTCAGTGATGCTGGACTGCGTGCACTGGCCGAAAGCTGTCCGAATCTGAAGAAGCTCAGTTTACGTAACTGCGATATGATCACAGATCGTGGTGTCCAATGTATTGCCTATTACTGTCGCGGCATGCAGCAACTGAATATACAGGATTGTCAGATATCTATTGAGGGTTATCGCGCCGTAAAGAAATACTGCAAGCGTTGCATCATCGAACATACAAACCCGGGCTTTTGCTGAGCCGGAAATTAGAAATACGAATTTGAAGCGGAAAAGAGGCAGGCCATGTAGCATAGAATTTGTATATAGTTTTAAAAACATATATTTTATATTTACTATAAATAGTTTTTTTTTCTGTGTTTTGTTTTTTTCCTACAAATTTTGTGCAACTTTTAGTATTTTACTTAATGTACGAGTACAATAAAACAAGCATAGCATGTACCATATAGCCAAGCATCACTGTAAATATACAAGATTTAGTGTAGCTTATACATCTCTAATGTATGTATGTATTATTTAAATTTCTTCTATTATTCTATTCTAGCCTAATATAATTCTTCTGTTGCCTTAGTCTAATTTACATAAATTATTATAAAAATCATTAAAAACAAAAGCAATCGTTCTGTAGTTTTAACCTCACAGAGTGCAGGATTTAATTGAAAAATATAACGTTACACTAATAAATCGTTTGATTCATGCGCGGTGTGGCAGGTGGCGCCGTTCTGCTGAAAACACATGTCGTCCAGATCCATACCCTCCAGTTGAGGCCACAAGAACTCCGTTATCATGTTCCCGTAACGAATACAATTCACAGTAATTGCATTTCCGGTCTCGTTTTCAAAGAAGTAAGGCCTAATCTTAACGCCTGAACAACAGTTACTTGCTCGTTGTGGATGCAATTGTTTCTCATCGATTACGTGCGGGTTTTCTAAGCCCCAAATTCGACAATTTTGTTTTTTGACGAACCCATTCAGCTGGAAATGCGCCTCATCGGTGAGATAATTTGCATCGAAAAATCGGCATTCACTTCATTTTGCAGTCTCAGCGTAACTTTGCTCATTTTTGTAAAGTATTTTTTTCACAATTGGCTGTTGGGACACCCTACATATTGTAATGACTTCACAGGCTGAGGCCAGTTATTATAATTTTGCCAGTTTGTTAAAATTTCAGTGATCACATGCAATGGTAATTTTCAGATATATTTCAAAATAGAAATAAAATAATAATAAAAACAAGTAAGAATGCTACACTTAAGATCTCCCTAAAGTTAAATGCCCTGTACCACTTTAAAAAAAAAAAATACGCCGCTGGGATTTGCTCCCAATATATGTTAGATAAGTTAAATCGGTACCCAGGGTACACCTCGAGGAGGCCAATGCAAATGCAGTGGGGCCACATACATTTCAGTGCCCTACGAAGCGACTGTAGATACATAAATTTTTGCCCAAAATTCACCAAAAAACAAAGAATTTGTTTTATGACAAAAAAAAAAAATTTTTTTTTTAAAATAAAAAACCTGTCAAAAATTGTAGGAAAAACATATTGTTTATTCACCTTTTGTTCTCTGGGTAGGGGTAGACGGTTGGCATTGAGAGCGGCGGTGCAATTGCTCTCAACTTTTGTTTGGCTCTCTATCACTGTCGCGCTCTAACGCTTCCATCATTGTGGAAATAGAGTGAATACGGCGCTTTACATTAATCCACCTTGGGCGAGGTATTCCTTCTATTGTATGTTTATTTAACAATGACTTCCTTGAAGCGCGAAAGACATTTGGAAACTGTCAATTGAAAACATAGGAACATAAGAGAGCGTAGTCAAGCGAATTGCGGCACTCGTTAATATGTTTGTGTAAAAACCAGTCGATTTTCACAATGTTCTTAGAAAAAAAAAAACCGCAAACCAATAACAATGGTATAAATTCACCACATTAAGTCGAATTTAAAATGCATGGTGAATAAACATACAAATAAATGTGAATATATAAATATATACATACTGTGTACATACACTTGCACGAAAAAGTCTGCGTACACCACAAAGAAATCTGAAATTTTAACTTTAATTGCAAATATCTCAGCTAATGTTTTATGTACTTACTGAATCAAACTTTGTTTTACTATATAGTTTATTAATTATAGTTTTAATTCATTTTATGCTACAACATGTCAGAAAAAGTCTGCATACATCTGCATGCCCATGAGCAAATGAGCATGGAATAAGCAAATATGCGATTACCGTTATCTAAAAAACATTTTTAGAAATCCGAATCGCACTTTGGAGTTTTAATTCATTCTTTTTCAATCAATTGAATTGTCAAAAAAATGTTAATAGCGCCATAGACAACAACGGAAATACAAATTTGTGTGGATGGCCGAAAAAATTATTTTAAAGCTATATTTTGAGGGATACCTATAGAAAAATTGGAAAAGTAACTAGTACCTAATTACAGTAACTAATTACACTTTTTTATATTATAAAGGAGCCAGAGCTTCACTTTATGCGCATTGTGATTGGAGTCGTTGTCTTTCTGAAACCAAAACTCTTCTAGCAGCCTCAACTTCTGGGAACTTTGTAGTAAATTATCCTTCAATAAATGTTAGTTTACCAACACTATTGGCTGATATACATCGCAAACCGCAACTGCTTCTCCACCATGTTTTACGGTTGGCAACAAATTATCCTTTTCAAAGGTCGTATTGCTCTTTCTTCTTATCAGCTTTTTTCCTTTTATCACGAATATACAAAATTTGTTCTCATCCGAAAAAAAAAACTTGTTCCCAAACTCTGAGGGCTTGGAAACGTACTCATTTGCAAACTCCATGCGCTTCTGCTTATTTACAGTTGAGATTTGGAGCTACTTACGGACAACTCGACCATGATACCCAGGGTTTCTCTTTTAAATTTTGGGGGCTGTATCATCGGAAATTATTCTTTAATACCTTTCTACCTATTTGTATGCAGTCAACCTTGGATTCTGTCGGACTAACTGAATGTCGCGTTTTTTCTCTCGTTTTGTTAAGGGACATAAACGACCTGATCGGGGTTTTGACTGGATAGAACCCTTTGAAGTGATTTTAGACTCTTCTGAACTGTATTTCTGACATGTTGTAGCATAAAGTGAATTAAAACTATAATTTTAAATATTAAAAGGCATCAAAAATATTATTAGTTAAGAGAAATTAATAAACTATATAATAAAACAAAGTTTGATTCAGTAATTACATAAAGCATTAGCTGAGATATTTGCTTAAAAAAGTTAAAATGTCCTATTTTATTTGTGGTGTACGCAGACTTTTTCGAGCAAGTGCAGGGTGGGCCAAAAGTAATCACCCTATTGAAAAACGCAATAACTTTTAAAAATGGCGCCAACTGTCAACTCGGTTTTGTCATTTGTGAAGTAAACAAACGCAGAATACTAATCGACAAGAATCGGAATCGGTTTACTCCGCAACGGTTTACTCGGTTTACTCCGCAACACGAAATGGTCCCAAGGCTGGCCGGCCCCGGAGCATCCGTTCGCTGTGAATATCGCTGTTGTTCCCCAAGATGTCGAAGAGGAGTTCAGAATATCGACCAGACGACCTGCCACGCAATTGGGCATTAGCCGGCGCAGAATATTGGTGTTAAGATTTGAAAATTTTCCCTTACAAAGTGCAGACAGTGCTTCAGCTGTTAGCTGTTGACCGCCAAACGCGTCTAACCTATGCTCAAGCCATCCTGAATCTCAACGAAGAGGAGGACGATTTTTCATAGAAAATTATCACGAGTGATGAGGCTCATTTCCATCTTAGCGGTTACGAGAATAAACAAAATAATCGTTTCTGGGGCACCGAAAATCCGCGCATCACCCACGAAGAGCCATTACATCCGCTCAAAGTTACCGCGTGGTGTGCTGTTTACGCTGGAGGAGCCATCGGGCCATTTTTGCCAAATGACAACTGTGGACGGCGCGCTACAGAGCCATGATTACCGAATTTTTTCTTCCTCAATTGGATGAATTGGGACTGGAGAACATGTGGTTCCAACAGGACGGTGCAACGACGCACACTGCTCGAGCCACAACCGATATTCTGAAGGAAGCATTTCCCGGTCGCTTAATCTCGCGTTTTGGTGATTCGCACTGGCAGGCCAGATCACCCGATTTAACCGTTCCAGACTTCTTTCTATGGGGTTTTATGAAGTCGCGGGCTTACGTCAACAAGCCTCAGACTCTTGAAGCCCTTATAATATTCGCCAGGAATGCTAGAACCAGTTGCGCGAAGTTCTGGCAAGAGTAAAACGGGCACATATGGTCATCAACTCAGGCGGCGACCACTTGGCCGATATCATTTTCTCTACTTGATGGAATAAATTTTTGGCCGATATCATTTTCTTTACTTGATGGAATAAATTCTAATGGATTAAATAAACAAATTTCACAAGCAGAACCAAAGTTTTTCATTATAAAAAAAATTACAGCCAAAGAACATCGGGTGATTACTTTTGCTCCACCTTGTATGTATGTATATCGTCTGGAAGATTGATAAACAGTCACTTCTCATGGGCCTAGCGATGAACGAGGACAAAATGAAGTACTTGAGTATGGAGAATTTCAACTTCAATGTTGTAGAAAGCTTCGTCTATCTGGGAACAGCAATTACCAGCGACAACAACGTTAGCCGAGAGATTGGTGGAAACCTGCGTATGGTCAAATACAAATGTACAAGTGTGAAGTCTCTAGCTCAACGGACGGACGGTCGGACAAAGCAAATTCGACTCAGTTTCTGATGCTGATCAAGAATACCATGCCTCCATCTTTCGTTAAATACATTCCCACAAACTTATTATACCCTTGTCCCTTTGGTTACAGCGTACAATTATAACACTCATTCAATTTCATTAAATTTATATTTTCTCTTCTTCAATTGTTTTACCCTGTCCATAAAAATATTACTATTTTAACACTTCTTCCTCCTTACTTATGTGCTAGAATTATTATACACCCTTTATTCATCGCTTGATAAGGAGCGAGGTAAAGAGTTACTACAATTAAATGGGAGAAGGTATTGTACAATAATGAGATATACCGTTTAAGCTACGCTCGACGAGACTCGGAGTATTGCTACGCTAAAAGCTAAAATAGACCCAACAGAAAAATCCTCTTAATACAACTGATTCGATGTGACTACGTATACGAATTTAAAAGATTACAATTTCATCTGAAAAGTTCTTTTGCCAAATCTGAAGAGCAACCACATTCTATCATCAACAGGATACACTATAAACATAGTGGTGTCACTTGAAGATCACCTAATTCGGATCATTTTTATGAATTTGTTTATATATTTTTATGGAAATGCACGCACGTAAGACCGTGGCGTGCTCAACTAGTACATAATATATATATTACTGCAAATAGCCGTACATCTGTGGCTTCAGTTCGGGTATATGCTCTAATATATATTTACGCTTCAGATTGAGCTGCTGCCGATGTATATGCCTGGTGTTCTTGCCCTTTTTGACGCTATTCATCACCAACGTTGCCTGTTCACTTTTTTGCGGTTTCATCCAATAAACGTATTCGATAAATGGTTTCAATTGTATATTATCACAATCGCTACGTTTTATATATGCAATGATCTCCTCCATTTCACGTATATCATAGATGGCTTGTATTATTTTTGTATTGATGCAATCTACTGCCTCTTCACGTCGGCTTATTTTCGCCAATAGTTGTTCTCTGTTGTACTTCGGTCTGGATGCTTGTTTTGCCATGGTCATTGTTTTCTGCAGATCACGTATGAAGGCATTGCGCCAGGTTTTGTGTTTCCATTGCTTCGGTTTGCTCGCCTGCAGTCGCGGTTTCGATTTGATCTTTTGCATTGCTTTCAAACGATCTCCCAGTACTGTCTTTAGGCTGCGTTCCATATTCTTTAAAAACTTTTTTGATTTTTTACCATTTATTTTGTGTAATGGAGTTGCTGCCTTTTTCTGTGATTTGTATTTTTTCAGCTCCTTCTCGATTTTGGCAATGATTCTATGCTTTAAATTAATTCGCATTGCTTCGCTCTCAATCTGACCCTGGCGTTCTGCATATTCCGCCTTGTATTTGCTGATGCGTTGCAGCATTTTCAGCTTTTTCGGATCATATTTGCGTGATTTGAAGATGCCATAGCGTTTCCACCAGTCAAACATTTTGGTTTCTAATATGGAAAAGTTTTTTATTGAAAAAGTTTTTTTCGAAACGGAGAATTTTGTAACTGTCACTGCTATTTATATTTTAGATATTTAAATATTAAACGATTACAAACTCGTTGATTTTTGAAGAAATTGTTGTGCTCAGATTTTAGTAAATAATATGTAATCCCACTTCAATGACATTGCCATCTTATACCAGTAATTACCTAATGGTCGAGTCAACTCAACTGGTTGATAAAACAATTCTGGATAATGTTGTCCATTAGAAACGTGCACGAAAGTCCAAAGCCAACAGTTCCTTCTTTGAATTCAAAACAATCAGGGTCGAGTTACGTGAAATGGTGAGTTATAAAAAAGTCTTCGTCGAGATGCATGTTCATTAGCAACGCACTAAGTAAAAGAGCATTCAACGGAGGGAGCATAGATTGGTGAGCATCTTCAGAATCTTGAGCCGCAAGTTACAAGATATTTCAAACTCTGAAAAACGACGAGTAGGATAAAGAAGCCAGTAAAAAGGTTGGTTCCCATTAAGTACAACAACATGGCATTTTCCGAACTAATAAAATTAGACATTGAGACAAAATTTCAGCCACTATTGCTTGTGAATGGTACCAATACTTTGGAGACTGTCAGCTTTTTCGACGTACCATGTTAAATAGGTCTTAGATCACAAAACAGCACATGAAGTGAGCAAATTAAAGCTGTCAATATTACACAATCTTCAGGCTGACGGAATAGATGGAAGCATAGTAAAAGTCTTATCGAAGAAACGAACATTGCTTCTGACAAAGATTTATAATAACACGCTACGCACAATTCACACCTCACAATGAATGTACGTTGATGTAGTGATGATGCAAAAACCTGGAAAATCGGAAGATCTTGTTGCGCCATATCGTCCGATGAGTCTGCTAGCAATAGTTTCTAAAATATTTGACAAAAAAAAAAATGCCTTGGTAGATTGTTCGAGATCATCAGTTCGATTTTAGGCATCAGATTAATGTCACCATATAGTCTCTAAAATCATTGACAATGGCGAAAAATTACTTTGAGCCAAATGGATGATTTTGTTTAGTGAAAGACTTGACGTAAGTTTTACTCCAATTTATTGGGATAATAGAAGAAGATACATTACCAAATTAGTGTGAGGACATTGCTTGAAGATCTACAAAGTGGCAAATTCATTTTACAGTTACCCGGTTGGGTATAAGAATAATATAAAAAAAATATAAACATTTGCAGACATTCAAAATTATCGCTAAATGAAATGAATTATATGTCTTCTGGAAAAAGGGCACAAAGAATTATAGCTAAAAAAAAGTGTGTGCTGCACACACAGCAGTAGTGAAACTTCAGAAAAGTAGCCTACAAGAGAATAAGAGAAATATAGAGTATCAGGAGTTTTAGGATAATTAAAAGGTTTATTAATTTTATTTATAATAAATTTTTTTTTTCAGAGACGATTCGCCTAAAATGGTACAAAAAACCATTCGAAAGTGTAGGAGCTAGTCGGAGTCATTGGATTCGCGCAACAGGATATGGGCTCCTTACAAAGATCTTGGGAATTGAGGCGGGAACAGCGTATTTTAGGTGGTTACCTGTTTTGTATATATTTCAAGAGCAATAGCTTCACTACAATTCTTGGGGACTAATTCGAAACTACAGAAAACCGCTATTAGTTTCTTCTTTTTGGTCCCATTTTCTGGAGAGGTTTGGCTTAAAATGGTACAAAAAACTAGAGGAGAGTGTGGGAGATAGTCGGTATCATTGGGCTCCCTCAACTGGATATGGCCTCCTTACAAAGATCTTGGGAATTGAGGCGGAAATAGCGCATTTTGTTAAATTTCGATCAATTAAAGGCACAGTTCAAATGGTTTGCACTAAATGAAGAGAATCGTCGATTTAAAGTAAAAATATTAAACTACGGTGTACCGTTCAAAACTACGTACGCCCATTATAGAAACTATTGAAATATTATTAGTCAGTTAAATATTCCATAGTCGAATTACATTGTGAATTGATTAAATTAAACACCATAATAGCTATAAATACGGGAAAGTTAAAGAGCAGAGAATGAATTTTGACACCTTCACTGAATTGTTCATAACTTCGGTATTTATTCATATATTTTCTTCATCAATATCTTTTTGACATTTTTCATATATTTTGACCCATAACACTTAAGCTACGAAACCGACTGAAACCAAATTTTAAAAGCGATATTTGTTGGATATTTTATTACCCTTAGAATGATGTTTTTTGGTGACCTAATCGAACATTTCCAACTTGATACATGACTTAAAATATCAAACTATCTCCGAAAATAAGAAAATAAAAATTGAAAAAATTATATATCGGAAACCTATTCATAGAAAGACTTTTTACTGCGATTTTTTAGTTTAGTGGGCCATAATACATAATCCATAATACAAAAATAAAGTGGTATCGAATGTACATTTTGTCTATAAACTAGATGTTATCGGTTGTTACGAAAGGATTTTCCGGTTTGGCGCGTCATCGGTTAATTTTTTTCGCAGAAATAGAAAATTGGCTTCTAACTTAGATTGCCTCTAAAGACGATACATTTTTCTTCGAGATGGAGTTCAAAAATTGCCTGAGAGGTTGGAAAAGTAGTAACCATCGATGGAAGACTTTGATTAATCTTTTCATGCATTTTGTTTTGAAATAAATGCATTTTTGACCACAAAAGACGGAACTAATTTCTGCCGCATAAATATGCCATATAAATATTCTACTTGAGTTTTTTTGCCTTTTGTTTAAACTATCAACTAAAAAAAAATGCGCCTAACCGAATTCAAATTTAACCGCCTAATTGGCAGCACTTTTTCTTCGCAATTGGCAGCACTGTTCTGTTCGTTTATAACATGTCATGCCAATGTCATGCAACAAATGTCAATCAACTCTTCTTCGTTTTCAGGTTAGGAACGTTGTGTAATGTCAAAACAGATGTCCGCTGCTGCGGCTCCACCAAAAGATTTATTTGCGACATTAAATTGCGGAAATATTACGTTGATTGTTACTACAAAATTATTTTTATAACGCAGAGCGTATGTGCAACACAAGCGTAAAGTACAACATTAAATGGCGAAATATTTAGCACAGATTATTGTGCTCGGCGGCCAAGCAATCGGACGAGCCTTTGCCAAAGCACTCAAACAAGAAATTGCCGCCTCGCAGGAAGCCGCGAAACGTGCAGGCGGTGGCCGACAGGGCGAGCGAACCGCCGAGGCGAATTCCCGCATGGGTGTGTTGCATTTTGTAATTAATTTCGTCATAAATCTTTTACATTTTTCTTCTACTTTGCTGCAGGCATGACGCTAGAAGAGGCAAAACAGATTTTAAATATTGAAGATTTAAAGCACATTGAGAATATCTCGAAAAGCTATGAACACTTATTCAATGCAAATGAACGCAGCAAAGGCGGCTCATTTTATATACAAAGTAAAGTGTATCGTGCAAAGGAACGCATCGATCAAGAAGTTAAATTGCATCAGCAGGACAACACAGCGCGGCAGGGCACTAGCAAAGAACAAACGTGAAATCGCAGCAATTAAATTTTGTTGTTGTTGTTGTTTTGACACTGTTGTTATTTTCTGTGTATGCTGCTGCTGCTTGTCCTATTAGCAGCATCAACGAGAAATTAATGCAAACAGGAATCGAACGAACGAACGAACCATTTGTATATTTAGTATCTTCCTAGTAAATGATTGAATGGAGTGCGTGCGAGTTGTGCTTGAAAATGATGAAACAATTCTGATAGGCTAAGTAAGGAAAGAAATGCAAAACCTATTTTACTTTTAATCTTGTTACAAATTAAATTGTGCTAACTGAAAAAATTCCAAGACGTTCTACTAATTTTCATTCATAAAAACATAATTGTGCAAAAAAAAAAAAGTCAAAATTTGTGAAAACAGCTGTTTGTCAGTGTTGTAAAATAGCACACAGCGCTGTTCTAGAATTCTATTTCATAAAACCAATTCCAGAAACTTCAAAGTTGAGCAAGTAAATGATTAAATAAAGTAATGAAAATATTTTATTTAAAATACTCAATAGGTTAAATAAAAAACGAGAAAAAACTTTTTATCATATTGAAAAGCATAAACGTGGAGCGGGGAGGTAGTGATTTTGCTATAGGGGCTATCCCAAAAAGTGGGCAGTATACGCCCATTAGCATATGTGTGAGAGGCGACCATCCATAAGAAGCCACAATATCGAATTTCAAGCTGATATTGACTTAACGGAAGAAGTTTTTCATACAAAAAGTCAAAAGTGACAGATAGATACTTCAAAAGTGTGCGGCACACGCCCATTTAAATATGTATGTGAATCAACCTTTTATAACAAACCACCACATCGAATGTCAAGTTGTTATTGACTTTGTTAAAGAAGTTTTTGTAAGTGGTCAAGGCGGGGTTATATTGGTAGGCTGCAATAAAAGAAGTCAGGTGGCAATTTACAACTGGATAGCATAAAAATACGCAACAACATACAGACGGACAAAGCTAGATCGACTCGTCTAGTTGGCTGATCAAGAATATATATACTTTATGGGGTCTACGATGCATACTTTGATGTTTAACAAACTGATAATACCATTTTACACTATGTCTGAATCGTGTAAAATCGTTTACTTCGACCGAATCTTCAATAGCTTTCAAACAAAATTTCAAATCTTATAGCAGATATAAAAAGAAGAATATAAATTTATTTGTGAAAAGAAAAAACATAATAGAGAGTAGTGGGTTTGTAAAAAGGCTACATGAAGCATCCGCCTATATAACAAAGTTGCGGTAAAAAGTTTTTCATGCAAAAAGACAATATTGCGCGAGTGGTTTGTATGGTGGCTACCGCAAATAGTTGACGTGGCATGTCAATATGTATACTGTATTTGACTGTAACAAAACACAAAAAAATGTCCAATAACTACCAGAACGACAGGCGGACATGGCCAGGTCTTCGTCGAGCTAATCAAGAATATCGGGTCTGACAGAAATCTCTAACGTCTCAAAATATCCAAATTTGTTTCATTAAACTTAATTTAATGAATTAAATTTGGTGTTTCTGAGGCGAAATTTATTCCTTTGTCACCCTCGTATATATATAAACTTCCTAAGGTCTACGATGTCTCCTTTAGTGTTGATATGGTTTTATGCAACGCAATTTCAGCGATGTCCGGTGTTCTGGACTGGTATATAAATTAAAAAAAAAATCTCTTTGAAGTGCTTTTAGTGCTACAATTGATTTATGTTTGTAAGTTTTTTCTTTTATGTAAAAACTGAGCCATCTATATAATGAATTATAAATAAGCAATGAGAACAAAAAAATTGAATAAGTTCTTAAGAAATTTTTGCTAAATTACTTTCGAATTTTAGAAACATCTCACAATGACTCAAGCAGGATGCATGTGCTCCTCATAAATCATACAGTTTTGCCTGCTGACATAACCATCTCCAAAAATCATGATGAAAATCAGGTTCATCGATCAATCAGTAAGTTTTGAGTATTTCAAAACATAGAACCAAATTGAAGCGGTGCATGAATCTAAGGCTATACATACTTTGAGTAACGACCCTAGTTGGAGCTTAGTGCCGTTTCTTCAGCAAGTAGTAAGTTAGTTAAGGTCGTAAGGTAGTAAGCAGTAGTTAAGGTCGGATCACTACCCTACGGAACGTTTTTAATGTCTGAGTATTGACAAATTGTTCTCGCCTCACGACTACAGATTAGCCAGCAGTTTCAGAGAGTAAATTTAAAGCCTGTTACTAGCTGAGTCCATGAAGAAAATATAGTCGTCCTACAAAATTTACATGTTGATCCCCCTGAACACCTGATCGGTCGACGACTAAAATTAAAGAGATTAATCTATAGCACGTTGCTTAAAAATGAAAGAACGAACGCATTTTCGAGTGAACTAGTCGAGATAGATTAATTTTTGTAAATCATGTTGAAATTAAAATACTTCGGTGTTTGGACGAAATAGTTTGAAAATTATAATATTTTTTACATTTTGATCATCATTTAAGGTCAATTTTTCGGCATAATATATGGAAAGAACGTTCAATTTTCAATAAAATCTCTTTTAATTCATTAAAATCAAACAAAAAAAGTTATGAAACTTTGACAATAGTATAACATTTTCGTTTAGCTTTATATTTTTGTTCTGAAAAACGAAAACGGTGATTGACTTAACAAAAACTTGTTTGTAAAGTGTAAAAATTATTGACGGTCTCTTACATTCATAAATTGAATCGTCAGTGTATATTTTATATGACCTTCTATAATTGGATAGAATTCTGAATTGGCTCTTTTCTTCGAAGCACTTTTCTATTTTCTATATTTCTTGGTAGAATATTTGCCTTATTCGTCGCTCAGTTGCCGCAGATTTACTGGGAGGAGTATCAAATTAGAGTGCAGAAAATTAATTTTTATAGATATGTTCCAAATTTTGCATAAGCATTCAGAAATTCATTTAGCAACTCAATGAAATTACCATTTCTCTTATTTCCTAACAAATAGGTCTTCAATATTGGATTTGTGAATAATATTTTTTTCTTATTAATAATTTCTTAATGGCCACTGGCCAGTCGCTAAACTATTAATGATATTTCGCACGGATGAACAATTCACAAAGATAGATATGTCTTATTACAAAAGATGACTACTAAAAATTAGTTCTTGAGCATCTAAAACTCACCACAGCTGCGGTCTTCCATTGAACCTTAATACTTAATTTGTGATTATATTTTTTCCTAATGTGAATTGAAAATAAGTTTCCGGATAAAAGTTTAGAGAAAATATATACATATGATTAAATTATTCAACGTGTGGGTTTAAAATGGTATTTTGTCAAATTTATTAAAATGGTGCAATTAATTTATGGTCTTTATACAAATTTCTAAAAATATTTTTTGAAATTGAATTGCAGAACCGCGCAACAAGTCAGCACTACGCTGCATGATTCTGTGTGTGAACTAATGCATCATTACACGTTGACCAACACTGGTTTGTGGCAAAACAAAGCAAATCGATGTAGTTTTGTCTAATTTTGTGTTATTTTTTTTATCTTTATCTTTCTACAAAATTTTACCAATTCAAACAATTTAACACGTTCTACGATTGTTTGTATGTACCGTGGTGTGCAGCACATGCGCCTGGCCAGCGAAATAACAGCACAAAAGCGAAACCGAAAAAACAACCACCACCAAAAACAACATTAAAAAAACTACGGAGTAAAATTGGCCACGAAACCAAGGCAAGAAAAGAGATTCGCTCACAGACACAGAGCACAACAGAACACAACAACAAACACACGCTTAGATTACATGTATTGGTATTGGGATGGGTGAGTGGGTGGGTATGTGGTTGGGTGGATTGGATTTTAGTTGGCAGAGATTCCAGTGCTCACATTCCAGAGCATTCCCGTCTGTTTAGAGCATGCTGAACGCTATTTGTGCAAATGCTTTTCACTGTCAGCGTCAGTTTTCAGAGGACCTTCGTCGACGCAGGAAGTAGCTAAAAAAAAAAAATTTTAATTTTTTCGCTTAGCTGTGCTGTGTGTATGAAAGAGAGAGAGCAAACAAAAATCCAACTGGGAACTTAGAAACTAGAAATATATTAAATAAAAAAATATTAAAACTGCTAAACAATTTCTTAGGCAAGCAAAATAGCTGCGAGAGTTTTTCTTAAAAAAAAAAAAAAAAAAAAAAGAACAAATAAACTAATAAACTTTATTAAAGAAAAAGTCCAATATCGATTGACAAATTCTTGCTTCAAAAACAAAGTGCAAAACGTGAAATTCGCGTAGATTTAAATTTTTTTCTATTGATTTTTTTTTTTGTTTTTTTTTTTGTTTTTTTTTTATTTGTTCTTATTATTTACAGCGTATTTCAATTTAATTGCATGTAAATTTACATAACTCAAAGGAAAAAAGTGTAAATAAGCATAAGCACACTCAAAAAAAAAATTGCTTCCAAGAAAAAAGCTACATTGCAAAAAACGAATCCTTACGAAATAAAAAAAAAATCCAACATATTGCAAAGCAGCAGAGAGAAAGAGAGCATATTTTACAACACAACAACAATCAAGTATCAGTGTGAGAGCAACAACAACAACACCACCCTCAATTTACAGTTTGCCTTGTAAGAACTCGGCTTGTCTCGGCTGCTGCTCATTCACTAGTTTTCGTGTGCACGTTTTCAACATTCGTGTCGTCTTCGTGTATTACACATATACAACTCAATCAACTTGCATCTCCTTCATTAATCGTCCTTTTCCCCCTCCCCCTCTCACTTTCTCTCTCTATCTCTTTATCTAGCGCAGCAAATCGCATAAAACTGTTTCAAGTGCAATAAATACAAAAAAAAAAAAAATAATAGCGTCAAAGAAAAGCAAACCGTGTAAACTAAAGTGAAATAAACTAAAAATTAAAAAAAAAAAATAAAAGAAAAATAATATCCATTTAAAAACAACAAAAAATCCTACAAATATGTTCTCCGGTCTTACAAATCAATTCACTTCACTTGTCGGCGCTGTTAAAGGTGGCCAGGGTGATGAGGATGTGCCTGTGCCCACGCAGGATGCAGCTGCTGCTGCGTCCGTTGCTGATGTAACTGGCCCCTCGCTGGCAGAGCAGGAGGCGGCTGCTGCTGCCGCAGCTGCCAGTGGTGAACAGCCTGTTGAAGGCGAGGACGGCGCCAAAAGGTGAGTAGTCTAAAAACTAGTTTAAGTATATCCTACTGATTATATACATATGTATGTATCTGTAAGTGTTCCAGATATGTGCTGTGCATTATATAATCAAACAATTTCCTAGACTCCTCTTCAAAATTGTACATTTCATATTGGAGTGCTTATTGTTAGACATCGTATAGCATTTAATTTCTGGAACATACTTGTAAGCTATGTAACACATTAAGTTCGTATCGTATAGCAAACAACACATGTCAAACCTCTAAATTCAGTTGGCCAAACTACAGCATTTGATACAGTTGATCATGCAATCTTGTTTCAAGACCTGGATTCCTCCTCACTACCTGAAAAAAACAAAACGCTCTATTTAACTATTTTTATGATAGTTGGGCATACGTTAAGTTAAGTAAGGTCGGGGTATCGAAAGCTAAATATGTGTGTACCGCTGTGTGGAGTTCTCTCAACCTGTATTTGCCAAAGATGCCTCTACGTCTTTGCTGTAGAAAATTGGTAGATCAACAGATCCGGATAATTCTATCATTTTATCCTCGGGTTTAACGTCGATGATTTAGAGAATTTCCTAAGCCCTGTCGCTCCTAAGCTCCATAAGTCGTCGGCTTCCATCTGCACCTCCTATACTAAGGACGTTAGGATGGAACTAGATTTCTTTGTTGTGGGTATGAGTATTCCGATAGTTCAGTATCCTAATATACTTTTGTACAACTTTTGATCCCCTGCTTAGATTAACGGCTCATGCCACCGAGACGAATAATCGGCTTATGTCAAGAAACAAAGTGCTGAAGGCGCTTGCTGTGTCTTCTTGTGGTAAGAAAAAAGGAGACAATCATTACCATCTATAAACCTCTTGTCCTATGCTGCTCCTGTCTGTACTCCTCACCTCAGTCTCAATGGCAATGTCTGCAAAATGGTCAGAATAGTGCTCTGAGGATTGCTACTGGTTGTTTATGACTTAAGAAGAAGCTATGATGCTTTCGATTCACCGACATAATGAATTTCTTTCGAAACAGTTGTTATTAGCTGCATATTGTAGCAATCATCCCACTCATGGCACCCTCGCGAGAACTATTCCAACTCGTATTAGAGATGACATCAGAAGTACAAAACGAGTATATCTCGATTTTCACCTCATGATCATATAGAGGAGTGTGTTTATATATCCGGTAGAAATCATTTGCATAAAGATGAGATTGAACAGTCAATAAACTCTCTCAGGGACAATATTGTGCTTGGTGGCAGGCCCCCACCTAATGATGAGAGTGAAAAACGTCTCCCTAGTAACACCAGGACTAAATTAGCAAAGTTAAGATCCGGATGGAGCAATATGCTCGAGCGTTACAGGGAGCGGATCGGAATCAGAACCAATGATTACTGTCCTGAGTATGATCAATCGCCGAACAACACGACCCACCTTTTCAAATGTCCGTCCCGTCCGACGCAATTGAGTCTTGTGGATCTATGGATGCGTCCAATTGAGAAAGTATCGTTCTTGGAACGTTATACCTACGGTTACATTTCGATTTATCTTTCTTTTACACTACTAATTACTTTGCACAATACTTTCATTTATGTATATAAGTTTTAGAAATGCCGTAGAGATGAAGGAACTATTTGAGCATTTGCTATACAATGGCATAGTATGAAGATACTATTCAAATACTATTCTCGTTTGCTAGATCAAAAACACAAAAATTTGATTCCATTGGAACAAAAATGTAAATCTTTCAGAGTATTTCGTTCAAGCTTTTGCATTTCAACATGATTCCCAAAAATGAAAGATCTTCTTTCCAAAAACCATCTCTACTCTCTAATCTGTTGAAATCTGCTAAATTATTGAATGACAATTGTATGAAGTACTCCAAAAACAGTTTACTTAGCAACTGCTTTAAAATTTACAGGTATTAAAGATAAACAAATATTTTACTCGATGAGATCTATAACTAAGTCACTTTCAAAAAAGCATCGATTTCTAATATTTAATGGTATACGGCAGATTAGGTACGCGGGTGACCGACATGTAACGCTCCTACATCGCCCTGCCAAAAACAGGCTTTAAAAAGTTACTTTACTCTGTAAAAGTACTGGCTAATCTGTAGACGGACGAAGAAAGTAAACTATTTTAAATAACATTTAATGTCACTCCTCTAACATTAAACAAAATTCGTTGGACTAGTGACCCAACCATAAAAAATTTTACTAAGTCAAGAAATGGATTCCATTCATATGTACTTTTGTAGCCATAGATTGTAAATATCAAAGAATATAAAATACAAAAATTCTGGATATCAAACTCACGCCTAGATATCGGACACTATAAAACAGTCGTGGGCACAGGGTGTATTGCTGTATTTTGTGTAATTTTTTTTTGTTTCCCTCAAAATTTACTTCGGCAAGTAACAATTCGTGCCCGTGTGCGTAACCAAAGAATGTTCAGCAACGACGGGCACCCGATCCCATGCCGTATAAGGTATAGGTACCAAACTTGGGCATTTAGACTCACCTATTCTCTCTTTGGATAAAAAAAATTATTTTGCCAATCCCACTGTTAGGGGTAGTGCTCATACAAACATACATTTTCCAGCTTTTGTTTGTTTTTTTTTTCCCAGCTTAAGCTAGAAATACCAAATGCGGTATGGATAGACCCTACGTCAATCCTAATAAAATATCTCATGTAGGTATGTCCAGATCGTTTCACTCTAGAATATAGTTCCCATACAAAAGTATTGGCTCAAATGACGTTTATGACTGGTACGTGTCACACTCAACTTCAGTGTTCTTTCTTAGTTTTAATGAAATATGTTAAAACTAGTTGTGAAATATAAGTACACTAAAGTATTAAATGGAAATTACTAATATTCCAGTATAAATAATAGTATTTCAGCTGAAGCACTCTGCGTCTCAGCTAGTATAATATTTTCTCTATTTCTTTCCTACTGTTATGCTAAACATATAAAAAAGAAAATAGTTTGTGCAGTAAGCTCAAAAAGAAGAAAACCACGTTGGGTGCGAAATTGTTGTTGCTTTGCTAGTATGCTATAGAAAAACTTATAACGAAGAACGATAAAATTTGTTGTGTAACCATTTAACCATTTAATTCAAAGAGTTGCGGGTGTGTACGTCAATTCTCAGCGTATGCTAAAGTAAATTGCAAAATAAAAGGGGCTCAACCCTGTTTTATCCCATTACAATAACTAAAATTGCTGTCCTTAAATGTTCGAATTTCATCTCAAACATCAAGAAAAATATAGTTCTATGCAAGTAAATGCTCAATTTGGTTTTAATGTTAAAAAAAGTACAAAAGATGCTACAACTTGAATTTACTCTTAAGATATTAAAAACTACTTTCAGTTTAGAAAATTAAAGATCGTCGGTAAAATACAATATGTAAAATCATCTGAAATGTAGGAATTTTTATTCTTCATGACAATACCAGTTCTCACACAACAGGTTAAACCAGGGATTCCCAAACTTTTTTTTTTCTCATAGACCACTTTTCACTGTTCCGGTGGACCTACTACAGCAGTGTTTTTCAAAGTTTTTGAAAAATGGTGGCAAATGCGAATCTTTCACCCCCGCTTACGAATTCTGAACCCCCATTTTTTTCTCACACCAACGTAGACCTCCGTCGACTGTCCCATGGACCCCTAGGGGTCCACCTGGACCACTTTGAGAATCACTTGATTAAACGAATCCCTATTTTAAAGTTAAAATCCGTTTTTTGGCACTTATTTAGCAAGTTTCTCACATGATTTTCTTTTAAGCTGAAATTCATATAGATCTGTATGCGATATTTGATGTGTTTAGATTGTTTACGGTATGAGAATTTGATCATACTAACATAATTCTCATACAAGACAGAATATTTTGAAAACAACAAAAACACTTAAACAAATTAAGAAAACAATAAACATTCGCATTAGTAATATCATCTAGGTTTACCAATGCCGTGTATCAAATTTCAGCACGAAAACAAGCTATGTTTACAATAGAAACAGTCTGGCTCTATAAGTTTATTGATGGTGATATTTGTATTTCCGAATGTTGTTTCATTTAGTTTACTTTAAGCTAAAATTTAAATTCTAAACTTTCAGTTTAGCTATCAAAACTTCAGTAGCAATTTTTCCAGCTGGCAATTTAAACTTTTGCTTTTATTTCTGTAAATTCGTGCAAATCTTTTAAGTTAGCGTGATTGTTTAACCTTGTCGCGTAGCTTTTAATATACCATTTTCATTATGAATTTTCTACTTCCTTCTTTTTTTCGTTTTTTTTTTTTGTTTTTCATTGCATTTTCCTTCGTATCTGTGCTAATTTTATATAGCGTGTCGTGCAAATGAATCCAATTTAAATTAAATCAAGATTGAGTTGCATATTTTTACATGCATATCACTTTTGCTCTTTACGGTCACGGGATGTATTGAAATTGAAAAGGCTGTATGTAGTATGTGTAGAATGTAGTCCAACGAATTTTGTTTTGTTTTCTATAGAAAATTGATTTTTTTGGAATGTTTATAGTAAGGTGTCCCATATTGTGCAAGTGGGAACGAAAAGATTAATTGGGGGTGGTTTTTGATTTGATATTTTAAATCGTAGTTGTAGTGGCTATTTTGCATTTCGACTCTTACAAATAAAAACGTAACTACCATGCCTTAACCGTGTTTCAACCCAGAGCCTTTACGATACAATACTCACAAGAGTAGCGTCGTGGCACACTATGTCACGAATTCAGTGCAACAATCAGCGACCCCAAAAACTCCTAAATACCGAGTTTCAGATGGACTGACTTTTTCAACATTTTTCAAACACTTTGGGTCCGCCATTTTGTTTTCGGATAATTTGACAGCAATCGTAATCTGCGATGTCAAAAACTCCTAAAAATTAAATTTCGTTTCGATACATTAACTTTTTAAAAATTAAGTCCGCCATTTTTTTTTTTTTTTTTTTGAAATTTTGATATTAGATTCGTAATCAGCCTCAAAAACATATAGCCCAAGACAGTATGAATTTTTGGCCATCCTTTTTCGATTTAGACCACTGTGCGCCATCTGGCGTGTTGTATAATTATATTTTGGGTATTCATACCTAATCGATTAAAGATGAAAAATTACAAGTAATCACAGAGCACTGTGAACGTCCTTTTTTAAGCAACGGTTTTTTAGTTTTAGATAAAATGAGTAGAAATGAGATAAGTTTCAAGGGTAGCATCGCAAATTTTCTACGTGGCTTTAGTTCGGATTCCGTTGTAATAAATACCAAACTGATAGTCGATTTTAGTTCAAATAGTCAGTGTTTCAAAACACTTCAAAGCGGAAATTTTTTAAACAAGAGTAGAGGACTATTTGAATCGACTTTTTGTTGGAAATTATATTTTGTTTCTTTTTCTTAACAACCAAGCTGTTAATCGGCAACGAGTGAATATCCTTAATGAAAATCATCCATATTAGTTTAAATTTAGATAATTATATGAGTTGTTTATACACAGTTAAATTAAATTCCCAGAAAAGTAATGTAGAAGATCCAAAATCACAGGTAATAACTTCACTGAAAATCAGCGTAAACAGTGACCTTACTATGCAAGTATTTATCACAAGTAGAACTAAATAATTTGGCATTGTCATGCAGTTCTCTCCATTTCTTTCTCTTTCCCTCATTTCCCTTTCCCTCTATCTCTCTATAACAATGAATGCCCGCACGCATTAACATCATTATGCTGTACCAGGCTACCATCGACTAACAAAAACTAATTACTTTTGCACAAGTCAAACATACAAATCCAATTGGCTTGATTTGTTAAGTACAAAGCCACCCGCCAGCCAGCATTGCTATTCCCTATACCGATTATTTGCACTTACCTCCTGCACTCCTTTGTAACCTTCTTCCTATATACTATCCGGAGTGAGCACAACCAACAAGTCGTTGCCTAATCCTTGCTGTCATGTATGCTCCGTTTACGTGCCTAAGCATGTTGCTGCTGTTTAATAAGAAGAACATTACTGTCCACATTGGCGTCACCAATTTGCCATCCACTTAAGCAGAAGGAATACTATTTGCCTCGTGTGCGCCTCATTGCAAAGCATGAAGGGTGGGGAGTGGAGGGAGCATATGCATTTGAAGGCTTACCATCGAAATTCCCCAAATGTCGTTTTTCACTTAATTTCGCGCATTAATATTTAATTGTCTGTGTACTATGAAAATAATTGCCAATGGCGCAACCCCAAACTGAGGTATGTGGGTGTTGAGAAGGTAGTGTTGAAAAAATAAATGAATAAAATCAGAAAAACTTTAAGCGTTAATTCGATGAAAGTTAAACTTTAATACCCTACTTATGTATGTGCTCCAAAATATTGTTGTAATATTGAGTAGTTCGTAACAGTATAGTAGGTCGATAGCATGGCAACGCTGTCACAAAAGTGTTGCCATGCTTATGGAGTATAATTTTTTTTTATTACACATTCGTAATTTACTTACCATACATTTATGTTGTTGTTGAAATGATTCTGTAAAAAAAAGCGAAATAATCTTAAAATTAATCTCCATTGAATCTAAAACACATATTGAAAACACTTTTCATAGGCCAATTTCGACATCTCCCTTAGTGCTCTCTGCGAATTCAATTTTAACGCTTTTCGCGAAGTTTTAGCTTGAATCGTGGAAACAGGAAATAGTTACACGCACCCATGTTATGTTTAAACAGAGCTTGGAAAATGACGTTGATGTTGTTAGTCAAAAAAATTTGTAAGAAAGTAGCAATTTCGGCATAAGTCGCGCTTCAAATGGTCTTATGTCCAAAATATCGTGCATAATGCTCTGCCTCGAGATAACAAGGTCGGCTGGTATCTCCCTGTTGCTCACACGACGATTTTCACGCATAATTTGTTTTATTTTTTAACGGCTAATGTAGACGAATCTAACTGCACCTAATAAGTTAAATTCCATCTAGCCGTTTAGGCTGCAGAGCGTGCCAAACAATATAAAGATATAGTTCTATTTTTTGCCAAGATGCTTCGCATCTATCGGACGTACCTTCATATCATTTTCTATTTTTATTGCAATCAGTTTTTTTTTGTTGTTGTTGATAAATGTTTCTTGCTTGTCACTTTCATCAATCGAAGAAGTGAACAAAAGCCCAGTACGAGGCGAATCATCAACTACACTGCGACCCGCTTTGAACTCTTTGTACCACTCGTAGGCGTTTTTTTTTTTTTTTTTTTTTAACATTTTTATGAAACAATTTCCAAGAAAATTTCATTTCAAATATATAATTTCATGAAAATTTCCTCAGGAATCATCGGACAGACTGCGCTAAAAGTCTAAATGTAAACAACTCACAGTTGTACGAACCTGAAGAAAAATTATATTCGACAATATCTCAAAACGTTTTCGAATTATTGAGACATTCCAAGTAGTTTTCGTTCAGAAGATATTATCTCGTAGTATTTGAAACATTAAGATAAGATATGTGAAGGACATGTAAATATTAAAAGAGTATTCCGTATATTCAGAGTAATTGAAATCGATACTGCTCTTGAGCTACTTTGATAGATAGGGGCATCGAGTTATAATGCTATTGAAGCCAAGAAGTCACACTAAACGGATATAGATATTAAATGGTTTTATTTTTTAAAAGTAAGTGGATTTATACAATTGGTGTTGAGCTATTAATCTCCCTGGTTTCACAGCACAGTAGTTTAAATTCAGCACTGACGTTTGCTCGATATTTGTTTGTTTAAACGACGCATAACATAGATGTATTGGTATACCAAAAGTTTGCTGACATTCATTTCTCAATGTGGAGTTCGAAACAATGGTGATGAAGTAGCATCCCCTTACCTAGGAAGCAAATTTGTTGAAAGAGATATAGAATGTAATCGAGTTTGAACCTAAAAAAAGCCCCAGGATGTTTGTATATAGCTTGTGTAAAAAGAAATATTATGCGTGAAAATGTATCTAACCCATACATTTTTATGGTAGTTTTATTATAGTTTCAATTTGGCGATCAGGTTTCCAAATCTACTCTCCAGAATAAAGCTTTCCGCACAATCAAATAAATTCGACTGTTGGCTCATAACCTTTGGTCAGTACTTTTCCTACTAGGAGGTTAAAACTTCGTAACTTTAGGCATCTTATCCCCTTGATCATCTTGATACACCACCGGCACTACCTCAGTCAGCAACCATTTGGCTATGCGTCACGAGAAGCCTCATTGTCTAATTACACACCACCCAGATAATTCGAATTTTTGGTTTGTTTGCCAAATTCAAAGAAAAATACAAAATAGAGTAAAATTTGCATTTTGATACCTTCACTCAATTAAAAATAACTTCGGTATTTATCCATAGATTTTCTTCATTAATATCTTGTTTTCTTCGTAAAACTTCGATCTATACGATTTTAGATTTTCTCATATACATATTTTGGCCCATAACACTTAAACTACTTAACGGATTTTAAAACAATGTAGGAATCACCTGTTGTATATTTTTTACTTTTAATATGATGCTTTAGGGGACATAATCGGACGTTTTCAACTCGAGATATAATGTGAAACTATCTCCGAAAAGAAAAAAAGAAAAATTAATTATCTCGGAAACATTTTCAATGTGATTTTCGAGTTTAGCGAGCCATACTTAAAATGAAAAATATAGTGGCAATAAATGTACAGACATAGAACCAAACAGACACATGGATAGATAAACATGCAAATTAAAGTCGAAGTATCTAAACGAAATGATCAAAAATATGCTAACTGATTTTTTCTACTGTATGTTACAAACTTCACGCGAAAAATTGCATTACCATAGAAATTAATTGTAATGTGTAGTAGGGTATTTACAAATAAAGCACATGCAGCAAACTGAGCATGGACAGTAGAAGCACGTTTTCGCAAATAAGCACGCCCTTTTCGAGTTCTCCTACTCCAGTGGGTGCTTTTGGTGCTGTTTCTATGGCTCACATACACACACGCGAACAAATGTGCTGCAAACAGCTGGTTGTACTATCTTATTGGGATTGTAGTATGTGAGCAGTAAATAGTGTGTGCGAGAGTGTAGTGTAGGCTTTCACTATCAATTGACATTGACAAGCAGCTATTTAAGGAATTTTTTGACTTGTACGTATCCTTTCTGGCCCCCTTTTTTTTCTTTTATATTTACTTTTGCGGCTCATTTCCGTTTTCACTTGAAAAAGCAGCATCATGCATGTCCTTTGTCCTAACGTGATTCTGCGTTTTTTGATTTTTCGTACACATACACACGCATAGTATGTACCCACATATGTATGTGTGTTGCCTAGCTTTTTTTTTGTATTTTTTTTTTTTGCACGTGTACTCTTATCCTAGAAACGTTGAGTCATCTCATATCCTTGTGTTTGCTTTTACTTTGTTGCGTTTGCCGTCCTTTTTCATGCTGCTAATACTTTTTTTTATACTGTGCGTTTCTTTTTTTTACAACCAATGTCAAAAATTTGTTATACACTTTAAGCCATATTTGACTTTCTTTTATATTTTTGTTGTTGTTGTATTTTTTCGTCCTCGGGGTAGTTCGTTGTTACCTACGCGACCGCTACTCTCTGTTAAGAAAGAGATAGCGAGAGCGTAAAAGCATGTGAGAGAGAGAGAGAGCACTGTATGCTTCCAGTGCTTATTTCCATTGTATAGTGTCACATTACTGCTTTTGCTTGTGGATCGATATGAGTACTCGACGTTTAGACTTGTGGTTTTATGCGAATAAATGGTGCTAAGTCTGTGTGTGAGACAGAGAGAGATAGAGAGAGAAAGTATGTGTGTGTGTAACTAAATTGCGCTGCACGGCCTGGAAAAGCGTGAGATTTTCTTTAAAAAAGCGAGAAAGAGAGAGAACGCGAGTGAGCACAATTTTGAGTCTGCACATTGTGCACATGTGATGTGTGCAATTTTTATGCGTTTTTCTACAAAAATAATAAAATACTATATTTTTTCGCAGCACACCACGGCCTATTTAGTAATTGTGCATTTGGTAGAAAAAAAGGATATTTGCTTATTTCCATTTTTTAATATTTTATATTTCAAAAATTATATGCTTTCAACTTAAAAATCTGCTATTGGCAACACACAGATGTATGCCATGCGTTTATCCTTCTAAAATTTTTTACATTAGTGTACACTTTCAAGGACATTACTGCTTGGCTTGGCATACCTGAGCGCATAAAGTAAACTTTATAATTATTTCATGCGACTTAAAAGGTACCACTTTTGCTTTTTCACATTTTTTTGTGTAAATTACGCCAAATGAGTGTAGAGCAACAAGCAAACAGCATGATTTTTCGTCCTTATGCAAAAAGAAGAAGAAGAAAAAAACGGCGCACAAAAGTATGCAACGCTAAATGTTGTGCTCCTATGACATATACCACCTTTCGTGTTATTTGTGTCCTTTCCCGACTGCCATCGTAATTTTTTTTTGTTATTGTAAATTTTTGCGCAATTTGATAACATAATTTAAAAACTTTTGATTACTTTTTTATTTTTTTTTTTGTTCCCCTGTTTTTTCTTGTGGCATAAGTCGTGCAAGGAATCTTTTTTTATTACAACATTTTTGTGAAACACTTTATTTACTTTTTTTTCTACTTGGTTTGTTCGTTTCTTCATTGCCTAATGTTGTTGGCGTGCAAATATTTGTCGTTGAAGCATCACATTTCGTGCAAATACATTTGGCTTATTGATTTCGAATACAATACGAAATACATACGCACATGTAACCAATATTCATACGCATCGTACGCAAGGGTTCTACGAGAGTCACCATAAATATTTGTAAAAAATATTCGATACTCTGCAAAATTTCAGCATTTGGCATGAGCGTAAGGCACAGCAGTATCAAGAGTCTGAATTGTATCCGGAGAATCTTACTGTTTGGTGTGGATTTTTGTCTGACGGTATCCATACATCTACCGAAATGAGAATGGCCAGACGGTGACTGCCAATAACAAAAGTTACCGAATCATAACTGACTTTTTGGCCTCAATTGGATAACAGTTGAATTTAATCGGCAATAATGGTTTTCGTCGTGCCTCACACACAACTCTCAATTTTAAAGTTCAGACACTATTCATGGAAAACACTTTATATTTTTCAAAAATAAAAAAAAAAACGCAAAGATTTTTAATACTCTTGTAGACTCTTTTTAGGACTCGTAAGATTCTCGTAAACCATGCTCAGGATATCGTAAGACCTTTGTAGATTCTGTTTATGTCTCGCGTGGAAATCAAAAAATAGTTTGAAGACTTTTTCAGGATCTCGTAGGACCTTGGTACACCTTTTTCAGATTTCGTTCAGAAATGGAAATACTTTTAAAGAGATTTTAGGAATCATATGAGTTTCGTAGAACCGTTTAAGTACTCTAAAAACATTGTTCAGGATCTTGTGGGACCTTGGTAGACCCTTTTCAGATCACGCGAGGAACTCGAGTAAGTTTTCAATACTTTTTAGGACTTATATGACTTTCGTTTAGAACCTTTTCAGCACATGAAAGACAATTTTCAGGAACTCGGAACACTTTTGTAGATTCTCTTTCGGACAGAAATACTTTTAAATAGTTTTCAGGACTCATATGACTTTCGTGACACAATGTTCAGGTTCTTGTAAAACTTTTTCAGAATTCGTGCAAAACTCGAAATAATTTTAAAGAGTTTTCAGAGCTCATATGACTTTCGTAGAGCCATTTCAGCACTCGAAAGACAATTTTCCGGATCTCGGAAGACATTAGCAGATTCGGTTTAAGTCTCGCACAGAACTCGAAAAACTTGTAAAGACTTTCTAGTAGCATTCATACATTTTTTGTATTATTTTGTACTCACAAAATTTTTGTTTGCTCTTCTTCATAGACTTCTAAGACTGTCACAAAAGCTGTAAATGAATTTCAGTACTCACATACTCGTATACTGGATCGTATGATTTTTCATCTCGCAGCATGTGTATATGATTTTTAGAGCTTTCGTTGGTTTGTATATGGTATATCGCAGAAACACTGTAAGAATGTGCGATTTCATCCAACACCGCTACTGAGTACTAACACTCAGTCTAACTACCATGGAATTGCATAACGAATTTAACTTCGGCACGTCACTGACAGGGACCAAACGGTATGACATAGCATTATCTTTTGCCTAACTCTTCGCTTGGGTAGATAAACCATTCACTTGGACTTAAGAGTTAGCTCATCGCTAGAGAAAAGAGATGAGAAATTTTCATTAAAAATCAAAAGTGTTATTTTATTACTTTTAATGTTTTTTTTTTTTAATTTTTATAAAATTATAATTTAATTTAAATTTGTTTACTGGAGGAATATTCGAACTCCGATCAACGACGCTGAATGCAAAGTGCCAGCATCTTAGCTATTTCAGCCAACATGCAACCAACCCAAACTAATCTCATAGACTTGCTAAATAACAGGCAAAGACAAGAATAATATTTTATCTTCTATTTTTAAACTGGCTATACAATTTTAATGTTGCACTGGAACCATTTCGTCAACGAAGGCCTAACGAATAGTAGTTAGCCAAATCGTTAGTCACTAGTCAATTGGAAACTCGAACCCCCGGCCGAACAACAGGGCTACTATTGAATTTACTTTTATTTTTTTCATTTTCTCATTTAGTTTTTAGAGTTTTAGTTGGTGAAAACTTTTAGAGTCCTACTCGTATGTATTGTTTGGTTTTCGACTTTTTCTTGCATTCGAAAAAACGAAATAAAAATGGAAGAAATTCGATTTCGTTTTCGATTTTCTACGCTGCTCAACAAATATTTAATACGCTTTGATGATGCTATACAGTTAAGGTAGTTCGTTAACGCTCAAACGGATATTGTAGATTAAAAAAAAAAACAAAATAAAATAAATAAATAAATAAAAAATGGAGAACATATTTTTCTTGTACAATATTTGATGCCAATTTGCCCTTAAGCTGTTTGTGAAAATTTCTGAGAAAATTAAAGAAAGCACTACCAAAGAGAAAGGATAAATTCGACTACACATTTTTCCAACAGTATGCGTAATAAAAATACTAGAAAAATGGTTCATGCAGATATAATTCGAGCCAAATCTTTCACCTGAGCATTCAATTCACAAGTGTCCCATACTAAAAATAAAATTCAACTACAAAGAATTCAAGCTCAAAAAGCCACTCTGCAATTTAAAGTTAGCACTAAAATTTTATTATTTGAAATAAATAAGCATAAAGCGACGCTGTGGGTGGTCAAAACGATAAACCACATACTTCGCCTATTGTGACCATTTGGCATTTCGACAAATTAACTTGAGGCAAGCAAAAGCATCAGCAGCAGCGACAAGAACAATATCAACCACAAGTCGCACAGTAGGCTATGCTCGTCAGAGGACGCTAGCAAGGACCTAAGTGAGTAATGGTAGAATAGGGCGTTGTTTGGCATCGAAAGAAATTGTGTCAATAAAGTACAAAGAAATAAAACCTGATTTTGACTCGACCGATGCTCGTTATGAAAGAGAAAAGCCTTCAATTTATTATGCTGCATATTTTATACACTTCACATAGCGTATTAAAATATGCAATGACAATGTGAAATATCTGCTTGATGAACTAAACGAATCAATCTAATTTGAATACAACAATTTGATTGTCAAAAAACATCTCTACGAGAAAGCGAAATCAAATAAAAACGATGTGTTTTATATTTGTTTATATTTCTTAACAAGTCGTGGTAGTTCTAGCACAATTAATAATCGTTTATTTGAAGAAGAAAATATTGAGCTACTGACTTTTTATTGCCTATCTATATGTATAGAACTAATTTAACAATAAATTGTTTCTTATTGTTAACGTTTTTAAAATTCAATAAAGCTGGAGTTAGAGTGCGTGCTAGAAGCAAGAGGATAATATGGCGCCATATCGAGTTTCAAACCACCTGTACTTTCTTATGTGATCGCTCAAAAGTTGTCAGAGAGCAAGCGAGAATGAAGCGAGAAAGCAGTTTCGAAACTGCTTTCTCACTTCGCATTCGTTTTTGCTTTGTTATTGTCGTTTCGTACATGCTTTCGCTCTGACATATTTTAGCATTGCTTATAGCACGAAATATAATCGCTTCTCGCATCGTATCGCTTCTAGCACGCACTCTGACGTCATCCTTATATCAAGTTGACTCAAACTCTAAAGCCACTTGACCATATGAAGCGCCGAGTTTGAAAATTTTCACAGCACGTAGCTTATGCTCTTTGCTAGACGCGTGAAGATCTCGATCTTCTAGCTTTCGAATGTGAATATTTATAGTAGTCATTAGCACCATCTTGAGCCCTCACCAAAAACTGCCAAGCCTGACAGAATACAACAAGCAGCGTGTGCATGATTCACTTTGGCAATGATATATTGGCCATCCACCGTTCCAAATATGATACTTGACAAATTTCCAAACGTAATATATATATACAATACAAAATCAGTTTCAGAATCTACTATAATTGCTGTGTTAGTAGAGATTAGGTGCACAGTATACTCAGAAGCTCAGAACGAATCACAGACTATACCGTACTCAAACTCACCGTCGAGAAGAAATTATCAATGCTATTTCCTATAAGGAAAGACTGTGACAACAGGCGGAAAGCCTGCTTTAAGAAATGGATCTGCAAATGGAAAGTTCTTTTCATTTACCATAATTTTCAAACGTATTCTAGGCTCCAGTTTTCGCAATATTGAAACTTCTAATTGAGCAAGACCTTCTTCTTAATCATCTCTGATAACCACACAATTCGCTTGTACAGCCTAAATTAGTCGCGTATTGCGAACAGATGCTAAATGCGACTAGCGATAGGAACACAATCGCTTTGATATTGATTCCCGAACATAAGTACATTGAAGAAGTTATATTTACCACTACCAATAATCACCGTAAATGACTTCATTTTGGAACTCTTTTAGAGAACTGCCAACTGATAGATACAATCTAGCTGTGGAAAACAGTAAATCTAAAACCGGCTACCTCGTGAACAAATCTAGGAATACCATTTCTAAATTTATTGGCACCAAAACAGGCCAAAAGCGCAACAAATTAGTCTACCATTCAACGAACGCTGTAGAAGCTGAAAGGACACAAAACTTTTGAAGTAGAGCGTTTTCTGGTGATGCCAGAACTTATACTTTCCCAACTTTCAGTCAAAAATTTCATGACATTTGGTTCACCGGAAGCATATTTAATGTGTCTGAAGTGGCAGAATATTAAGTTTTGTTTTATACTTCATACTGGAAGTGGATAAAGCATTTAAACCTGGAGACATCAGAAAATGTGCTATAAAATTTTGTGGAACTTTTTTTTAAATCTATATAAAATATACGTGACCGGTTTTTTTAATCAACCAGCTGCCAAATGGTTGTGGAGATTTCATGTTCTAATGAGTACAAGTGAGAGCAAAGGAGTGAATTGCTAAAAAAATGTATTTTTCAGTAAGTATTTGCCAAGCGATTGTTTTGTGAATGCTCTAGTCAAAAGAAATCTAGTGTCGACTCGATTCGCATATATTCTGTCTTCGAGAGAAAGAGAAGAAGTTTTTCAACTGTTTGTTTGTGCTCTTAAACATTTTTTCATTATAAAAACCAACTTTTTAATTTTTGGACGATTTATGTTACACACTCGAGAATTTACTGTGAGAACTTCAAATAAATCGGTAAAGAAACTTTGGAAATACATGAGAAAGCAGCAAGGTCTTCATATATTAAAGACAATTCTTTTCTTCAGTTATTTTTCGAAAGTGTTCTTAATTTAATTATTTGATTTTTTATTATAGTATAGTGTACAAAATATTGTGAACAATTGTGAAAACGCTTCTTCTAGTGTATTTTTCATTGGAACTTTACACTTCGCTGTGTGTATCAATTGTTTTTTTTTTTTTTATCAAGAAAATTACTTGGAATATTATTATAATCCAAAGTCGTGCAGCAAAGCGCTCTATGACTATGCTTATTTTTGAATTACATTAAAACCCAAATTCTATTAACAAAAATTTGATTAATTAAAATTTAAACTTTCAAAAAGCCAACGGTTTTCTTTCATTCTCTGCCTCTCTAATATCATCCTGCACACATGACCATTTAAGGCAAACACATGGTCGCTAGACGATTTTGTAGCTACCAGCTTTTTATCGTCTACGAAAGTAACTAGACGTGGTTAAAATGTTTGCGCTGTGTTTGTTTTAAATTAATTAAATAAATGCGTTAATTTAATCTTCATACATTATAGCCTATGTGTTATTCTGATATATGAGCTATATTATTGTAAAGTTTCATTAAAATCCATTCAGTAGTTTTTGCGTGAAAGTGTAACAAACATCCACAGTTCCATACAAACTTTCGCGTTTATAATATTACTAGGATACCTTCGTGGCTTCACACACACATATGATACGAATGATTGCCGAAGTCTACTGCTTTCTGCTTACGAACAACAAAATTTTGAATTAGTTATGTTGCTTTTTTGCAACAAATTAGCACACTGTAAAAATTTTGATTCTGTCATTGTTCATATAGAATATCGCGCAATGTAAATCACACTAGTTTGTTCACCTTTTGCACGGTCTTGTTTTAAACCTGCTGATTAATATAAAGTTTACACAAGTTATTTCATATGCTAAGCTACGTTTTCCGGAACCGAAAAGAGCCTCTTCTCGCATTATTTCCTACAATGATTTTCGTTTGTTCTACAATTAATGCTATTCTTCTATAGAACATATGACTTTCTCAAAACAAAAATTGTTCATATGTCAGTACATGTACGTGTTTCTTTCGCTTAATCAATAAAGCAGCCTACACTCATTTTTTTCTTCGACTAAATTTTCCTAATTTTTTTCCTATCTTTTGCTACAATATAACTCATTTGTCATGCTCGTATCACGTTTTTATTTTATGATCAATCTACGTACTTAAGTACATTCCGACTTTTTCTGCCTTAACATCCTTCGGTAGTTTGTTCCGGCTCCCTATAGTATGCGACATTTATGCTCTATGTACTTTTTTTTGTGCAGCACGCGCAGTAATTTTTATTATTTTTTTTTTCTACTTTTCTGCAGGCATATTTGTTTTACTTAAAGAGGACAACTTTATCTTTGAAGAAAGTTTGGTTTGCCAGCGAAAGACAAAAGTTGTACAGCAAAACCTAAAAGCACAACAACAACAAAAAAGAAGAAAATTTACCATTTTCCGATGCTTCCTGTTTCTTCCTTTAAGTTATGCGTTTCCGTTGTTTCCGCAACTTTGGTAGTTGTCTTGCGACAGGATGTACAGAAAATAAACATATGTTTTAGCATTTCCTGCCATATGGCCAACAAAAGTATTTAAGTAGCTTACAAAGAAAAAAAAATTAATAAAATAGAAGGAAGAAAAGAAAGCTTATAGCTGTACGTAGGTGGCAGACGGCGCCTTAAGAAAGGACCGCACTTAAATTTTATGCACGTTTTATGCTTTTGCATTTTATTTAATTTAAATCAAAAAGCGTAGACCTCGGAACAACACTAATAAACAGCTGTTTAAAAAGCGTAAATAAAACGTGTCTGTCAACATGCCTGTCTGTCCATCTAACTGACTTTCAATGCACTGAGAAATACCTTAATAAATGTTGTAAAATGAAATGTCAAAGTTCAGCGTGTTGCGAAGGTGCAAAATTCAACATTAACACCTGACGACGCACAGTAGTACAAAAACAATTTACGTTGAACCAAATTTTGTAGCTTTTGAACCGCTCAAGATATTAAAGATTCGTTTTTATTTTTTTATTAGAATTTAGTAACAAATTATACCTGTCATATACCTGTAAGCCATGTAAATTAAGCTAAAAAGCTGATTTTGTGGTTCGAATTAACATACGATATTATAATATTCAGTTAGTGTGCAAAATTTAATTTGAATAGGTCAAATTGCACGTATATTTCAATACCATGTACAATTACCGAAACCTGTATACAGCTGAGAGAGTGCACCTAGCAACCACAACAACTAAGTTAGGGTGTACTTGCAGTAACTTTCTTTATAGCTTATACAAATTTACTAAAGTGGTCAAGAACTATAAAAAATACCAATATGGCCCGATCGAGATCGTGGGCATGGACCTAAAAAGTCTACATATGGCCGTTGAAAGAATCTTTCAGACTGAGGCGGTTTTCCCATAGGTGGTAATGTGATAAAGTTAGGTGCTTTCTTACAAATTTCACATGAGTTTATATAGTTTCTACCATCAGGTACTAAACCTGGCCAAAAGTAGTATCAGCCAGGTTTAGTACCTTGTCACATTCATTTTTTTTTTAATGCTTTCCAAATGCCCGTCACGTTTGAAGTGAATTGGATTTCACTTAGATATAGCTACCATATAAAATCTACATTTTTCAAGCATTTTTGTGGAAAACCTAGAATTTATTTAAAATTTTTAAAACTAAAAGGATTATTTTTATTGAAATTACAATAATTAGTTTCGAAAATGTTTGAAAGATATATATCTGGAGTAATTTTGACCGATTTTCACTGATACCGTGTAGTGCAAAGAAATTGATGCATATCCAAAGATCTTTATTAGCTACATTTCTCGAAATTTTAGATTAGGTTACGCCGGCTGATCTCTTTATAGAAGTTACACATAGACCAATATGATACTTAGTAAGGCCGATGTTGGAGTGCTGTTGAATTTTTACATGTTTGGCAAACACCAATGGCCTGTTAGGAGCTATACAATGCGCTATTAGAATGCCTAAAAACAATTTGTAATTTGGAAGTGTACTTCCACCTTTGCTCCAGCTTTAGTCCAGGCGTCTTTCTCCAGTTTGCTATATAGCATCTGTAGAGAGATTCGTACGGCTGTTATTACTTCTTGCGGTATCCCAACGCCGTCTTTTGCTAGACCATTCACCACTTATTACCGTATATGCCCCGGTGGCAGAGAATACTTTTTTGAGGTGCTGAGCCAGGACATTTCCGGAAGAGATGGAGATCGGCTGCAGGGCTTTTATTTCACGAATTTGTTTATTCGTTTGTCCGAGGTGTGCAACTGTTGGGCTACTATTGCTGCTTTCCTTATTGCGAATACTTTCGGCCTGAGTATGCTACAGTAGTCGGGTAGTTTATACGAGAGCCTCAGTTCGGACACTGCGCAGTATGCACTCTCCTGCTCTCAGTGAAGTTTGTCTTTGTGCAAAGTTCGGTTTGGGAGCCTTCGTATTACTGCTGAACTTCCTACCAACTAAGATGTGTGCACAGCATTGTCGCGTCATGGTGTCTGCCGCGGAGAGTCGACCCCGTCATGCAGACTAATGCCTGACATTGGGTCCTCTACATAAGATTTAAGTATGTGCTCTTCTTCAGGTAGCTTTGCTCGTGGAAATAAATTATTTTCAATAATATTCTTGCCGAGCTTATTACTCATTCAAATCGTTAAACTTTTTTCCATCAACAGACTTGTTGCAAGAAAGGTAAGGTCTTTTTTTATTATGTTGGTTGAAAATGTACCAAGTTTCTGAGTCTCTAAAATTTATATTTGTAAATATTTCTTAACAAGGATTTAGCTAGCATATTTTATGGCGATTAAGCTAAAAAAAAAAGATGTAGTCTTCAAAAAAACCAAAATCAAGAATTATGTCCAAGGCAATATGTTCCTGAACCACTGTGCGACATTAAGGTAGTCACTGCGCTATTCTCATAATCGCAATCATCAGCACCAACATCATCATCTCTTTATAGTCAGTCGATTTATAGTCTTTATAGTAAGTCGCTAACTCCGATCCGATAATATGCTTGTTTACAATGTTTCCTTTATATCGCGTTTGTTTATTGTTGCTGTATAAGAAAATACATAGCGAGCTTTGCATGCGCGCGTGCAATAAAATTCTAACGAATGTCAGCTGTATAAAAGGATAATAGTTCAAACTATTTACTTCAGAAGCTCCTTGCTATGCGGTGGCATAATTGACCGTCAATTGATTGTTGCAACTAGCATACATGCAAGTACGAGCGCCATTCTATAGTATAGCCGTACATGCTATAAAATAGTAGTTTAGTAGTAAACTAGGTTTTTAGGTAATTGGCATGCCAGCGAGGTCAATAGCGTTAGGTCAATTCGGTTGTAAATATATCAAGCCGCAATTGAAAATGCGAATTTTAAATGTATTTCCATTTATACAATTACATTTTTTGGGTTATAAAATTCACTTTGGCAGCTGTCACTGTCGCACTGTGTGCGAATTATTAAATTAATAATAAGTGCAAATTAAAATATATAGTGACGAGATTTAAATTTAAGACTTTCAAATATAGCGGAATTTTAAATCCAGATTAAAGCAAGATTGACCAACTATATCTAATAGCTCACATATAGCCATATATTTGTTAAGTTTTGTGAGAACCATTTTTATATACAATGTAAATATGTGTTAACTAAAACAAGTATTATGTAATGCCTAACTATATGTTCCATTTCGATAACGAACGATCAACTGTACGGTAAATCATCAATAGACCCCATCAAATAAATCAGTGGTGACGAGCCCGTATGCTCTTCATGCAGATTTGTTCTTTTTTTTTTAATTTTTATTCTTCAACATATACGCTAATCATTGTCGCACACCCACACAACTCTTTGCTTTAACTACACAAACAATTTGATTATTTTTCGTAGCCTCTCTGCGTATAGCATAGAGCAATGTAGCTGAGGTTCGCGTGGTACGTGCTTCTGTTGTTTGGTTTTTGCCTATTGAAGAAGTTTTGCTTACAAATGAAACAACGTTGTTGATAAGATTCTGCGATTTTTTTTTTTTAAATTTACAATAAAAGTATTGGCCGTTTTGTCCATTTTGCTGCGTAGTGAATTTACACGGACCTACTATATATATATATATATATAAAATTCCTTGTCCGCATTCACTGACTGACTGACTGACTCACTGATCATTGCACAGCACAAACCATAAGACCTAGGAGGCTGAAACTTTCACACAACATAGATGAGACAATTTTATCGTGCAATAAGACGGAGATTTTGCGAAAATCGAATTGTTAGTTTTCGAGCTATCTCAACCAAACTTACAGATTGTGGATGTTTTACTATATTTTACATATTGACTAAATTTTGTCAAAATCGGGTTACTATATCATATAACTGCCATTGGAACAATCGGGTTCAAATTAACCTTTAGTATGAAAAACTTTTTTGTTTCTTAAGATATCTCAACCAAACTTTATTGTGTATTGTGTGTATTTATTTTTAATTGCGGAGCCCCCTAGTTAGTTATACATTTTAATTATATAGACACGCTCGAACGCATTCACAGTGAACAATCAAAGCCAAATTTGACACATGTTAATTAAAGCATCAACGCACAAATATCAACCGCACGCGATGAAATGCCACGCGCATATTTAATAATTAATAATTTTATTTTTTTTTTCCTTTTTGCGTGATTTTTGTGATTTATGCAAAACATCCAAAGAGTGAGTTTGCCATCGAAAATGAATAAATAATTTGTCTGAGTAATACAAAGCGGCAGCAGTGTTTATTTCAATCGACTTGATATAAAAAAATGGAATTTTAATTTAATTATTTTATGCAGTTTGTGTAATGGCGGCGGCATACATGACGTATGCGTATTATTTATTGCAATGACTCGGCGCCATTTTAATTTGTGTCCATTTCTCTTTTATGCTGCATACTTTAGTGCGCAGCATGGTAAATGTCATTGGTGAGAGAGAGAGAGAGAGATGAGAGCCAGATAAATTGAAAACCCCATTTTTAGCTATTAAAATACAAAATATGAGAATAAATAGTTAAAAATCTTGGAAAAACAACTGAAAAACATTAAATTTGCTTAAGCCGTAGCTTTTACGAGGGTTGTAAAGGGCTACCAGGTGTCCCGGCTCGAAGGCTGGGATAGCTCAGCTATTCCAGAGTATGATGCAGATAAATTTTTATTTGCAGACCCTGAGGAAACGAAACACTTTATTTTTATACCATTCACACATAGTATTATCAGTTTGTCTGAAAGTTTGTAACCTATTAAAGGAGGCATCGTAGACCCCATAAAGTATATATATTCTTGATCAGCTCGACGAGACGAGTCGCTCTATTCATATTCGTCTGTATGTTGTTGCCCATTTTTTCGGGACCAATTTTTATGCTATCCATTTCAAATTTGCACATTCACTTGCCATTTTTTGGGGTAGCCTCATACAAATCTACTGCCTGCTTTTTTGTTTTTGTATGAAAAACTTCTTTATTAAAGTCAATATTAGGGTGAAATGCGATGCCTTTAAATGGACAGCCGCTTAACATACATAGACTAATGGGCGTATCTCGTCCACTTTTTTAGGTTAGCCCCCATACAAACCTACCACCCACTTTTATGTTTTTTATGAAAAAATTCTCTATATAAATCAATATTAGCTTGAAATTCGATTTGGTGCATTTTAGTGGACAACCGCTTCGTATACATATACAAATGGGCGTGTCCCGCCCACTTTTTGAGGTATTCCCATACAAATCCACAGCTCACTTTTATGCATTTGTATGAAAAACGTCAATATCAACTTGATATTCCATATGGTGGCATCTTACACATCTACTAGTGGGAGTATACCGCCACGCTATTTAAACCCCACGTTTATGTTTTACAAAACTCGTACGATTTAAAATTTCGTGTGAATGGTATTAGAGCTTCGGTTCAACGGAAGTTAACGTTTTTTCTTGTCTTTTTTCTATTATTCTCTATTTCCTTTTGTTTTATTTGTAATTTTTAATCCTTTTGTGGTCCTTCGCCTATTTCTGTTTTTTTCGATTCAGGGTCCCTGCTCGGGCGCCAATGTAAAAGACTTCCGATTGTCCCGGGTCGAAGGCTGGGACAGCTTAGCTTTTTCAGAGTCTGCTTCACATCAATTTATATTTTCAGACCCTGAAGAATGGAAACACTGTTTTTTTAATGGTATGGTCTGCTGTTAACAAAATACCAGCTTTGTTACTTTATATGTCGGTTGTCTCGTTATGTTGCTTTCACGATCACGTTTTCCCTTTATTGGTATTGGAACAGCTGTGGCAACACCAGCTGTTTTGTGAGTATGAAAAGGAGCGAAAATTTCTTTCCCTCACAGGGTTGCGTTTTATAAATAGTTTTTTTTAATAGATTTGTCCAAACCTTAACATTTAATAAAAGGTGTTGTGTGTTACAGAAATCTTTATTCCAGATTAATGTACATTCAATAGCATTGTGTTTTGAAAATGATATAATTGAAATGATGAATCTTAGGCGTCGTTTACAGGACTCGATCCGAGAGTTCCAATTTGGTATGATTCTGTTGCAGAAGTCGGACTTTATGTCACCAATGGTTTGAATGATGTTGTTGGTTTCCAGTTGGTCAATTGGGAGGAAATGTTTAAGGGCGTTAAATTGTACGTTCTTGGCGGCCATTGTACGTAGTATTTTCTAGAAATAAGGCTGGCAACTTTTTTTGCAACAACTCCAATGTAACGTCCTATGTGAACCATCGTCCCGGTCTATGTCATCCGATTTAATCCAAAAAAAGTCATTTATTATGGGCCGACACCGTTTGCCAATTACAGTCATTCTCCTAAGATGTGTGGCCAACAATACTTTCGACGCGTTGTTGCCTGGTGTAACGCTACATTATATAATGTTGACTATGATAGAACACTAACGTCGAAGAATGACAATAAGCTATTAATGCTCGAATATAACTATTGAAAACCCGTTTACTATGCACTTAATAATGAAAAAAAAAAACAGTAATTTATTATTGAAAATGGCTTTATTGTTTTTCAAACAGATTTTCGATGCACTTTTGCTACTGAGAATTGTGTACATCCAAAAGGATCTATTTAAAGGCTTTGATAGTCTTTTATATTTGATGTGCGTAAACAAAAAGAAGTAACTGGGTGCCAAGTAAATCGGATGACCTAACAATTCGATGTTTTTAGTGCTCAAAAACTCTATTGTGTAAATCACCAAGTAGGAGCACGCATTGTCGTTCTTCCGTCTTCGGCGGTTGGTTGGTTTTAATCAATTCTCCGAACACTTCTGGCAAACAAATGGTGGTGCAGTCGATTGCTGTTTTGTTTCGCGCTCATTTCGGTAGATCAATGATTCGTCATGTGACGTATTTTAAACCATCTCGTTTTTGATGACTAAGCTAAAGACATTCCTGAATAAACTCGTTATACCAGCGTTTCAAGTGACAAAGCATGTGGCTTCATCACCAAAAGTGGAAGCAAATTTATCGATGTACTCTTGTCTTTATAATTCACATTGAAAGTCGTAATAAATCATAGTACGAAAATTTTCACAAGTTAATTCCAATTTTTTGAGAATATTTATTTTACATGTCACTGTAAACAACACAAATATTGCTCGTACGTTCTGCGTATGTTTATTCTAAAAAAAATGTCAAACTTTCCAATGGAAATGTCAGCTGGCAACTAACAATACGAACGATTTCCAAGACGAACAATGTGCAAAGCAAAACTCTTATTTAAGTGAAAACGGTTTGAATTTTAATTACAGTAAACAGTGCAAACTTTTTCTTAATATTCTGTTAAAATTAAACTGTCTGTTATTTTCTTTGTGTTTGTTGTGCCATAACTGGCAGTTAAATTTCAACTGGACACATATAAAACCTCGCACTAAAACTTCTATAACTACTTTAATTTACTTAAAACAAAATTCTTCAATCAGACGCTGTCCAAAAATGTTGCTGCTAGTATTCATCCATAAAGCACTTAATTACGTCAGTTAGTGAAAACAAAAGCAAAACAACAAAACAAAAATTTAATAAAAATATATAAAAAAAAAAAGTAAAAAATGTCAGCAGCAGATTTCTTGCCCACGGCGGCATTTCAAATAGAAAATAAAAATATAAAAATGTATAACGAAATTGGCGACAACTGGTGTGGCTGCTGCTGATGCTGATGCATTGCATAGAAAAAGAAATTTTTGTGCGCCACTATAAAATTGAATTAAATGTGTTTTACAGCGTGCTACAGCATGGAGTAAATGACATCAGGCAACGTGCTGACGACGCAGCTGTCAATGGCAGTCAAACAGCTCCAACTGTTCCAGCAGCTGCTCCAGAAGCGACAGCTGGTTCTTCAACTGGCTGGCTGGCAGAAAAGGCGTTGGCGTTGGCGTCAAAAGCGTTACATTGTATCTCCACTGCTGCCATTGTTTTTGCTCTAAAACGCCAACAACAACAACAACAACAACAACAACAATAAACACATTAGCTTTGTAAATAGCGAGCAACGATGAAAATTGAATTATTCATGAGAGACAATGCAAAGTGCTGGGATTTATTTGCAAACAGGCAGTCGAGCGCAGCAGTGACGGGCTGGCTGATGAACGCACTGACAACCGACAATATACTTTTCTTGCTTTGCTGCTTAAATGGAGTAGAAAATCGGCGACAGATAGAATAGCACAGATATTCATAGATACAACGTGGCGTGTGAGTAATATTGGGTGTTGTTTTTGAACAGTGCATATTACGTATACGTACTGTTGTATACATTGACAGGAACACGTTGTCGGATTTATATCCAACGAAATTCAACAAAATTACACGCAAATATTTTTAGCGGATTTCAGATTATGCGCATATTTTTTCAACTCGGAAATTTGCGCACATTTTTATATAAAATGTTTTAAAAAGTGAAATTGTACTAAATGGCAGCAATAAAATAATATAAAATGCAAATATGATGCAACTTTTGCAGGATATATCATAATTAAATTAAAAGCAAATAAAATTTGTAATAAACTAAATTAAATTAATAGTTCAAACTGTATGCTCATTTAAATAGCAGATGCTTATTTAGTAAAAATTCATAAAAAATTCGAATCGTAGTGATGTTACATGAGGGTCCGTTTAAGTATGGTAACATAAATTTTGTGGTGAAAAGTACATTGTGCATAAAGTACAACCAAACGATACAATAAGAAATAGGTTAGGAGACGCCGGCTGACCCCTTGATAAAAATCAAACATACACCAATATAGTCTTTAGTGAGGCCGATGATGGAAGTCGTGCAGGAACTATTAAAGTTTTGTACAATTTTAGGAGTGCTACTGGCCGCCTCTTTCAGTGGTGCAAGCTCGATGTTATCATGGTAGCAGATGAGATGTTACAGAGTTTCTGTGGCTCCCGTTTCCTTGCATTTTTTGCAACCAGGGATGGTTATGCCTGTTAGAATGCCCATCTTAGATATTGTACATCTAGAGTTGTTCTTCCACCTCTCTCCTCTGTCAGTTTGCTCTGTAGAGAGATTCGTATGTCTGTTAATAAGAAACTACAACAAGTAATATTTTTCGATCTAAATATAATTTATTCTTTATTGGTCCATGGAGATTGCAACCAAAGCTTTATGTTTTTATAACAGGGTACCAAGAAACTAATTTGTTCTTAAAAACTTCATTGGTGTATTGCCTCTTCATCAATTTCCTCTTCATCAATTTACAAAGCATAAGAAAAAAGTTCTTCAACGCCCTATTCTGAACTTGTTATCCCAGCAGAGATCGTTCGTCTTTGCATGATGACGCTATCACACACCCAAAGCGTCGTCAGAGTATCAAAAGAAAGGAACATACGTAGAATTATCGAGCACGATCTTCCATAAGGAAGTGATGCTACTCGCATATACTGATGATATAGACATCATCGGCACCAATGAACGACGAGTAAGCAGGGCGTTCTCGGAAATTGAGAATCAGTCACTTCTCATGGGCCTAGTGGTGAACGAGGTGTATCCGCTCGCAGACCATCGCGCATCTTGAACGGTCTGTGAATATGGAAAATTTCAACTTCAGTGTTGTTGAAAACTTCGTTAGCAGAAAGATCAGATGAAGAATCACGCTTGCTAATCGCTGCTACTTTGGGCTCAGCAAGCAAATTATAAGTAGAGCCCTCTCTCAAAGTGCGAAGATAAAAATCTATAGACACTTATAATCCCGGTCCTGCTGTATGGCGCAGAATCATGGACCCTGACATCAACGGATACAACGTCTTTAAGAGTGTTGGAAAGAAAGATCTTCGTAGGTCAGTGGCCCCTCGCCCCAAGATTGGCCATCTAAATGAACAAATCAAAACTAAAGACCATGCTCATTGTGTTTTTATCAGGTAGAATGTCTAAGTACGTATCGCAGGGTACATCAGTGAACGAAAAATTCTACGTAGAAATTCTCAAACAATTTAAACACAGCGTTCAATGCGTCCGACAATTCGACATGACAATTCGCCAACGCAGCAATTTGTTGTAACCAGCTACCAATGTAGGTGTGCAAATCTAATCCACAGGCTTTAACGGACATTCGGGGCAAAGATTACCATGACATGAATCTTGGAAAAAATATATGATTGTGCATAAATTCTAACAAGAAGACTTGAACCCATGCAGCTAGTCTGCCGTTCAATTCCCCGAAACAATGATATCCTTACTTGTCAGCCTAAATGCCGTTGGATTTATCTGTAGCGTGCGTTTACACTTCGAGTACTTCGAGTAATATTTCTCATTTATCAAAACGATTCATAAAATGGCAGTTGCAACAATAATAAGAGAAAAGTTGGCTGTCAGCAGCGGCACAAAGTTCAATCAAAGTTTAGACATACACTCCTTCTAGCAAGGACTAACTTTAAATAGAGCATGGGTTGGCGGCTTTTGTAAAATGGGAGAAAAAAAAAACTAGTATGAAATGCAAAACATAATAGCTGCAAACAAAAAGTATTTCAAACCTACACATACGTCACCGCAGTCCTATAAAACAAAAACGGATAACAAAAAAGCAAAAAGCGGAACACAAAAAAATAAAAATAAATAAATAAATAACAAAAAGACGGAAAGGCAAAAAGAGCTAAATATAAAACCAACCATGTGGGAACAAAAGCCCAGCGTCGTCATGCAAGTTCTTCATAATTTAAATTCTTTTTCTTTTTTTTTTTGGCTCGCAGCGAGTCGCGAATCGCGTCGTCGTCGGTTTGTCTATGCTCTGAGGGACTTACACTCGCTTCGCTTTTCCCTTGTCCACAGTAACACATTGGGGTGGACCTCTTTCGTTTTAGTCCTTTTTTTTGTGCATGTTGAGAATGTGCCTTACATTCTGGAGGCATTTTTGCCATTTGCTGCTTATTTCGTTTAGGTAAGAGATTTCTGTATGTATGCATGCCTGCCTTGTGCGTTTAGTTAGATGCTTTGGTATATCGTATATAAATTTTTATTTGTACTTGCTCATAAGCATATATATTTACTTTGAGCCTCTGTGTGTTTAAAAGGTTACCGCTCAAGGGGAAATTGTTCAACTCAAGCGCATATTTAAATAAATATATTTACTCAAAATAAAAACGTTTTTAGTGTTTCAAATAGATGGCCAACATCATCCAAGTACATCTGGCAAGCATTTAGTTAGCAATGTCACATTTAAGCTTAAATCTTTAATATGGAAAATGAACAATCAAGTCGGGCAAGTTGTCTACGCCCAAGGGAAAGCTGTTTTATGCAGACTTCCAAACTATTGCAGATTCAAATAGGTAGAATTTGTAATCTTCAGTATTGACATTAGAAACGTAGTTAAATTCTGAAAATCGTTCAAGTGGTTCTACATTGAGCACTTTTGTGTCTGCAATTCTCTGCTAAGATAGTTTTAGTAATAGAACCACCACTAACTCTTTCCATCGGCCACTTTGAATCAAATAAATCGAACAATGGATTGATTACTTGAAATCACTGCAATATAAATATTGAATCAAGATTATCACTGTTGGTCAACACAACATGTTGTTTCTTAAGCGAATGATTGCAACAGCAACTCAGTCATGTACGGAAACTAGTTTATCAGCTTTGCTTATAATATAGCAGCATCAATTGAATTTGGGAAAATTTGGGCCATTAGGGTCATTATACTACAACAAGATGCTATCTGAGTCGATATTTCAGCGCACAGGTATAACATAAATAGTTCACGAGTATCTGTCACCTCACACTATACACAATGACGAAATGTTTCATCCAAGAAATATGAGTTTAATCATCACAATTCTCATTTTTAGCACCAAAGGCTGTATGAAGACAATATAGTTTGGATCTTGACAACATCTGTGAAACACTATGTCGTATAGATGGCATGGCCGCCTTTGTAAGCTGTAGTAACAGTCGATCCTTTGACATACTTTTAGACCACATTTTTAGCACAACTCGGCCATAACTTGGCGAATGTTCGTTTTTAAGTGATCTGTAGTTAGAGAATTATCCACATAAACAGAGCCCCACAAAATATCGGCGGCCAAATGGTGTCCCCGAAACGTGAAATTATTCATCTTAAAAAGCTCTCATGCAATTAAGCCAAAATCGGTCGTTTTGTTTCACTTGTTTTGTTATCTTATTGAAACCAAATGTCGTCCAAGTCAAAATTTTCAATTGCATGCCAAAAAAAAAGTCGGTTATTATAAGGCCAGAATTTTGCTTAATTATCTAAGCACCGACTGGAAAATAGGTCTCATCGCTAAAGAAAATTTGGTTTCATTTTAATGAGTTGCTCCGTGGTTAAACGATCCATTATCGTAAATATAAAAAAAAGATGATAGCCCTAAGCTTTTAAAACCACGAAATAGATAATCTACAATATTTCGAATCCGATGGCTACAGTTGAGCCGTCTTACATGCCAACCTTTTAGACAATGGCTAATAAAGAAATTATGAAATATTTTTATTTTACTGTACGAATTCTGTAGTCAGATTAAATCAAAATTTCTCCATGCTGTTTAGAGCGTTCCATAATAAATTTCAGCTTGCATATCTCTTGTAGCGTATCAAACTTTTTATTCCAGGAAGTTGCTAACTTGGTATCGTCTATATAAAAGCTCCGTTGCATATTCAAATCTTTTTCATTCCACCTTCTGACGACTCGGAATCAGTTTTTAATTAAATAATTGCTATAGTATGAAGTTAAACGGGAATTCGGAAATTAGAACATATATGGACGGAAATATTTTGGCGTTCGATTGCACTGCTTAACATGGACTAAGTACTGTCGTCGCAGTAAAGTTCTTACCCAGCAAGTGGGTTGAGATTAGTTGTGAGCGATATTTCACTTCACTGTTATCGTAAAATCGCAGTTTGGAACTGCTGTCTCATTCCGCATGTAATGATTTCTAAAAAATTTAACCGAAAACTCACATTTTAACATGGAAAAGTAGTATATATTAAACACTAACGTTTTGCATTACTTAAAAATCGCCATAGCTTAAAAATCGACATAGCAGTTTAAAACAGCAGAATGACTTCTTATTCAACAATTTTGCTTGTTTACATTGTCGTTTAAATCAAATGTTGCTGACATATTCCACTATTTGAACGATCTTCTGGCAAAATTCCAAGCAAATCGGCAAGTCTGTTGCAATAGCTACAGCACATTGTTGCCACGTTTTTGCAGTCACACTTTATAAGACCAAATTTGATAAAGGATCTACGATTCGAAAAGTACATTGGTGCTGAATATGAAAGTTATTGAAAATTTAAATCGATTATATATGAAGCGTAAAAGCGTCATTTGAAAGCGTCAAAAACACACGTACATGCTCCCGTACAAGAATTCTCACTCGCACATTCTTGTACTGCATTTGTTCACTTAAGCTACACTTTCTTTTCGATCTCTGTCAAACTGTTCAACATTTTTAAAGGCATAGATTACTATTATCGATTCTACATTCGCTACTCTCTCTTTCAGAGGGCATTTGATTTCTTTTTTACTCTAAAATTTGCATTTTATACTATACAATTCTCAAAAGTAACACAAACTCGTGTCTTTTTTTTATATTCTAACCATAATTCATGACATTTACTGTGACATTATCTAAATATAGCTGTCAAAGCGTCAGCCAACCAGCCAACCAACAAACAAGGGGCACAAATTAGAAAATACATACCTATAAAAGTCTAACCAAAAACCAAGACGTGGTTATTATATTCAGTAAAGAAAGCACCACAACCGCACATAGACGCCATTAACAACACCTACGCCAGGCAAAAGTGGCTCTTCTCGTTGTCGGCGTCAACTACTTTTTTTGCTCTTAGTGCCACTTTTTATATCGTAGGTTTCCTTTTCTTTTTTTTCCCGACACTTGGCACACTAAACGTCGAGTCGCCAAACATTTTATGGCCAACACAATTTCCGCTGCGCTTTGCTGCTGCTGTCCTGTGCCGTGCCGTACCGTACATATTGTTGCCCCAGAGCTGACATAACTTGCAACGTGAAACAGCAACACGACGCTGAAGTGAAGTTGACGTTGGCTGCGTAGGTTATTTTTGATACGCCCCAACAACCCCCCTAGTACGAGTATACATAATCGCAGTAGCATTTCCGTTTCATTTTACAAGTAGCACGTTCGCCGCTTGCTCTACGGCGCTCGACTTGGTAAAACTTTATGAGTACATGCTCCAGTTTGTTGTTGCTGCTCTAGCAAAGTTGGCAGCCAACTTATTTCAAGAAGCCGTAAGCAAAAATTTGTATACCAACCCAAACGACTTACAGAGTTTGCTGCCATTTTGTTGGTGCGCTGGGCTGCGCTTTGCCGCCATTTTTGTTAGGGGCTCTATTTAATTTTTCTATTTTTTTTTTCGCAGGACTTTCGCATAATTTATGGTTGTACGCGGTTCGTTTGTCCGTCTGTGCTTTATTAAATTATGTAGTTTTTTTCTACTTGTCATCTTTCTGTGAATTTCATTAAAGTATAATTAATTAGGATTGTGCGCTTCATTCGTTAACTTCTTGGAATTTTTTTTGTGATTTCTGTTTTAATTTGCGGCTTTTTTTTTTCCTTCTGCGCTGCAATATTTTATGTTTTATAATTTTATTTCTGAGAATTTGAAAAGTTTCTACCTTATAAGGTACTTGTATGTATTATTTTCTAACAATTTTCCAAGCATAGGCGTAAGAACTCAATTTCTCATCCGTAGCCAATCTAGGACAAAGTTAGCAAATTCTAAAGACGTAATGAAACTGAGAAACTTTTTTGTCGAAGAACTCCTGACTATGTCAGACGTAATAAAAGCGTTGCTTAGCCAAAGCCGGAAAGTTGCAGAGCAGTAGTAAGCTAGTTTCGTCGTCCTCAATGTAGAGTCTACACTCTGTTTCTGAGGCGAGGAAAATCTTGTTTAGATGATATTTCGGTTTAAAATGACGAGCTAGTTGCTGCCTTTCTAAAGAGGTCTGCAATTAAAGATTTGCATATAACCCAGCTAAGTCCACAAAAAGATTCTGAACTCACAAAGTGAATTGCCGATCCAGAGCTAGCCAGCTCAGCAGAAATTTAATTAACTTTGTTACGCTTGTGACCAGCAACTCAACATGTCGCAACATGTCGTTGTTGGACAATATAGTAGCATCGTAAAACCATATTTGAGATTAATGAACAGAAAGTTAGTGATTTGAAAGCCGCTTGGTTATTTGAAAAGATGTTAATAGTGGCCCCTTAGGACTCTTATCTAGAATATACATATATATGCGCATACCTCAGTTAGATCCGAAAACACTCGTACTTGTGCCCGTGTCGGTGAGTCTACCATTTCATCGTTTGAAATGTACCAGGGATGCCCACATACGCATCTGAACGCCTGGGAAATAGTAAACAGAGACACATCTGCCGAAACGTAAATTCGTGATCAAACAATTTGTTGTATTACAGATTTGGATACCAGCAATATATTTGAGTTTAGTTAGTTCAAATTAGTTATAGTCTGAAGTCCGAAAGCATCAATTGCTGCTAAAGATTGAATGGAAATGAACAGCGAAGGTTCAATTATAATTTCCATTGTAGCAGTGGAGCGGCTTCGCATGCCAACTGACATGCTCAGGCCTGCAAGTCGTTGTAGTTTGTCGTAATGCCTTTTAGCACATACTTGCTGCAGTTTGGACCACCATAGAAGGACGGCGTAGGTAACCACCGGGGTCTATATCCAAAGAATCATCTTTGGGGAAGACCCCACCCCGACCAAACCGGCGTTTACCTACAAGATGGATATTCCAACTTAGTTTCTTGTCAAGAGTAACCCAGCTTCAATTTGCATCTTCTAGAAAAGGTTACTAATACAGCCTTTTGTGGATTAATAATGAAACGTTCCTTGGCACACCATTCGGTCACCATTCAAAAAGTTGAGGACATGAATTTTTTAAACGACCATTTTTAACAGGTTCTCTGTGAGCATCAGCTGCGCTAAGGTAACTAGGGTTCAACACTATTATACGTCTCCGCCCAAGCACTAGGTTTGCTGGAATCTCTATGGTACCAGGCTCCATAAACCTATCAACTTTATTATTCTATGAATATTAAAGAAATGAATAATAAAGAAATTATAATTTTCAAGCTCAAGGAACTTACGAGAGTTAATTGCTTTCCTGCTCATAGTTTGTACCAAACAATGATCAAGATATACTCTGCATAAAAAAGCAGATTAAAATGAAATAGTATGCATTTTACCAACGTGACGTAACATTGCATCAATATGGCTTCATGCAAGCTAGTATCCGTATGTAGTTCTGTCTTCTTGCTATATAAAAATATGCGCTTCTTTAATTAAAATTCAGTAAAGAAAAAAATATTAATTTTAAATACTTTCTCTTAGAACTTGACATAGCTTGGCATAAAAATCAATCAAAGATGCTATAGAAAAGCAATAATGCAAATTATTCTATTACTCATAACTCACATAGAGCACATTCGAGCTGAGCATGATGCATGCCTGCATTCATTTTGTCATTGATTGATTATTACCTTCAAACATGCAGCACAAATCATACATGTACCACCTTTTATACAATACATCGATCTCTACTGCCCTCAAAACAGACCAACAACAACCTTAATCTATAAGTCGATCTCTATTGTGGTTGACCAATGTCCTTCTGCATGCTAAATCCTTGCGGCTTACGGTCCATTTGCTGTTGCTGCTGCTGCTATGTGACATTTCATTCATTCATTCATTAACTGAAAATTGAAAGCTGTATTTTGCTCGTCTGCTCACTGTGAGCCTTTTGTTTAACACCGGAAATAGATTCTGTTTATGTGTGTACAGATATGTTTGCTATTTAGCTGATCAACATCATCATCATGAGGTGAGGAGTCTGAGGTAGTGCGGTTTTTGCTGCTGCTGCTTCTGATTTCATTTCATATTATATATACCTATATGCATATGGTATGAACATGCAAGCTTGTTGTATTTAGGTTTGCATGTTTGATTTTTGCCATTGCTCTGGTTTAAAGGTCAACCTGCATAATTACATATTGTTGACGACAACAAAATGAGTTAAGCTGAGTTGTGTGAGCGACTCATGTTGAGTTATGCTCATGATACCTATGTAATAGTTAATGCTGCTTGGGAATGCATGTGACAGCTTTATTGAAGCTGTTTTACGCCAAATTCTGTACTTTATTTTTAAGTTTTCACAAAATTTATAAAATATACTTCATTCTAAAACGTAATATTCGTCTATCTGTTTAATTTCTTTTAGCTTTAAATTGATATAAAACGCCTATTTTTAAAGTTTAGACTTAAAAAAAGTTTAATCAGTCGTAGGCTGCGTTTGAAATGGCAAATGAGACACTCATTAACTTGTGAACTTCAAATACTCGCTTGACCAAATTAAACAAAATATGAAACTACCGTTTTTTTTGCTCTGAGCAATGCCAATTTTAAACTTAAATGAATACATTTGAGCCAAGTAGTCGATTAATAGCTTAATTGATGACAAATTGAAAAAAATTAATAATTTCAAACAACAAAATGTATTGTGAAAAAGTAAACGAAACTCAGCGACACCTCCCTTGTTTAAGTGGCCTTTACGTAGTCATGAGTTCTCATCTGATTTGCTGTCAAAAATATCTAATGCGAAAACTCCTATATGTTATATGCAGGATGGATCTAAAAATAACCGAACTTTAATTTAAATCATAGAACACGTAGCGCCATCTACTAAATGTTGGCAGTGTTAGAAAGGTACATTCTTATACCATTCACATAGTGTGACATGGTATTATCAGTTTGTCTGAAAGTTTGTAACGCATTAAAAGAGGCATCGTAGACCCCATAAAGTATATATATTCTTGATCAACTCGACGATACGAGTCGATTTAGCCCTGTCCGTCTGTCCGTGTCAAGATTGACCCGTCACGCTCACTTTGGGTAGACCCCATACAAACTCACCGTGCAGTTTTGTGTTTTTAATGGAAAAATTTTTCCTTTAAATCAATATTAGCTTGAAATTAGATTTGGTGGATATTAGTGGACAACTGCTTCATATACATATAAAAACGGGCGTTTCCCGCCCACTTTTTGAGGTAGTCCCGTGTAAACCCATAGCACACTTTTATGCAATTGTATGGAAAACGTCAATATCAACTTGAAATTCGATATGGCGCCATCTTACACATCTACTACATCACTTCATACACATCTACTAGTGGGCATGTACCGTCAACTTCTTGGGGTACCCCCTATTTAAAGCACCACTTTTATGTTCTACAATACTATTTAAAATTTCGTGTTAATGGTATTAGAGCTACGGTTCAACCGCAGTTAACGTTTTTTCTTGTTCTTCTTTCGAAAGCAGTTAAGTTCATGCTAATCGTTTGACAGGTTAGAAAATGACACATGTTTTAATAACAGCAGTTTTTGTAGTTATGTCGTAAAAAATAGAGTAAATATTAAATTTTGTTTTAAACTCGCTAATAAATTTGCTGAGACTTAAGAATTGTTAAAAACAGTTAATGGTGATGATTGTTTGAGTCGTGCTCAAGGTTACACGCGGTTTACACGATTTAAAAACGGTAGTGATAATTTAAATGATAATCCAAGACCTGGACGACCCGAAGCATATAATCGTGCTGAGTTGGTGGAAAAATATGTGAAATAATCGCTATCGATGCAAATTTCATGTGAGAATGCTGGCAGAAGAAGCAGCTGTTTTTATTACATTATAATGCACCACCTCACAAGACCAAAAAAAATCAATGAATTTTTGATGAAAAAACAGAATTGTCTCATCGACCACCCTCAGTATGCGCCTGATCTATCACCGTGCTATTATTTTCTCTTCCCGAAAATGATAACAGCAGTGAAAGAAGGTTTTTACAATGACATTCCAGCCATACAAGCAGCCGTGACATAGCGAGTTGAAAAAGTCTATGGATAAATTGGTTGAGCGTTCCAAACGTTGTATTGAGTTAAATGGATCGTTTTTTGAATAAATATTAGAACACATAAAATAAAAGAAGCAATACCATGCTTCTTTTATTTAATAACTAAAAAGTTCGGCTATTTTTAGATTTCACCGTGTATGTAAACGCCAAAGCCCAGTAGATGACAGAGTATCCTATGAGTTTTACATAAATAGGCCGATGGGTTTATTGGACATCTTATTGTTCATATACAAAGATATGTTGCTGTATGAGAATATGTTGAATCATGCTGTAGAACCAGAGTGGTGTTCCCAATCTATATTGCTAAGATACTAATGGGTATTCTTAATAACCGATTAACATGCTTGAGTAGATCAATACAATTTATTTAAATCAATATTCATTACTCAAGTATATGGAGACTGAAACTATAGTAATTTTGAAGGGGTTGATGCACTGCTTCCTTTATTTATTAAAAGGATGTGGAATCTTCTAAAAAACACACCAAGTTACGCTTTGAAGCTGGATACAAACTAAGAAAACAGTATAGTGTACATTCATTTTAAATATATTTCCTTAGAAATTTAAAGAAAAAAGTTTTGGGCAAAGAGACATTACCTGCTGTATATCTTAGCATAACGCCAATTTGTCTTCGGAGGAAAGGAAAGTGAGTATACCAGTATTTGGTTGGAAAAAAGCAAAATAGTTTATACAAGAGCGCAAATACAAGAATTTGGACCATATAATAGACGTAGAATACCATGGAAGAGAATAAAGATATTTGCCACATCTTGGGAATGTGTTCCATCTTAGGAGAGTTTAGAGTCTTATACTTCAATCAACAGGTGAAGCATCAAAAAAAAATATATATATATTTATATATATATACATATTTGGAAAGTACTTTTGAGGTTGTCAAAGATATTAAGCACTCAAAAGAATATAGCTATATACGCGTATTGTATATAGGGAAATATACGGCCCAAACGCATTTGCAGTTTATGTAAGCTTTATTTTTATCGTATTTAACATCTTTTATCTATCTGCTCTTAAGGAGCGTTTATTTCTGCAACATCATCAACAATCTGTCGCCTGCCATATGGACTAATATAAAGCGTCTCGCTCGTTTGTACTATTTATAAGCAATTTGCGCACTCTTCGCAGCCATCACTAATTGAAATACTGGTCTGGCGCCAGCGTGCGCTACACTATAGAATAGAAACATATGTTGTTGCTTACATATACTACTATGTACAAACTAAATATAAGTCGCAAATTCGCACAAATTTATAATTATTAAAAGAGCACAAGCATCAAAAGAATGCCAGGATGCTAGTTAAAGCGCTTTGTTTGCTAACAATAACAGTTATTCAATTAGTGCAATAAGAAATGCAAACTGTGTCAGAGAAGGGATAGAGTATCGTAGAGTAGAGTGTAGAGAGAGAGAGAGATGGCAGCGCACGTCTAACGGTACATTGCAGTAAACAAGTTGGCAACCTTGAGCAATGTTTTTGTATGCAATGGTGGGCATTTACTAACTAAAGTTGGCCATCCAATAGTCCGTCCGTCCGTCCTTTCGTTCGTCCTTTATTTCTTTATACTCAGCTCTGCCGTAAACGAAGGCAATCCTATTTGCAGCACTCCACGGCTTAACTGTATGCAATGCTTTGCTATTTTTCTGTTGATTGTTTCTCTCTCGCAAGATGCATAAATTACTTGTTTAGTCCTTGTCTGCGCGCGTGCAAATGTATCTAGCTAATATTAGAATACCACTTACACAGAAAAAACTTTCTAAATGAAATTCTTTTGCTTTTTGCCATTTATATCGATTCGAATTCTGCTGCAGGACTAACTTTACCTGAATTATGCTGTATGTAAGATAATTTTTTTTCTGACTGTATCATTCTGTAAGTTGCTTCGCATGTACTCGTCTGTATCCTGTTTGCAGCCTGTTCGTCAATTATTGTTCGTAACTTTGTATTCGATTACAGTTTTATCGTTTCTGAATACAACAAACAAGCCACAATTCCATTCATAACCTCACTTTCTTTCTCGTTTATTGTGTGTATCTCTCTGTCTCTCTCTCTCTCTCTTTGTTTTACTTGCTGCTGCGCTGCTATAACTTTACCTTCAACATGCATGCAGTATTTGCTGCATGTTGCACACTTCACTGCCGTCATCGCTGAACACTGATTGAATTTCATACATTGGGTCAAGGTTCTTCGATTTGCTGCTGCAACCCTTGTTGCTCAACGCCACTAGGCTATCGTCCTTGATCCCGCCCCCATCATTTAACGCCCATGAGCAACATAAAATGTTAGAATTGCAATTGCGCTGTGCTTTTTTTCATCTGCTGTGTATTTATATTTATTGTACACTATACTATCCATATTACATTTGTGTGGCTCACCATATGAAGTTTATACCTACATATATTCTTGACATGTCCGACCGTCCGTCCATCTAATCTTCTGTATGAACGCCGAGATCTCAGAGACTATAATATATAGTGCCTTCCAATTTGGATTCATAGACTCTCCTTATCCATAAGCCGCTAAAGTGTTTAAAATGAAGTTACCAACCGGTAGCCCCCATACAAAACTGTCGCGCATTATGGATTTTTTGTTCTTATATATTGTACAACATAATACTTTCTCAAACACTGGCCTTCAATGAGGTTTTTGGGTGGCTTTCTTCGTCGAAAACTCATCAGTCTTGAATGCTGTCATTACATACTATATTCTCAAAAATGCCCACAAGAAAAAAAATACCGTAAAAGCACTGCACCTGAAACTCTTATTTTCAACCGAGATCAAACGAGATCAGTTCAATTAGAGCTTTGATGATCCAAATTTTGGCTCGAGCATTTCTGATGATTTCCGATGAGCTCAAACATACTCAAATACGCGGTGATTATAAGAAACTCTCACACGATCGCATTCCATGGTGATCACGGCTGTGCTTTTCGGACATGTGGTGCAACGTCTTAGTCAAGATTTGGGTGAAAGGCAATTTATTGTCTGAAAATGTTCCTTTTTCATACTCAATTTAATTTAAACATTACATCAATGTCTAATACTGTTGCAAAATTCTACTGAATGCTCCAATCAGGATTTAAATCCTTTCTTTTTTTCCACTTTTAAGTTATCCGTAATCGTTGAAGTTCTGTCTGTCTGTCTCAGTAATTAAAACGTTCAATAATGTTTTGTGTTATTTTACTCCCGTAAAAGTGCGACTGGCTTTTTTCGAACTGTTATCTGTTTACATTTCGTATAAAAAAAAGTTCTCTTCTCCAATCTTGACCTTCGACAAAGTATACAAAACGTGTCATTAAATTTATGAAAGAATACAATGATATTTTAACACGTTACGAAGAAAACACTATCGACTCATATCAAAAACTTTAACAAATTTTTGGGGCTATTATTTTCAGAAATGTTCGGATGTATTTTTTTTATATGTAAAACAAATGTTGCAAATATGATCAGTATAGTATATATATATATTCTTGATTAGTATCGTATGTGGGAACAACGAGATCTCAGATACCATTAAAGATAGAGCGACTTGAATGTTTAACTTCGGTTAAATTTAGAAGAAAAAAATGTAAATGTCATGACCACCGCGCCCACAATACAGTTATTTGTCTTTTATTGACCAATGTCACTAAGCAGCGCAACTCCCCGTTCTGCCTACATTACCATGGAATCTGCATTACCGAGAACAAAGAGTTCAAGATTCATATAAGAAGTGTTCTAAAAAGGCAGGGCCATCTAAAGGTTCTATGATGCGCCATCTATCGGTATGCTAGTGCCGTTAGAGAGCGCAAACAATGTCAGCTAGCGCCATCTAGTTTCATTTTTTAAATAAAATTTTAAAGAGTGAAAAGTTTATTGCATGAATGAGAAACTTGGCAGGGTATTTTGAAGTCGTAAACTCTCGTTGGCAGCATTTTTACTTGTACAATTACTATCTGCGCTGTGCGTTGTACTCCGATATACAATATATTTCTTTGAGTTTATTTGATAGCTAGCCACTGATGCTTTTCATCTTACCACTTCTGCTTCTGGTTGGGTTTTTAAAACTGGCGCCTGAACGAATTGTCTCTGGTTGCATTGACGCCCCACAACAATATTTCCATATTTGTGTTGTTTTGGTGTTAGTTTGCAAATTGTTTCTATTAAGTGTGTTAACTTGTAAATTGATACATATTTTTTACACATACACTTCCTGCAAGCTTCACTCTCTCACTTTAATGTCCTTGCTGACGTCTTTACACTATAAACTGCTGTCTATGACACTATGATAGATTGTTGTCAGTGGGCGTTGTTGTTGTTGTTGAAAGATTGTGTATTGTATTTCTTCTTTTGTACTACAACATATTTATTGCAATAGATTATCTTGTTTATTGAAATTGATTTATGCTAAAGAAAATAATATGCTTGGATAGTATTTTGTATTCTTAGAATTATTTGCATTTGTTTAATCGAATTTTATCTTTTCTCTTACAGGTAAATATGAACATTTATTGATGATGTTGTTTGCTTACAATATGGATGTAAAGTTTAAAACTGCAAAAGATTTGAAATGAATGAAGTTTGTTCTAAAGCCAAAAGACATAAAATTTATTTGTTAAAATAAATTCTAGCCATTCTTGTGATTTCCAGAATGATGAATTCCTTTTAGAAAGCTGCAAACGAAGTAAGATATTATTATTGAAACATGGAATATAATAACTTATCCACTTACTCGTATGTGGTTCAATGATTCATATCATGTCTGCATACTTCTTCCATTCTTAGGAAGATCCCTAAAATTAATTAAACTTTGGGCAACAAGCCAGTTTTTCGATGAAATGCAATTCTACTGAACGAAGTTTTTTGAATCGTATATATCATTGATCAGAGCATCGGATGCTGAGTCGATAAAGTTTTGGTAAGACCGACTGTCTGTGGTATGAACAAGAAGGTTTCAGATACTACTATAAGAACTAGAGAAACCAAACTTAAAACCAGATTAAGTAGTTTTTTTTTATGCCTAGGTCACAATACGGCTGTTTATCGTATACTAATTGACCAGCGGTCGACTCAATCGAGCGAAATCTTGAAGAAAAAACGTAAATCGCAAATCCTGAGAAACGTCCGTTTTGCCAGCAAAAAACGAGTGTCAAATGAACATTAGCTAACTGCTCGCAAACGGGCTTCAAAGCGAGCGTTAAGTGGGCAAAAAAAACGATTCTCGGCACACGAAACACAAAAATAGCAAAGTATTCGGCAATTGCTTTTCTGTTGTCTTCATTCTCGTGTTTTTTTTTTTTTTACTTCGTTTCAAAACGAATAATTTTCGTTCGGAAGTTGGCAAAATGGCTTTGCGACAAATCGATGAGTTGGGTGCCTGTTGGCTGAAATAGCTAAGATGATGAAACTTTGCACTCAGCGCCGTTGGACGTTATTCGGATAAATCGGCGAAAATACAACGAACTTAAATACGAATAAAATCTTACAACAAGAAGAAATTATTAAATCAACAAAAATCCCAGCTGCAATAAGGTAAAAGAGTTCATTAGAGGACGCCCAACAGAAGCGAAGCATCTACTCAAACAGAAAAATATATGCCTGTATATTCTTTGGCACGCTCTGCAACCTAAACGGCCTAATAGATTTAAACACATACTATATCGATGGATGCGTCTTCAATGCGGGAGTGCTATAGAGTATATATTTAATAAAAATAATATTGATATAGCCCGAAAGGCTTGATGGATTTTGACATATAAAGTATAGTTGGACTTGTCTTAATTCTGGGATACCCTATTATTATAATATTTGTATATAACGTCTGATTCATACAATATTTTATGTGACTCATCTTTAATACCAATAACGTTCTACATAAAATATTTTTTCCGAATCTTTAATAATATCAAAAAGAACTCGCTAACTACACATTTTGCGAACTATCGCAAACGAAACTTTTATTGTCACAAACTGAGCGATAGATGACTAATTTTCTGTACGTTTGCGTTAATTTTATCTGTTAAAATTTCTCGTAACTCTCACTAGCGATGTCGTTTGCGAATGTTTTATTCATTGGGAATGCGTGTCTTTTCTTTTTGTTTCGTTATGAGCTTTTTACGCTCAAATTATTTAACCGTACATCTGTGTGTCTAATTAAAAAGAGACATCATACTTAGTATGTAGAGTCCCAGGATATTTAATTATCGGACAAGTGTTTTTTTAATAGTGTTTTCCTGTCACAATGCACTTATTTCCTTTACATTTTATCAATTTTTCAAATTTGAATTATTATTTTCATTTCAATATATTTATTGTTTTTTTTAATTTATTTCAATTAATTTTATAGAATACCAAAATCCACATCCATGGTAGATTCATTTGTCACCGAAGCAACGTAAGTAATTTATTTTTCAGTTTTTTTATGTTTATGTTTATTTAATTTATTTCATTATAAATTCATGACTACTTAGATGTTAACTTGAGAAGTATTTAGAATGCATTGAAATGCCTGCCAAAAGCCGCAAAATGTCTGCTTGAAATGTACTAAAGTCTAAAGGACCCAACTTGAGTTAAGATGTGGCAGTAAATGTGTACAGGACTGAAGAAGCACATACGTAATACAATACACTCGAATGCGTCATCTAAAGACTTTTGCAATTTAAAACTTTAATTACAGCAAATGTTAGTAGAAGTCGTAATAGTAAAATTGCTCTTAGGGTGACTTGTATATGCATATATGCATATCTTTGTTGCTCCTAGAGCATAGAAAAGTTTAAATCTGTGACTGTCCTGCTGCTGTCAACATAATAGTCCTTAGGCTAAACACTGAATACTCCCACACAGTGCAGAAAATCACAAGCTTCAAGTAGTTTTAATGACACTTTTTGTATTGTAACTGTGTGTGGGCTTCAGTTGAAATGTACAGCACAGCTTTTTATATTGTAGTCATATGTGTATGTTTGCTGCTTTGACGCTGGGTGCGCTCATCAAGGACGCACGCTATAAGCTCTTGAAATTGTGTCGTTTTCTATGTGACTACTGCGACATTTTATTTTTCGGTAATTAAGTTTCGGTAGAAGACTATTCGCTCTAATGTCCTACAGGATTCATTCGCTGCTTAACAAGTTTTTTTTTTTTTTTTTTGTTTAATTTTATTACGCTTGTTCAACCTAATCCGACAATTTCATGCCACTCAAGCTGAAAATTAAAGTTGTTCACAGTTTGTTGTTAACATTTTATGTATCTGTGAGATTTTGTATCTCACATGTCGTAGTACGCTATTTTAAAACTATATACTACTTTGCAGTCGCCGACCCTTATCATGTGTCGGCCTATCTGTCTGTCTGTCTGTCTGTCTAAGCTTTTATCTATTTTTGTCAACTCGCAGAACCGTTTTTCTTTTGTGGATTTCTGAATTTCAACAAATCAACGCACATAAAATCTCAGCAATTGTAAATATGTTCTTCCATTTAGCTTCATTTATCTCAATCGGATTATAAAAATACTCATCTCACTTAAGGTTTTTAGCGCTTTGCGATTTGTTGAATAATACATTTGCATAGTAGTCATAGTAACACCCCTTTTTTAGCACCTATATAACCTCACTTTTACACATTCATTCTCACTCTCATCATGCTTCATCTTAAGTAAAGACAGTCATGCATTCATACATTCATTCGTTCGTTTTTGCAGCTCATTCATTTCAGCTTAGTCGGACAATATGCGCATCATGTCCTTTCATTTAATTAATGCGCATAAAATCCTTTTCACTTTCACCTTTTTTTTATTTTATTTTTTTTTTTTTTGTAGTTGGGTGCTGTGACAGGTTTCAGAGGCGTGATAGAGCGGTATCTAGACTCGAACTTGAAAATTTTATGTGTCACTGTTTTGCATTTAATCTCGTGCGAGTCGAGGTTGGTCGAAATCTGCAAGATACTGATTTTTGAGGTGGATTGGTAATGTCTTGTTTACGGAGAGTTGGACTGTTCGAAAAATGTGTAGTCTTCGAAAATTTTAATTTGTTCATTTACCCGCGTTGTCCGGTTTTCGAATCCGAATAAATTGTTGGGAAGCTATTTCGTTAAAATTGTCCGTACTTCACTTCCAGAAATATTTCGCGATTTGAATTTACCAAACCTTGAAAATGTGAATTTCACAATGCCAATACCAAAGGAATAGCAAAACTTCGGAAAGTCAAGTACGAACAATATTAACAACATCACTTCCGAACAATTTGTTTGAAAATAATCTTATTTATTGTGTGTGTGTCTACCAAATCACTCGCTTCACTTCACCAAACGATAACACTTCACTTCAAATGATAACAATTGGTGACAACTCATACTTAAAATAAACAATTATTAAATTTTTCTCAATTTGTGTTCGCAAATATGGGTGTTCGATAACGATTATAAATTTTGGTTAATGCCAATTCAAAAAATGCGAGTTTTCACTATTCAAGAAATCGGCAAGTCTCGTAAAATTTACGAACACTGAGATCTATCGGCACTAACTGTCGCTGAAATTGAAGGTCATTGAATTTCTTAGAGATGTTTTTTTTTACCGTTTTGGTATAATAGGAATCGATTCCGGAATAGATGGCAACTCTACAACCCGTGCACGAAACGGACGTAGTGCGTAAAATATTTCCGCTGCAGCAGCCAGTGTTGAAGTTGATCAAAAGCTATTCATTTCAAGCCGTTCCGCAGAGCTCGTCATATCTCCCATGTCAACCTGTCAAATTTTTTCGTTTGAATTTCGGTCTGCATCCGCTTGCGCGTGTAGCTAGCTGATTGGGATCTGAAACAGATGGAAATTGACCCTGAATTATCTTCGATTATTCGATTAGGCGCATTTATGGCTGAATGTCTTCGTAAATAAGGCTGCATCAGGATATTTATTTCTTTAAAAATAAGGAAGGATCCTGCATTACCGTGAACTGTGATAGTTATTGCAACATGTTATCGGAGAATTTCTTTGCCAAATTTGATGAAATCGTTGAAAACGACCTTTATTTTTAACAAGCCGTGTCCAGAAGTGTCCCTCACAACTGGCCACCACTGGTTTGCAACAACGGTCCCAAAAATTGTAAATGCCCTCGAAGCCAACTGAGAAGCTGTTGAAGAAGAAAAGCATCGGAATCTATTTAATTATATCTTTTTTAAATTCTAAATAAAGGTTTCCGTCTGAATTTTGGTTCATAACTTGAGGTTATATAATATTTTAAAGTAAGGACGTTCTTAATGGTAGACCCCTTATATAAAAAATAAAGTGACATTTTGTTTACAATTTTATTCCTATGTAGAACAGTAGATTCGCCGATTTTTAGACTGATTGTTGATAAATTATAGTTACATATTTAGCAAAATTTTCGAGATATGGTGTTCATGTCAAATAAAATTAATTGTGTAATTATTTGCAGTTTTTTTATGCAGTTATATGTACTAAGTGCCTTTATGTGAAATATTGTTTTAATTCGCTTACCCGACAGTACACAAGTGACTATTCCACTGGTTAGCTAGTAAAATCGCCAGCTTTGCTTTGCATTATCAAGCAGTAGTGAATTCACTAGCACTCGGTAATGCAGCAGGTACCTAGTTCAAAAATAGACAACAATAAAAACAAAAATAAGAAACGGCGCCAGTCCAGAAGAAGAGCCAATGTGCTGTTATTCAGCAGATCGATGAGTTGGACGCTTGTTAGCTAAAGTAACTATGACGATGGGACTCTGCACTCCAGAAAACAAAACAAAAATTATTCAACAAAAAATAAAATAAAATTTTTATAAAAATACAACTACAAAAAAAAAAAAACATTTTTACCAAGCGACTTGTGTTTCTGTAGTTCTATACTAATTTCGTTTGATAAAGGTTAGCATAATGTTTCTCCTAACTAGAGAATGATAGCTAATATAGATATATGTATGTATGTTCGCATAATTCTTAAACTTTCTTTCGGTTTCATTAGTTTCTACATACAAACCATACTTATTACTACTGCTCGCATTCAATGCTTCTCAATTATGGTTTTCAAAAATGTATCTTTATTATTGTTGAAAAAATAATTAATTTTGCATACAAATAATAATCATGTTTTATATAACATCATCTACTTGGATGGAACATCGAAAGATGCATTTTTAAAATCATCAACAATGTCGTGTGGTGGCCTTCCATCAACCGTGCATTCACCGCTTTGCGCTGTAAGTAAAACTTCCCTGTAAGTTCTACTAAGTTCACGTGCCATTGACCTTGGGGAGATAGTGCGAACAGTAGACAAAATATCATCAAAAGTAATATTTCCACGGTGTTTTATATTTTTGTTTTTTTTTGTTTTTGCTTTTACCAATCCCGAGGTTGTTCTTCCAGAGCTTTATCGATTAGAGATGCAGCCGATGGTACAACATAAGTATATAATACATAAGCCTGTCTGTTTTGAATAATTGAATAAATTGTGATTTTCAATCGCTTCCAGTTTGACATCGCTTTGGCGATATCATCACCAACTTTTTTTTGGAGATAGACCTAGTGACCCATTTATGTAGCCAAGAAGCCGACTTGACCAAATTTCGGAAACAAGGTTTCAAAATGGCGTTTCGCGCGAAGTCAAAACGAAAAAGGATACATTATTCTGGATTCTAATTTTTATACCGTCTCAAACAATATACCATCTGATCAATGACCGGACTGGTAAAAAAAAAACAAATTTTTATGCATTTTATTGTAATACAAATCTTCATTATCGCCTTCAAAATAGGCTCCTTTTGAGTCAATAGAAACATGCCAACGGTTAATCCCATTTTCCATATATACGCCTCGGCCGGGATAGCCTTTAGTTCCGTCAGCGAATTTTTTTTTATGTCCTCAATCGACTCATTACGCGTTCCCCGGAGGATATTTAAGTTTCGGAAACAGAAAAAAGTCACAGGGTGTCAAATATGGTGAATACGGCAGTTGTGCGATGACTTTTGTTTCATGTTTGGCCAAAAACTCCGTCACAATCGAAAAATAGTCCGGCGACGCGCTTCATACCCAAAACATCACCCAGAATGTATTGAGTCGATCCATAAGAGATGTTGAGTGTCTCTGCTATCTTTCTAATGTCAACACGATGATTCGAGCACAATTTCCATCATTTTTTCGATGTTTTTGTCATTAGCAGAGGTGGATGGACGACATGCATGAGGCAAAGTTTTCTACGATTGCACGACCCTCACTGAATATTTATGCCACTCAAATAATTCCGTTCTCGATAGAGTAAAGTCCACAAAATACTTTTGTAACATTTTGAATGATTCCGTTGCCGTTATTCCATTGGAAACACAAAATTTCAAGCTCAAACTCGTTGCTCAATTTGTTTTTCCATGTTAAAAATCGCCATACAAACTTTTCGCGTCGTAAACAAGCAGCTGTCAAACATAGACTAATTATCGCATCCCGCTCACGCTTGGCATGCATGTCAATGACAGTGACAGCCAACTTAAGAAGAAGAACCGAACCGATTCGGTTTATCGGTTCGGTTTAAATCCACCAGTCCGGGTAAATTTCGTCCAGAGGTACTTCGTTTTTCAAATTCATTTATCGACTCCGCCTAATGCATTTTATCTGGTGTTAAAGAGCAACTTTGTATACAAATGTTATACGGAAATAACCTTGCCTGCCTGCCATCCCATTCATATCCATTGCTTTTCATAAGCTTGACTATCTTTTCTCTTTTTCACACACAGTGTTACGAATTTTCACTAACAGATTTTTTTTTTGTTTAACATGCAAAGATTCACTGCGCTACCTTTTTGTTTATTTATTTGAAGAGCCGTATAGTTCTTGTACATGACCTTATCTGCCGTATAACATAACACAAGCACGTTATCCTTGCACATACACACACACACACACACACACACACACACACACACACACACACACACACACACACACACACACACTGGGCATTGAAGAAGACAATAACATGCCTAAACGAACGTGCACGCTTTGTATAACATGACGTATACGTTATTTTCTACATTTCATCTGTTAATACGTTTAATATTATCCGCCGCAAGCTATTGTATTTTACTTTTATCGGGCATGAACATTTCGTACAAATGTAGATACTGGAGGGATGTAGGAGGTACGGTGCAAGGACAAATCGTTCTATATTAGTGCGCCAAGCGTAAAGGATAATGCAGCATCATATCGTATATTTATATATGTATTATATATATATATATATATGTATATGTATGTATGTGAACAATATAAATTGTTGTCTATCATACTCATCGCCTTCGCCATGCTTTACTTTCAATAAACCATTTTTATTTATTACGTATACGTCGCTTTGTATGCTCACAAAGTCCCCTTGCAGTTCGCTTCTTGCATTTACTGTCTGCATTTGAAATGTCAAAAGTCCTTGCTAAATATTAATACAACACGTATGTACCGAGGCGGCTCACAAGAGTTCTTGATATTTAATAAACATTTATTTAAAGGTATATTTCATTAAACATTTTAAGAAGTTCAATTAATATTGAAGTGGAAAAAATATACATATACTGAAGTTAGGATAATTCATGCATCACCGAATTTGATTTGTTATTCTCTATATATCTCTAAGGCTTGTACGGTATCCATACAAATTGTTTCCAAGTATTATCAGCGATTTCAGACAACGAATTTTACAGTGGAATACGAAGTTCGCTTCAATATTTTCAAACCAAATGATTGCTGGTATATATGGATGTCTCATAAATAGTACATATATATATTGTAGCTATTATTATTGGTTTCATGAAGAAATTTGGTTTGTGACTTCCTTGAAGTTCGAGTGACACTTAGAAATGGCCAGTTGTTCGTTTTCCTACATATTTCCTTAAACAATTTAGAGAGTAAACGAAGTTTGCTTCAATAAGTATCACTTGGAAACTTGTAAGTGGAACAAAGTAAAGTTGAAATTATTGAAAATTTTGGGCATTTCTTCGATTACGAGCGCGTTTGAGGTCAATTTCGGCACCTTTCTGCCTTTCATATCCGCCCTCAATAGCTGTCAAACATAAACTTAATGATACAGATTGCTCAACAGTTGACAGTAATCTAATGATAGATTATACTTGTCAGAAGCAAACTTGTTTGAAAACTACAAGCGCCATCCGACGTCAGGTCGGGTACTAATTGGACTCGTCTCGTAAACGACATAAAAATAAGCGCAGTATCTGTAATGTCTAAGCAAATATATTCTGGTTCCAAAGTGAGGAGGATATGATAAGTTTGTGCATATGTATGTAACATGCAGAAGGAAACATGAAAAATTATATAAAGGATGTTCCAATTAGACGTGTGGTAGTTTGTTTTTAAATAAAACGCAGACAGATGCAAATATTTTATTGCGTTCGTAAAGCCATACAATAGAATTATTTATAGTAACTGTCCCTTACAAACTCAACTCTTTTGGCCATATTTCCATTTTGAGGAATTATTTCCTCTACATTTTGAGGAATTACGACCAAAATGGCTAGAATAGCCGATGTAATGTTCTGTTTGAATCGTTTTTGAATCATCTTCATAGGCTTTGCCCTCGTGTAATCCCAAAGACGTAGTAGACCTAGTTTCGTTAAACTTATGTGCAATAATGCGTTTAGTTGTACCACTGATATAGTGCGATGAATGCGACCAAATATTTAGTGCATCGATGCAAAGACCGACGATTTCGCTTACGTTGTAGTTTCGTTTAACGTTGGATAACTGAAATCCTATAGTGTGATTATGACTTTGACATTAAATGTCAAATAAACAAATCGATAATGCAGATTTTAGCCAATAACAAGGTGTCACACGTCTAAATGGAACACCATTTATATTCTTAATTAGCATATAACCCGAATCGATATAGCCAGAAAATGAAATTTGTTTTCAATTTCAAGGAGTATAAAAGCTATTTTAAACACGTTTGATTCACATGCAAATCAACACTATGGAATTTTGTTTACACATATGTTTACCAAGTATCAACACATAACTGATATTTCCTTATTAAACGTTTATACGTATGAAAGAAGAAGAAGAAGCATAAACGACGATACCGAATAGACTCGAATTACAGTGAATTCGAGTGTATTATTTTGTGCGTCCTTCATACTTTATTTCTACCACCTGTTCAATGTTAATGTTTCCATTGATTGATATTTGGCGCGCATTTCATTCCCCTGTGCATGTGTGTAGTGATCTGTAAATAGTTGCTTGGTAATGAAATGAAAAAAATTTGGTGGCACAAATAGTAGAATTTCGACTAATGAGGGATACTAGCATCAATTACGGTCAGTTCATATATTGATTTATTATAAAAGATACATCTCCGATATTACGCTTTTCTATTACAATAAACTTAACAAACTTTTGTTAGCCGCCTATAGATTTTTGAAAAGCTTACGCATTTATGGATTTCATTTAGCTTTTTTCATTACAAAATTTCGCTACAACATGAAAACATTCTCATTTGGTTGTTACTCTCGTACCATATATTCGTTAGTTCGTTTTAGTTTCATTTCGTGCACATTTCCTTCCGTCACTGACATTGATGTCAGTCGTTGTCGTCGTCGTCATCGTCCTTTTTCATCAAGTAGCGCTCCAATGCTAAAGACCAAAATCAAGGGAAGTGTGCTAGCGGAAAAGATATTCGTTACCATTTCCGCATATCACTACTACTACTACTCAATGTTTCAAACAAGAAGCTGCTTAATGCTGCGAGCAAAAGGTTTTCAGCAGATATTCCTTGATGAATATTTCAATAATAATGTTTATGGCATTAAGTTTGTTAAATGTAAGTGGTGGGAGTAGAGTTTTTGAGCCTCACACTTCCAATTAATACTCGTAATAACATGAAGTGCTACGAGTGTGCATGATTTTCAAGATTGTTTCTGAATTGCAATTAAGTAATTAAATTGTCGCGAGATTTTACGTAATTGATAATCTTCCAACGAATTTCTGCTCTTTGAAGAAAAATTCGCGAATTGTGTACTGGTATTTTTAAATAATGAACGAGGAAGTCTGTGTAATTTAGTAATTTTACTGTTCAAACAGGCTACAAGCGACGCATCTGTTGACCTTAAAAGCTTTTATATAATTGTAATCCCATGCTACTGAAACGCACTTTGGGCAACAAAATATATTCTCATATGTGCTCCCAATCTCATATACTCACATTATGTAATAAGAAAAACTCGTAAAAATTCAATTTATGTATTTTTATTATTAATGCTCTTCGCACTGAGCGTAAAAATATGTATTGTCAGTTTGTTGGAACGATTCTTTATTGGTAGGAGAAAGCTTTGTAGGTGGAACACCCCTAAAATATGTTATTTGTGACAGCGGAAACACCAACATTTGTCATTGTATCAAAAAAGAGCGACAACAGTTTTGATGTGATTTTCGAGAAATTTCAAAATAATTAAGATTCGGAAAATTTCGTTCGTTTATATAGTGATCAAATTCCATCCAATTCAAAAGGTAAATTTATGTATTTTTATATTATATGTTTTTTTCCGTGATTTTACAAGCCTTTTTAACCTGGATTATTACGCCTTTCGAAAAAAAGAAGCATGCATATATAAAAGTTTCTTAGTTCTTCACATAAGTAGCCATAAAAGTTTATCATTTTATACGTAAAGAAGACCTTCTGCGAAAAAAAGATAGTTTTGAAGGAAATTCATAGAAAGATAAGGAAATTATGGGCAATTCAGCGAAGATATCGAAATTATACTTTATATTTCGGGAACTGGCTGAAAAATATAAATAGCTGAAATCTGGCAACACCATAATAAAGTTTGACATTTTTTTTGGCATAAACGTGCTCACAAAGTTTTGATGTACAATTGCTATTTGTTTATTTTACAGTGAGTTAAGAAAAGCAATTTGGCCAAAAAATGGAAATTTCGTTGGATTATTTTTCACAACTTTCGACGTGGATTATGAACTCAGTTCTTTGTATGGCGATAAAGCACCATCAAAACCACAGTATATCGCTTATATAGTGAAATCAATCGTGGTCGTAGTTCGGTCGCCGACGAATTCCGTGAGGGTCGTCCAAAATCGGTTGTTGTGCCCAAAAGCATCGATGCAGTGCGTGAACTGATAATGCAAGATCGTCATGTGACATATCGTGAGATAGAGGCATCCTTGCACATGAGTTCCACTTCAATACATTCGATTTTGCATGAACACTTAGCTGTAAAAAAAATTTGCTAAGGAAATGATTAAAAAGTTCGATCGTGGTTCTTGAAAAGACGTGTATAAAATCGTGACAGGTGACGAATCCTGGATATATGGGTATTCCAAAACGAGCCAAATCCAACAAAAATTGTTCGTGGAAGAAGCACAGCGCAGCAAATGATCGCCTGTTTCTTCGGCCGAATGGGTCATGTGACCACTGTTCCGCTTGAGCAACGTAGGACGGTCAATTCTGAGTGGTACACGACCATTTGTTTGCCGGAAGTCTTCGGAGAAATTCGTAAAACCAACCTCCAAAGACGAATCATTCTCCATCATGACAATGCGAGCTCTCACACATCTCGTCAAACAAGTGCATTTTTAGGCACTCAAAACATCGAATTAATGATTCATCCTCCATACAGTCCTGATTTGGCACCCAATGACTACGTCCTGTTCACGAGTATCAAAACTAAACTGCGTGGTCAACGATTTACGAGCGCCGAAGAAGCAGCTGAAGCGTTAAAAAACCATGTTTTGGAGGTGTCTCAAGAGGAATGGAAAAACTACTATGACAAATGGTTTGAACGAATGCAAAAGTGTATGGGCATCATCAAGGGGAATATTTTGAAAAACAATAAAGCCATTTTCATTTCAAAATGTTTGTTATTATTTGCTATTCCCGAAATATAAATAGTACCCCTCGTATTTTTTTTTTCATTTTCCATTTTATTGTATTCCAGTTAATACAATTTTAGTGTTCGCTTCGGTTAATATTCAGCCACTGTCTATTCGCTGATTATCTGGTTGTTCTAGTTGATTCTGAGAGGATCTCTTGAACAGGTCTGTGAATATCTGGCAACGCAAGAGTAGCTGACAGCGCAGATCTCGTTACCTGGTATGCCAGCATGACCAGGAACCCAGATAATTTCAACTGAGTGCTTCTATTCTTCGCTCTCCGGGAAATTTGCTTTGAAAGATAATTGGTTACTTTATGAATTATGAATTATTAATACTTCTTTAAACTTTTATCTTTAAAGTACATGAGTTGTCTGTAGAGTAAATCCTCCAAAGCGAAATGTTTAAGCGGCATAATTCCCGTTCAACGCCAATTATTTCTTCTAGTAATACGAGTAGATAAGAAACAAAATCATATTAAGAGCATTTTATATTAAATCTTAAATCTATTTTCACATAAAAATATGAATATTTATGTACATATTTGTTGAATGTTTTTTTAGGCAAGTTTTATTAGTTATGCCCATGTGTATGGCTTATACAAGTATATACGAATATGTATATTATATATGTACCTATTGTATATAAATGCCAAATACATAAACCACTCGCTCCAACCTCAGCCCATTGGGCTTTGTGGCTTTTGCTGTCTTATTTCTACAGCACTTGGTTTATTTTTCTTGCTGTTTCATGCAGGTAATTTGTCAAGTTTTCGTTTTAGCTGGTTTCTTTTTTTGCTTTAGCTGCCATTTTTTTTTTTCTTTCCAAAACGACATTTCCGCCTACTTAACGTTTTCACTGTTGCTCTGCCAGCCCTGCCAACCTGCTTACCACAGACTCAACAGCATTAAGTGAGGAGCAACATAAATAGCAACAAACATTCTTATAGATAGCGTCATTTTTTTAGAGGTGTTGAACTTTGTATTGAATTAAAATACTAAAATTACATAATTTCAAACTGAAAATTAGCTTTAGCAGAAAGAAAATTAATATTTAAATATCTGCGATGGCGCATTCTGTTAGTCTAATTTTCGCCTATTTTTCAAGCAATGGCCGCTGTATCTCGACAATGACTCGCACAATATTGTCTTCCAAGTCGTCCAAAGTTGCTGGTTTGTTCGCATAAACCAATGACATTACATAACCCTAGAAAAAAAATCCGAAGACTTTCTCGGTGACCAATTGACTGGTCTATTTCGAAATATAACGAGTTCACCAAATGTTGTCTTCAGTATGTCGATGGTATGACATGTAGCGCCAAGCTATTGGAAAAACCTGTCCTTAATATACATCCCATTCAATTGGGACACAAAAGAATCGCTAATCATGATGCTGCTATAGCGCTCGCCGTTGACGGTAACGTTGCCGCCGACCTTATTTTTAAAGAAGTAAGGATCAATGATTGCGTATTATGATTAATAGTTTACTTGATACGAAAATGAACCGTGGTGAATCGAATTAGTCACTCGGTTAGACGATTATTTGAAACGTAAAATGCACGTAGCGCACGGTAACATTCCCGAACTGAACCACGATTTTTTAAATAAATTTTTACAATTTGCAAATGTATGATAAAATGGCAAACCAAACTGAGCACAAATGACAAAAGCGTTGCCAGATCAGACCAATTTATGACCTGACGGTATGGAACCTCTAAAAAAAAAGGAACACCCTATATTGACACACACAAGCAGGAGCAGGCTTAGCAGCAGAATAACATAAAATGAACGGAGCGAAACGAAGCGCACAGCAGGTGACTCGATTTGCTGTGGCGCATAAATATATTTAACGTTGTTTTCCTTCTTTTTTTTCTCTTCACGCAAATGTAATAAATTTCCTTTTGAATTATCTTTAAATGCGTTTGAATCAATGTATGCTTGTCTAAAGCAACAGGGTCAAAAGTAGAGGGTATCAGCAACAGATGCAGTAAAAATGTATTAGTGCATGACATTGGCATCATTGAATGTGCCTTAAGCTCTAAAAATATGTATATAAATAAAGGTGCACAAGGAAAGGTAAGGGAGCAGCAGAGCAGTGAAAGCAGGAAATGACAGCGCTCTAACGTAATGTCGTCCTGATACGCTGCACCTTAGCAGTTGGCTGGCTGGCAGCTTTATGTCACTGTCACTTGCTTTAAGCTGGATTTTTGAGATTTCTTCCACACAATTTAAGACAATGTATTGTAAATAGTATTTGTGTTGCGAAAGTAAATTGGATTTATCTCAAAGCCGCAATTTTCAATATTTAACTCGAATAAGTTTAATAGAATGCGCTTTAATTTGTTCAATCATTTCTAATTTCCAGAAACTCTTTTTCATACCACAAACGAAAAATCTTCTGCAAGTAACATGAAATGAAAAGTTTTTAATTATAAAAGTTTAAATAGCTACGCATAAGATTCACAAGTAGAACAAATACCACAGAACATTCGACCAACAATAGAGAAGATCGAGCAGTACAAACGAAGCGTTTGAATCCAAACAACAGCAGCGAAAATGTATTAAACAAAAGAAAATATTTTTACCAGTTGAATCGAAACTTTAGAGTATTACTCTTTACTCACACTTCCAACAAATTCTAATAAAGTTTTAAAGTTCATAAAGTTTTAAGGACTACCTAAAGCTAGCAAACGGAGAACATTCTTCTATGATACCAAATTCCCAAACGAAACACACACCACTGCAGAAACACCATCAGATATTATGTAAATCACAGCGAATGTTTACGAGATAAAGCGTCAATTTTGCAAACTCTAATGCCGAATATAGACGATTCATAAATAGACGTATATCTAGTTTTATTGGTTGATGCTTAATTGATATAATTTTGAAAGGAGCGTCATCCGGTTGATTTTGATGTCTACACGAATGACGTTAAAGAGTAAATTTTGGTTAACCCTGACAAAATTTTTATTGTTCGAAATTTGTAAGAATTTGCCAATGCCCGTTTAAAACATTGGTTGACGTTTCCTGTTGGCTCATGTTCAAATAAAGTAATTTATACGATTGACATGAAGGGGTCAAATCTGGTTGATAGAAATGCATGTTAATGTAAAGACCAACTAAATTGACTTCAAAAAATTGAGCGTTTACACGATTGACGTCGATTGATGCTCGAAAAGGGTCAATTTATGACGCTTTTAAATATCGTCTATTCTTGGCATAATAGTTGATTGTTGCCGAGTTTAAGGACAGACCATTTTGGACATGCAAAAGAACAGAGATATGAAAACACATATATGTGAAAATTAAAGTCAATAGTAACCTTTCATAAGTTGAATTTGAAAAAGTTCTGTAAGATCCAGTGGATCAAGTACACGATAAATAGGTAGTCTTATGACACACGAATAACAATCAGCAAACATTTTTCACATCGACTCGTATAGGTCTTGGTCACCTGACTTTTGTTTATGTTTCTATTAAAATATACAGAATCAATAAAGGAAAGCATTTTAAAAATGCATGCATTGAGTATATTCACCATTTGCGCATGACATGCCAAAGCAATTGTCTTTGCACTAGTCATTGTTGCTCTTTTTTCTAGTTTTATTGTGCACTAGTACTCTTTTTGTGTAAAGAGTGACCGAATGAAGAAATAATCCAAAATACCATAAAAATATGGATAAATATACTATTTCTGCCGAACTTTTGGTACTTTTCATTTTTGAGTCCAGAGTTGTCTCATCTTTCGAATAGATTTTCGTTTCACTTTTTGATGAAACTATATTTCAACCTCTCGCACCTGCAGAATTTTTACTTTGTCTATGTTCTGATCTGCTCTGACAGCAATGAAGAGGAAAACAATTTGCTGATTGTATTCGTGTGTCATATTCAATCAATTTAAACGTGTTCGCACATATGTTTTTTGATAAGGAGAGGCGTTCCGGCAGATTTGGTTACCGAGGAAATCGTTTGATCGCTGATCACCGAACTAAAAATAATCAGCCGAGATAGAAACGTATTTTGAAGCGTTTAACAAATTGTATTTTTGGACATTTCAAACAAATGTTGGAAAAAGTGTATCGATCTAAAAGCAAAATATATTGAAAATAAAAATAAACTTGCATCTTCATGGCTAACACAGTTACTTATTGATCTTCCCTCGTAATGTTGGTGTCTTACTTTCGATCAGCTCGTTGCTACAGGCCATACCTACATATCATAAAATCTTTAAGATCTTCACATGAAAACATATCAGATGACAATTAATTTACATGGGAACACTTATGTATTTTGGTCAAATCTTTTGTTATAATCCTTCAAAAATCTAAGATATGCGGCTCGAAGTTTTCAAACAATTATCTGTGTAGTATCATCTATGATTTTGAGCAATCTGCATCATTAAGTTTGTGTTCGATAGTTATTCAAAGACAAACGGGCAGGCAGACAGAAATCAGAAAGTATCAGATCTTCTGTTTACAAATACAATGGAATCGAAATTTGTTTGCAGCTTTCTCCCTCTCTTTACCTCTCTCTCTCTATTTCTTTGATTTTTTGGTAAAAAAGACTATATTCTTTAGTCTACAATATGTCTTTGTCTATTTCCTTGCTTCTTATCGCTCCAAAAAAGTTTTAGCCGCAATTGTTCTAGCAATTTAATTTCTTAAAATGATTTTTCCCTTGATTTTATAGTCCTACATATTAAAGTATCTAATATTAAGTGTTAGATCAAAAATTCGAAAGTAGGTTTCTTGGTTTCCGAAATTACACACAAATAGACGCATGTTTTAAAATTTATACTTGTATATACACTATAAGCTTTCTAATGTCTTTTACTCAGTGTGACAAACTTTATGACGAACTTATAATTCGCTTTGTTGTGCAGAGTATTAAAAATATGTTGTTTGACACAGCAAGCACATATAAGAGCAGTAGCAAAGCATTGCAAGAGAAAAAAACAAGAAAACAACCAATTTTGACAAAAAAAAGTATTCGATTTGAAAGGTATTAAATTGGAGATGAGCACAATATATATTATTTATCAAAATCGCTAAAACAATCGTCACTAATGCAACGAAATAAACATACTTATGTTTTACATGAAATACAAATGCACATGGATATATAATAAACGTCTCTCTATTTCTCTCCCTCTCTCTCGCAACTCTTAACGAATGCTACCTACTTGGTATAATTGCAGAAGACCATGCGAAAACCAGTTACCAGTTGATAAGGCTCTGTGAGCGCGAAAGAGATAGCGTGTTTTACTTTGTAAGCGCTTCGCTATTTTTGTATTTTGGTGACTATGTCTGTTTCTTGCTGTTGTTGAGACTGGCGCTTAGCACAGACATGTAACACAGACACACACACAGGACACTGCAAAGATAATTTGTATTCTGTACATAAGATTATTATTAGAATTTTCATATATCAGACAAATGCTAATTGCCTCTTGGCTAAATATGTTAATACCAATGGGGAAACAGAAAAGGACGAAAGGCAGTGTAGTATGTATGTAGTTTAATGGTGCACAAAACCTAGTTAAACTAAATCGATTGTTGTTGACTATACTGTCGATGCATGCGAAGTGCGGGGCATGAAGACTGCAAAACGCATTTAAATGGCAAATGAGTTCGAGTGTTGCTGCACTATTGACGACAGCACTGCAACAGGATGCTATACCACATAGGTCCTTAAATACATACACAGACACGCATGATAGTGCTAAAATTCTTATGTACTATACTTGGTGTTCATTGCACGTATAACTAGATACGTTCTGCTCTATACTCTTGCCGTTGTGCGAAAATTGCATTGTCAGCTGGTTTGTTTTATATGCTCAATGATGCTGCCGTAGGATCTTTTGCTCGTGTATGTTTGTGTGTGTGTGTGTGTGTGTGCGAGTCACAATGTGACGCTTTATTGCGTTCTAGAATATTGGTATGTTACACTTTTTTATGGCGCTGTTGCTGCCACTTCTGCTGCTGCTGCTTTTGCTGATGCGACAAATGCGATAAGGGACAATGAAATCCCACACATATACAGCCACACAAAGACAGTAGTGAATCCGCATCATGGTGGCACTTAGAAAAATCCTCCATGCAACTTCCGTTCACTCTCGGTCTCATATCCTTCTCAACTGATTGTCGTTGGGCTTGTTCTTCTATTTTGCACGCCTTCGGCTAGCGTGTGAAGTGGCAAAGCTTATTTGCTGCTCCTTTTTTTTTACTCACACCCTCTATTATTTGTTGTTGTATTTAATATAATACTTTCTATATACGTATATATAGTTAGCAAAAGTGTAGCAGCAGCTTATTGTTGCATTCAACTAATTTTAATTTGGTTTTTACCGATGCAATGAACGTGCAACAGTTGCAATATTTTCTACAGATACAAATTTGGTAAAAGATAAATTCAAGAGATCCAAAATAGAGCGCACAGTAAGTTCGCCAAAATCGAAATCAATAGAAATGTAAAGGTCTCAGCTTAAAACGAATTTGAGGCCTGCATGAATGCAGTCAAAATGACAAATGAAACATTCATATTAAAATGAATGTGAATAAATGCGCACATTCAGTTAATGAATATGCATGAAATTAATGATTTTAAGAAATTTACATTCATTCACAAATTCATTCGAAGCTAGTAAATTTTCATTGTTCGAACGCTGATGTAGTTGAATGCCATGAATGAGTGAATGTGATTCAATACTCTTCATTTTCTTATGTTGCGTTCTCTTCTCCCTCTCTCTATATCTCTCTCAATCTATCAATCTATCTATCTCTACTTTTAATCGAACCTTCTAATCATTCAAAGGTTTCGAATGTTCCTGGATTCATAGTGTAGTAAATTAATATTTTAGTTATTCATTTAAAGTGTATGCTAGTAAAGTAGAATTAATTCTGCATTGAACGAAATGATTGTGGACATTTTAGAATCTGTTATATTCATAAATTGAAAGTGAATAAATGAATATTCAAAAAGCAGTTGGAATTACTTAATTCCTATAGGACTCTAATAAGAATTCGAACATTCAGTTAGATACTGGTAGTTTGTTTCGCTGGTAGAGATATCGCTCGAAAATAAGGAATACTTGCTGGTACTCTGAAGATAGCAAGTGCTTCTAGTAAAATTCTCCCTGAGGCGAGCACTGAGATTATGACCGATTTGATGTGGAAAAGTTCCTTGTAGAGTTTGCTCGCCAGATGCTTCTCCCTATCCATTATCCTTAAGATTTATACAGCCATTGTCCATTAAATATTTTCTATGCATCTGGTAAAGAAAAAAAGCATCAAAGCATGTTTAGAGAGAGTCCAAAGAGTCTACGATACTTTGCGTACCGCTCCTAGAAATGCAATAATTGCAAATCTGCTCCCAGTTAAACAGTTCGCCCTATTCGTCACCACACTAAGAGAAGCATCAACGTTTTACTATGCGAATATACCAAAACAACGCTACTCTAGCTTCCAAAAATAACAGCTGACTGTGTCCCAAATCAAAACTTTGATAAGAAATAATCCGTTACCGATATCTACTCGACAGGCCAATATGTCACGCATGTAAGTAGATGTAGTCAATATGTACTCGGATGGTTCCAAGCTGTAAGGTCGCGTTGCGGAGCTGTCTCTTCATATGAACTTAATGTTTAGTGCTTCAGAGTATCTAACCATTGTAGTGTCTACTAGGCAGAGGTTGTTGTTATCCAGCACGTCATGTTCTACATGTGTAGATTTGCAGTTACTCCAAATTTCTATCTGTACTCGGACTGACAAGCGGTTCTCAAAGCCCTTAATGAATGCTCCATTCGCAGGTTCAGAACTATATCGGAATATCTCATATGTCTCATAAATTGAAAAATTTCGGGTTTGAAAAAAAGTTCTTGAACCAAGAATTTTGTACTCCGTTTAAGAAAATCCGTACTCAACATACTCTTGATACCGCTATGATTCAATTGAAGTAGGGAAATCCTGGATTTTTTTTTATCAGTGTGCAGACCAATACAATATAATATACTTCAAAACAAATTATTACCTTTGAAGAATTTATTGCTCTGTTCTGCTATCTTCAATCTTAAACGGAACCACTTCCTGGCTATATACAACCTGTTTAAATCAAACAATCCATTAATAAACTGCCACAACGAATTCACTCTGGCCCAGCTTCAATTTAATGTTAGTTCGCTCATTATCAGAGCTTTTTATTGCGCATCATGCAGCCATTGTCTCAATATGTCGGACATAGGATATAAAAAATATGTATGAAGATAAAGTAAAGAGGCAACCGGAAGGAAGTACAGATGCTTATGAATCACACAACGAAGCGAGACGATTTGCTCGGTCCGCAGCTGCTCATAAATAAATCGTCTGTCAGGACAACGTCAGCAAAGATAAATAGCGCAAATGAATAGAAGTGCATGAAAAGTGCCAGTTAGCGGCTTAGTTGCTCAGATACAAACGATCTCTGGTTTGAGTATACCATATAATGCGCGCTAGTGCGTTTTGCGTTCTGGTTTGCTATTATCCTTGAGCTGTCTTAAATGTTTAGGGATTTAAACAAGCTTCAGCGCATAAAAACAATGCATAAATAAATATATCAAATGATTCTTGATAAATAGGCCAAGATGCTTGGCGACATAATTAAATAATACAGTATACGTTTTAGTTAATGTACAATTTAATGTTATTTGTAAACTAATTAAAACCCCACGCACAAACGAGTATATATACTGCATATACATACTATATATTCCAGATTGTTTTTTATTTCATTTGAAAATCCATTTAAAAACTCATTTAATTACAAACTTTGTGTGTGCTAATTTCGTTAAATGGTGCGTATGTGTAATGCATACTATATGCGAGTGTGATCTTATAAGTAATTGACTTTGGAAAATTAATAAAATGAATTTAGCCAATATGTTATTTAAAACAGTTGCTGTCAAAATTTCGTCAAAAAAGCTAACTGCTAACTGCAGTTTTTTTTTTTTTTTTTTTTTGGACTTCTGACTAAATTGGAAGGAAATGGCATTTTTCGATGAATATTGTTAAAAACTCAGATTCTTGAAGCTACATTCAGAAGTATTGTATATTGCATGAGTATTTCGAAATGACTAAGCTGTGTGCCACGTTTTTGACAGTTTATAACAAATGAAATCGTTTCACTATATCAAAGTAGTGTTTCAAAGTAGTGAATTGCTGCTGGACAATCAAAACGTATAAATCCAATGTGGATACGTACACCAACGGTTTTGGAAAATATTTCCAATTAGCTCCAATTCAATTTTCCAGCAGGTCCAGTACTAAGTCTTGGTAATTTACTGACTTTTGATTTTCTAAGAAGTTTTTCACAATGTTCACAAAAGTTATACAGGCCGCCGATGCAAAATCATTCATTGAATGAATGCAAATCAGGAAATTTTCTTGTTGGAAGTACATATAAGTAAAACAAGAACCAAGTTTGTCCAATGTTTTATCAGTACAAATTTTATGTGCATTGGACGCAAATTTATATTTTCACTGGAAACCAAAGTTTGTTCTCTCTTTAATCCAGTAATCGCTTTTTTCTTTGCTATCCCACAAACAAATGAATTAATAAAATATAAACATTTTTTCACTGTATATATACCACTAATGTATATCGAAGACTTTAATGTAAAACGTTTTTAATTAACGAAATAAACCCGTTACTTTAGAATATCTGGTGTGTATCTAATAGACCTTTGCTCAAAAACGCTCGTTTATTGTTGTTTTCATTTGGTACTGAATTGTGGTGAACTTGATTGGATACAACCGAATGAAAAAAATTATAGTTAAAAAAGAAAACTAAAAAAAACACGCTTTAATAGTAATGTGAACTAAAAAGTAAAAAATAATTTTGAATAAATTTAAAATGAGAATTAAGTGATTGACAGAAAATTAACTTTAACATAAAAAAGCGTGGGGTGCTCTGTAATATATTATTATAATAAGTTTATATTTACAAATAGCTACCAATAAAATAATTATAACAATTAATATCAAGCAATCCACGCATACATATGTATTAAGTTGTTGACTCGTTTTGTGGTTAGCGCAATGAAACAAAACGGAACGGAGCAGAACATGATCCACAAACAAATCAAATATCCTGATGATCCTGGTCAGGATATTTGGTCAAAATCGACGTTTGGGGAAAATTAAGTTCGAAAGATTCCGTTTCGTAGAGCAGTCTTACGATTCACTTACTAATTTACAGTGTTCTATTTACCTGAATATGAACATAAAGAGATGTACACACGCGTATGTACATATCTAACTTGACGTACTTCATACACACTACTAGAGCACAAACCATCAAAATCTACATACATATTTATAAGAATAAGAAATAATGATAAGCGGAGAGAGAGCTATGCGAAGGAAATCTTCACAAGCATTTTCTTTTCAAAATAAATCCTTGACTTGTTTTATTTTGTTTCGTTAAATGAAAATGAAAACTAGCAAGTAGTATATTAATGTCTTGTTTGTCTTTTCGAATACATTTTTTCAAGGGTTTAGATTGTATTGCCTCGATTACATATAACGTCGTTCTCCTATTTAAAGCAGTCCTACAATTTTTGGTAGGCTTTTATAAGCTAATAAATTTAAGTGGCATGCGTAACAGAAAAGAAATAGAAAACGAAACTAACAAAAAAAAAAACAAGAAAGAATGCAGCAGTTGATTTTTCTAGACTTCCACATACCCTGCATCTTGTTTAAAGCTTCTTATATGAACCATTGATTTGTATGTGGCTATATTATTTAGTGATGCGGGCTGGACGTATGCGCCATATTTTATTAGAATTGACAAAAAATTAAATAAAAGATTTAATTAAACAAATTTGTTTAGAAAAACTTAAAAATGCTTGTCAGGTTTGAGTGGGGGTGCCTCTTAAAGTGGAATTAACATGTTCATTTAATAATTTAATTTAATACATTTTATCTGAAATTTTTTCCAAACTTGAAGTCCATAGTTATATCTTATGGTCTCCGAGATCTTTTTCTTTAAACAGATGGACGGACATAACTAAATCGACTCAGTGCCCAATGCTGATCACAATTATATACATACTTTATTGGATTCGTAGCGCCACGTTCTGCCTATTACATACATTTACAAAAACGTAATATACCTTTTTACTCTATGGGTACAGGGTATAAAAACCGCGCGCCATTTAATAAATTAAGTTTACAACATTGCGCAGCTCACAAACTAATGAAGCGAAATGGCTGCTGGCAGAAATATTTCAGCCATGCTCTCAGCTGCGTGTCAGGCGCCACAGGCTTGAAACCACTGTGCACTTGTGCAGCGCAGCGAATGTAATTAAGGACGGTCGTAAATGCACTACTGACGACAGGATAATGATGAAAACCCGAATAATGATGATGATGGTAATAATGTTTTAGCTGGCGGCACTAAGAGTGTTTAAAAAAAAAAAAATATATGGCAGTAGAAAGTTTCAAGTTTGGACGCAAAAATAATTGCATACAATTAAAAAATGTTGCAACATAAAACAGCACAGACGAGCGAAAGCTGTAAAGGAATATGCAGTATAGGAGAACATTGTGTAAACATTGTCCTGACAGCTTTTAAACGCGAACTGTTGCAAGGACAACTAGCAGCTGGCTGTGTATGCAGTAGAAATTAAATTAACATTGCGGTTTATTGCTTCTGATGAAATTAGTTCCTTTCTACTGTTTTTTTTTTCTCTTTTTGTTTTTTGTTTTTCTTCTGCAAGTTGTGCAATGATGCGCGAAAAAGGGAGCAGCAAATCAAATGGCAAGCGACATACTTGCCATGTGGGCAGCCACATGTAGCGTATTATGTAAATGTAAAAAGGACATCAAGGCTTGTTGTATTGTGCACACAACACGAGTACGGATATATAAGAAAAAGAAACGATTTCATAAAGCAATAAATGCTTAAATCACACACACTCAATTCTTGTTACTACACTTAAGTACAACAAATTTTAGACGCTATATTCTATTGTCAGAGTCCTGAGTCCATTGAATTACGAACAAATCGAATCGAAGTGCTGCAGTCAAAACCTTTGAATACAATGCAATGCATGCTATATGTCCTTGCATAGCAAACAGTCGAATGAGCATTTGAATGGCAGCAAAGTAGACGCGCGACAAGAAATCCTTTAGTTGTCATTTTTTTTTTTATTCCTCATAATTTCTTCCTTGCATGCAATACATAGTTTGCGTAGTTGGCTGATTGCATTAAACCAGAATTCTGTATGTAGTCTTCTGACATTTCTGTGGAACATCTCTTTTGTCCATGCTTTTATCTATATATCGTATGTACATATATTACAGAAAATACAAATCGATATTTTTCCATCTTGTAGTAGATATGTATACAGGATTCCAGAAATCCAGACCATTTAACATTTTCAAGCTTGACAGTTTTCCATTCAGTAAGAAGGTAATACTGCAAAATCTCAATTGACTTCTGGCATATGTTCTGCTGATAATACATAACAACTTCAGTTCAAACTCTGTCAACTATCTTAAGTCAATATTTTTAAAAATTATCAAAAGAGTTTAGTATATGTAGGGGTAATATTACCAAATGTTTCAAATTGAAACCCTTTAATCGAGAGAGAATGATTGATAGAAAGAAATTTCAATATATCCTTACCCTTTATATATCTCCTGCCAATTACAAATTTATCTATAACTTAAAAGTTATATTTTTCGGTAGAACAACAGCTTTAATACTCTTCACATAAATCTAAAAAATTACTGATAAGTCATTAAATGACTAAAGGTTATTTGAAGCCTTCATTTAGTGTATTAAGTGGTTAGTCAACATGGAAGAAAGTTTTAGCTGTAAAAGCCACAAAGTGAGCGAGAGGATTGTTTGGGAGCTACTCCTAAACGTAGGCGCATTACGCCCATTAAATAAATAAATAATATTAAATAAGTTTTTCATACAAAGAAGAAATCAAGAAATTTGTGCTTCATCCACGTTAAAAACGTATGCTATTGAATTCAAACGGAATAATTAACAACAGCTATGGATGTGCAGGATATGCATTATCCATTATTATTATAGGACACAATTTTAAACTGCGAACTAGAAAGATCTATTGTTTTGTCCTTCTTACTTAGATATCCTGCTCTAGTCCAACTTGTTGAATAAACCTTAGTATTGTCCTAGGATCTAACTTTTTCAGATGTTCTTCAGCGACAACGTTACTGCCCAATATTCGAAATCTACCTCTGACTATTGCTTCACATTCTGCAACGATATGAAGAGGAGTCACTTCTTTATGATCAGATTTTGTGGTATAATATTCTGGGGAATAATATACACCCATCACATACAGGTGTTTCGTCAGTCGACAGTGTCCTGTTAGTATTCCTTTCAATGTTCTCTGTTTTCACCCTAGTTGGAGCATTGCTCTAGCTCTTCGCGAATCGAAACCCCCTAGGAATATTTTTGCTTGCCTTAAACCTTGGTTCATGGCCATGCGAACAAGAACTAACTCAATTCCGTATAGCAATTTGATTAGCCTAACGCAACCCATTGAAGGCGATCATCTTTCCGATTTTTGACGAAACCAGCGAGAAGCGAGTTATGAAAGTGTATGTTCGCACAAAACTTTGTTCCTGTTGTCAAAAAATTAATCTCCGTTGTCACGGAAAAAAGCCGTAATACAATTGAGACAAGCTATATGTACGGCTGTTCGGGGAGAAAGAGTTGTATTTTCCTTCAAGAAGTGCTAACACTAAACTTTCGCTGCCTATTTGCGCAATACCGTTGTATCTTATTTCAAAAACTTACAAATTTTCACTGAAAGTGACAGCAAACACAATGAACACACGAAAAAAAACTTTAGTTGGCTCGAATCACTCAACTTTGCTGAAAAAAATACACCTATGATAAAATATCAGAAAAAATCTTTACACACGAAACAAAAATCATTGAATTTATAACACATTAACGATAATCACATTGGAAAAACATTGAAAACTACTAAACAAATATTAGAAAAAATCGCAAAAATACCTAGTTTAAATTTTTAAAAGACATCTGGCGGACATACCAAGTGCATCTTTTTACTTCGAAACTTTATGAAACACGAATTATCGGTCTCACAGTAATTTAATGCTAATGACACTTGACAGTTAAATCACAAAAAACCACAAAATGGCAGTGGCTCGAATCATCCGAGACTACGTTATATATTGTCTATTCTTGATCAGCTCATCGATCTAGCCCTCTGTCTGGTTCAGGTTCAGGTATAAATATATCAACGGATGGAATCTCCTTACTATTTGGGAAAGTACTCTTAACAATTTTTATATTGCAGTCAATATATACTTAAAAATATGCCTGTTGGCTTCTAATAAACGAACGCATAACATATATTTCAAACGGGGTCTTACGCCCACTTTTAGAGATATCCCTCATACTAACTTACACCTGTGCTTAGGTTCTATGATTTTATAAATATTTTTTTTTCATACTTATAACTGCTAAATACACAGAAATGTTCTATAGCATCGGTTCCACCGATGATGAATTTCTTATATTGTCATTTTTATACAATTCACTCATAGTATGATGCGGTATTATCAGTTTGTCTGAAAGTTTGTAATGCATTAAAAGAGACATCGTAGACTTCGTAAAGTATAGGTATATATTCTTGATTAGCTCGACGAGGTGAGTCGATCTAGCTATGTCGGTCTGTCTGGATGTTGTTGCGCATTTTTTGACGATGTCCAGTTGTAAGTCGGAGCACAGAGTAGCCATATTATTATGTCACGCACAATTTTTGGGGTAGCCCATATATAAACCACGTCCCTTTTAAGTTTTTGTATGAATATTTTTTTATAGCAGTCAATATTACCTTAAAAACTGACATGGTGAAAGGTGTCTTTACATATACGTTTATCAGAGAGTGTTATCCCGCCACTTTTTGGGTAGCCACCATACAAACCACCCGACCGTTTTTGCTTTTCATATGGGAGAAGTTTTTGTTGCAGTCATAAGCGACTTGAAATTTGACATAACGGCATCTTATTGACGGACACTTCAATTTTATAGTAGTCCACATACAAACTTATCACCCACTTTGCGGATTTTGTATGAAAAACGTTGTTATTACAGTCAATATCAACTTAAAATTTATTATAGTGACTTCTTATGGAAGAAAGCTTCACATATAGAGAGTATGGTGCGATTTATTCTTATTAAAAGTATCCCTCATACAAACCCACTACCCACTGCTGTGGCTTTCATGAAAAACTATCATTTCAGGCCAAATCAGCTTGACATTTGACATGGTGGCTTTGCATGAACCAACGCTTCACATAATTATAAAAGGGTGTCTCACGCCCACTTTTAGGGCTAGGCCCCAACAAACTAGCATACCATGTTCAGATTATTAGATTTTACAAAAATGTATTTCTTTACACCTGCTAAGTTCACAACTTAAAACTTCCTGTGAATGGTATTAAATCTTCGTTTCCACCGAAGTGGATTTTTTAAGCTGAAACTTTGTAACGCAGTTAAGCTGAAACTTTGTAACGCATAATATAAAGTATAAATATACTACGAGATGAGTCGATCTAGCCATGTCCGTCTGTCTGATTGTTGTTGCGCATTTTTTTGGAACTAGTTTTTATGATATCCAGTTGAAAATTGGCACATACACATCTTTTTTTTTAATAATTTAATTTAATAATTTAATGTAATTTAATAGAATATCCAGATTGACCCGCCATGCCCACTTTTCTGGGTAGCCCCCATACAAACCCACCGCCCACTTTTGACTTTTTGTTTGAAAACTTTTTTATTGTAGTCAATATCAACTTAATAATTGATATTAATTAATGGGTGGTACCCACCCACTTTTTGGGGGTAGCCCACATACAAACCGACTGCCCACTTTAGTATTTTTGTATGAAAAACTTCTTTCATAATATTACGTTGATATGCGATTTATTGGACAGCCCCTGCATATACATATAGAAATCGGGTTTGCACCGCCTACTTTTTGAGGTACTCCCATACAAACCCACAGCTCACTTTTATGCATTTGTACTGAAAAATATCAATTTGAAAATCGATATGCTGGCATCTACATCGCTACATACACAGCTACTAGTAGGCGTCTACCGCCCACTTTTTGGTGTAGCCCCTATTTAAACCCCCCACGTTTAAGTTTTACAGTACGATTTAAAATTTCGTGAATAGTATTAGGGCTACGGTTCAACCGAAGTTAACGCTTTTCTTGTTTTATAATCTTTTAATACTAATAGAGCCTGAGTTTTTCTTATAAATAGTACGAGTATTTAGTTTCAAAACGCATTGTTAGTTTTCCTACCTACATATATGCCATGAAACTAGGAATTGAAATAGCGCATTGCTGCTGTTTGTAGCTGTCAAGGAAAAGACAAAAAAGTTTTCTGACTTTATTCTAAAAGCGTTTAAACGAAGTATTCTTTAGCAGCGTTTGACTTTATATTAAATCGTTTGTATTACATACAAAACTGAAGATGTGTTTGAGAGTATGTACTAGAGAGCGTTAACAACAAATGGATACACAGAGCATATTTTGTAGCATTTTTCCTTGAAAACATTTGCTATATTGCAAAGGATATTTGCTTTGCTACGATATTATATTTATTATGCAGCATGCGCAAGTTTTGTCATCAATCAATGTGAGATCTACATCATATAATGCATATGACGACGCATAACAATTTTGTGTCAATATTAAAATATTTACCATAAAAAAACTTTATTCTGTAAAATAAAATGATGTCTCTAAACATAGTGCATGTGAAAATTGTGTCGAAAGCTTAAATTAGCATATAAGTAACTAATTTCGCACAGAAAGTCCATCAATCAAACAGTCAGTCAAGCGAACTCAATCAAGCACTAAGCTTTGACACTAATTAAGTACGAGTATGTAAGTATGTTAACGCTTGTAGAGTTAATTATTTAAGCTGCTCTAATACATTATAGAGATTGTTTCGAAATCAATTAAATCACTAATTTCCGCAACTAACAACTTTTTCTCTTTTAATTACAGCGGCTGGTTGGGCAGCGCCAAAGGTTGGCTCGGCAGTGCCTCGATTCCATCAATGCCATCGATGCCAGCTATGCCCTCAATGCCAGCAATGCCTGCAATGCCATCGATTCCAGGACTGCGTAAGACTGGCGCCGAGGGTGCTGAAGGTCTGGAGGGTGCTGGCGTACAACCGGATATGGCAGTCGTGAGTGGCGAAGATGACGACAAATCGAGGTATATTAGGTATGGGCCACAGCTGATAATGACGGAACTCTATATACGCATCTAAATGAATAAAAACTTATTAAAAAAAAAAAAAATAATACAATATATAACCGCATAAAAAATGAAAAAAAAAACAAAATATATACAGTACTACGAAGCGCTTACGTTATTTTTTTAAGCGCGCTCGAAGTTATACTTAAAACGGATTTACATTTACTTTACTATATAAAAAAAAAGTATATATATTTTCATTTACTTTTCCTACGTTGAAATCCTTTGTACGTTCTTCTTAAGTACTTTAATTACTTTGAGCAAGTTTTAAGCGTTAGTAAAAGTTTACTTTTATGTTTTATACCAATATAAAATACCAACACTTCAACCCACATTCCAAACCTCCCTTCTAACAATTTGCCACACTGTTTGTTCTTGCGCTGCTACACAAAGTTTTCCATTTTCATTTATTATAATTCTTGGAAAAACAATTTCTGTTTTGTTTTTTTATTGTTTCTTAATTTTTATGCAGTGCAACAAAACTTTCGTTTCGATGGTAATGAGAACAGATTGTGCTGTCTGGCGCTGCTTTGAACTTTTTGTATCTGTATATTAATTTGTCACGTTGATTTATTTTTTTTTTTTTTAATTTTTTATTATATTTTCTTACATAATAATCCTACACTCGAGCTCTTGTTGCTCCCTCCACTCCCTTTCTCTCTCTCTCCTTCTCTCTCTCTCTCTTTCTCTCTCTATTTCTCTCTCGTTTGCTCACTTTAGTTTTGCGTACATTTTCTTGCAATTTTTCTTGCATTTAATTTCGAAAGTTGAACTTTTGTATCTACCAAATACAATAAATATAATTACATATATTACATATAGGTATATATACAAATTACTTTTAACACACATTTTTCTATATGCTACTTTTGCTCTAAATCACTTAATTACTATTACTAACATATAATTATCAAATTATACAATATTATATATCGCATATAATTGTACTCCGAACGTTTTTGTATATCTGGGAACAAATTTTCCGACAATTGAATTAAATATTTTTTTCTTTTTTCTGTGTGCAGAATTTTGTCCTTTCGATGATCTTGTGCATTTTTGAGTTCAGAGATTTTAGTACATTCGTTTTAATTTTTTTAGTACAAATAGTATATGAAAACTAAAAAGTAAAATGCTTGTTAAATTGAAAGTAAATCGTTTTCAATATGGTTTAGCTCATAAAGGATCTTTCAATGAACAATCGATCTTATGTTTTTGTTTTATTTGATTTAATAAACTCTAATGCAAACTCAAGAACATGCATTGCAACTATATTTTAGCAAAGTCCCTACGATTCGTTTACAGTTTGTATTTGTATTTAACACTTTGATTAAGGTTGTGCTTCAACTCGTTAATAGTGAATATTTTTTGGCATTCACAAAAAAAAAAACAAAGAATAGCTCAATGAAAACTTCCCCTTAATTGCATTTTTATGTCATTCGGAAGGAACTACATAATCTGCTCCAGAAACTTCACTTTGCTTTACTGAAACGTGATTGTCAATTAAAAAATACACTTTTCTTTATTATTGTTGTCCGTGCTTCCCCATACAACTTTGTGCGCGTTTGCATCCGCAGCCTATGACGATAGGTAGTCCGCAGCTAGATCGATCTATCTCATCCGAAGTTGACGCATTTTGAAGTAATCGCCGCACGCTTTCTTTCACCCCTATAGACTAGATCAATGTGTAGCGATACACAATCTCAAGTTATGAATAAACAGCTCCTCTTCGATGACTGTTCTATCCACACCTTCCAGAAGCTATTCTGACTACATAATCTCTTGGCAAGACAGTAAGATAGCTCGATGACTACGTCTGAGCTATCGAACATAGACGTCTCTCTGCCGTCGCGTCTGCATTGTCTGTCTGCGTATCATTCGCCTGTTTTCTATTCAGGTGAACGGAAATGTGTCCGAACCTGAATCGAATTTTGGATACATAGTTGCTAATAGCGGTCTTCGATTCAACAACGATGCACACTATTAACGATATCACCTTGCGAAGCTCATTCTGTGCTTCTATGATGTCCAAACCCATTCTGTTGTCTTCCCCTGCTGAAAAAAGATGAACGACCTTCGACGGAATTATTAGTTAAGTGCCGTTCCAACCCAACACCTTCTACCGCACCCACGGCTGCATCATATATTCTACTTGGAGCTGGAGGACGTTCAACAATGCTTGTCCTTGACACTCTCCTCTCCATTGTAGGTCGTGTTTTTATCTTTTGTTATACAATTTGAACCCACGAGTTGCGTAGAAAATTCCAACATTGCAGAGCTCCGTGTCACACCTGATAAGGTCACAATTACTGGTCTTTTCTAGTAATTGTTAATATTCTAGATAAGCATACTCCAGACACACTCCGTTCATGAAGCTTTAAGTTTTTTTTTTTTAAATTTGTATAAACAATTAGCTTTAATCCTAGCGAATTATATTTGATTTACATATGATTTAAATTTTATAAATGTTATGATACTTCTTGTATCAAAAAAATGGTTCATACCATCGGTGACAGATCATCACTCGTTCGTGGAGTTGGAAATAAGTTGCTCACTTGTTAAAATAAAATTGTTGCGCACAAAATGTTGTTGTAATTATTTCTTTTCGAATTAATAAGAAAAAGAAACAACGACAAACTGAACTCATTTGTATAGATTGAATTCTTCTGGCGAAAATATGCCATAAATTTCCAATGAGTTAAGATATTTAACAAAATGTTTGTCCGATAGTTTGCTTCTTAACAATTTTTAGAACCGACAAAACCAAAATTTTTTGTTGTCATATTCACCGCATTTACTCTACATCGTCACGACTGTTTTAGTTATATTTCTAAAGTATCAATTGAAAGACCCTTTATGCACATGCAATATAAATTATACTCTCACGTATGCTAAAAGTAAAAAAAAAATATTAGACGCACTTATTTTTAGATTTTAGCTTATCTTTCACATAATTGCAATAGCTCATATTACAATAAATTAAATAATTTAACAAATAATTGGTAAGTATTTGGCAAATTTAATCATACATCAATATTTTTTGCTTAAATAAATTAATCGAAAGGACAAAATATACATAACACACAGGCAAAATGAAAACAATTAAAGCAAGTCATCTTACATTTTTCGCCCAACCTAACTCATTCTCCAGTTCATCATACCTCCACATACACTTCACAAAGAAAAGAAAAAGATGTTTATCCATAACATGAACCATAAACTTGCTTATATTTTTTTTTTCATTTAGTAATTGCTTCATACTTTATTATTTCTATTAAATTACATTTAATTAGTTATAAAATTGCTCTTATATAACTTTCACAAGTTCTGCTCTTCAAATTAAACAAAACAAAACAAAAAAAAAGCAAGACAATAGATCAAATCGAAGTATATCAGTTTCCATCATTATTGAGCGGCCCATCTCAACCACCAAATTTGAAATGCGTAGAATGGACAAATTCTAGCAACGAAAACCAAAATTAACAACAAGTATTCGTCTTATCCATGATGTCGTAATTAGTGAAATGAAAAAATGGCTTTCATATCAAATAATATCTGTCGTTGGTAGTTCTTAGCATTCTTTTAGATATTACCTATATCTCATATTAAACAAACTATCGCTTTTATTTGTTTCAAATTTTTCTTTTTTTCTTCATTATTTTACTCATTTCGCTGTTGTCGCTTTAGAATCTATTCAGTTTTTATAACTATATAAAATATGATTCTTTAGTTTGTAGTTATTTTCATTCATAATGTTTTTTGTGTCGCTCGATATTTTCTTATTTTTGTTTAACTATTTTTATGTAGTTCAAAATCCACATTGCAACTCGCTCTATGCTCCTCTAAATAAGAAAAAATCTTATTGTATTTCTCTGTAGTTGTGTCTCACTCACTCGCTCGCTCGCTCTTTCTACATTTTCTCTTCAGACCCTGCAAATCGCCTTCTCGAAACCAATCTGAGATACTATAGTTGAACTTCTACTTCTCGTTGTTGTCATGCTAAACATGTGCATGCAGTATATCTTCTTCTTCAACCATAACTCAACTCAACTCTTTAACACAACTCAAGCTAGTCCCCTCCACCCCACCCCCACTCAGCTCATCTGCATAGTTACCCTGAAAAAATTTTCATTTTTTGGTATTCAATAATTGAGCTATGGAAAATTTATACAGTTTTACTTTTTGCAATTTTTCATCTTCATCTGCGCTCGTTTTTATGCATTTAATTTCTTCTTCTTTGTTTTCTCTGGCTTATTTATACTCCTTGCATAACTAAATCCAATAACATCAACCCAACTACTTCATACATATATATCTCTCATAAGTCTCTTGCATCTGATGAAATTTTATGTGTAAAGAAATTTTTAATAGAAACTTGTAAATATACATAAACGTTTTTGTATTTATATAGTTTAGCAAACTTTTTTCAAATATGTAGGTATTTTTAAAAGTATTATAATCAAATTTTTAACAGAATTTAGTTTAGTGGAGCTCTATAAATACTATTAAAATTTAGTTTAGATTTATTAATTAAGCTGTGTTTTCACATAACTATGTTCTCATGTGAGTTTCTGTCAAAAATCTTACATCTAACACACAACATTGACAGTAAAATTGGTCAACTGAGTGCTCTGGTCAAATAGTTTAGTTTGCACATGCAAATGAAAATACTAAGAAATATGTAAACACCTACAGCTGAATAACTTATGCTAGTACTCAGTTAGTTGAAAAAGTAGCTTAATTGTGAGTTTTTCAATATCCGTTTAAAATTTAACAAACAGAAAGCAATTTGTGTTAACCGGCAGTATAACAAACAGTTAAAATTTAAACGAATATTGATAAACTCGTACTTCTAAATTTGTTGCCAAGAAGAATATTATTAGTAGTTAATATTTTTGTTAAATCGTTCTATACGCAGGTTTCACAGAAAACCTTTTCGCCTCATAATCTTCAAATATAAAATTATGCTTTATAAATGAAATTTGAAGATTTTTAGTTGAATGATTTTTCTGTGACACATCCCTGTATGTAACGTTTTAGTAGTAGTACTAATGTAGTAGCTGAAATGTTTGAAAATTGAAATTTGTTCTCTTATGCCTTCAAATGTTTGTATGACGACACGAAATTCTGCTAGATTTTGTTAATAAATTATGCATACACCTTAAGTTAAGTCAGTTTATTAGTTGTAACAGAAAATTAGCAAACAAATTTACCTGAAATTTGGTTCTAACGAAAACTCTAAACTCGTGCTGGCCATAGCCCGTGTATACTGTACCCCCTCTATTAAAATTAGCATATTCATGAATGGAGACTTTTTGTTTATAAGCTAACACCTCAATAACAGCGCTGAGCACTCTCTAGAAAAAATTGGATGTACCGAATTATTGCACTAAAGCTGCATTTAACTGTAGTTCTCCAATTTGTTGGAATTTGTATTTCACTTAAAGATAAATTGGAACTTAAACTTGTTAAAATATGATTGAGAAAATTAAGTGTTGCTATTGTATCAATATACTACAATTGGTTTAAGATGGGACATTTCACCGAATATGTGTAAGTCAATGGTACTACACTACCATTATCAGAGTGATGCTCTTGCATGGAGTCGTGCTATGGTAACCAATTCTAATCAAATCATTCTCATTCCTTTAAAGTAGGCATTTATCTCTAGGCTCCTTCAGTACAATTAGTGCCTTTACTGATGGTCATTTTAATTTAATTAAACATAAGAACCAGAAAGACTTTGGAATAATTAGCGCGGAACTATACTTTCATGTGTTTTTGTGGCTCCTATGTGACTGAAGTGTTTGCTTAAGTCATATATTGTTGTAATTAATATAGTACACACATCTGTATGATCAGAGCGCTATTAATAAATATAAAAGATGGTACAATAATTTTTCGCGCCCCTCATTTGGGTGCCAAATCACAGGAATATTTGGGTGAACTGTACAGCTAAAAAACTTGCGTGCGAAGCACTATCACACATATTAAGGATATTTTAGTATCCCAATGGCTCCATATTTGAAAACATTTCGAACGAGATGTCAATTTAAGTAAGCAACATGACACTTCCTCTCAACGACATACTAATACTTATATTTAAAAAGCTTCCTTATTTACAGTAACTTCTAACTCTGCCCAAGTATATTAGAGTATGCATTCGATTGGTTTAGTACAGATATGGGCACAAAGAGAGCAACCAAATTGTAGGTGTATGTATGTGAGCGATCTGCATGTATGCTCGCAGTGTTAAAATAAATCAACATGAACGTACTTCGTTGAGAGCATTCAACATAATGATTTCTTTATCGTTTATCTCTTGAGCTAAATTCAGCAAGCAGAAATTCATGTGCATGAAGAGAGTTTTGCTACGGCATGCACCCGTGCCTATCTCTGGCTTATAGTCTTTTTAAACTGTTATAAGTTCTGGCGCCCAACTGAGGGGCCATCTTTTAGAAAATCGTTGGCAGAACAAATTTTCTCGAAACATAAGTGAAGAGTATTAAAAAAGAGTTATTTCCTAGAAAATATAACTTCAAAATATGTGAACTGGCGGCCAAAATGAGGAGCCATCTTTTTTAAAATACAGTGTAAAAATGTATAAAGCGAATAAAAACGCGTGACAATAGAAAATATTAATAGTATGTATATAGGTAGATGTTCTTTATTTAATACACTTAAAATACAAATCAAACGTTTACCACATACCCACATACAAAAAAGAACTTACGACATTGAATCATTTATCGTCTGTCGGAAATACTATAATGAATATAAAAATAAGTAAATTGCCAAAATTATTTATGCATCTTTTATGTAAACTGTACAATTTAAAAATAGAGCATTCTTTAAAATAACTCTACCGCATGTTTCTTTTGCCTGCCGCATACTACGTTCTATTTTCTTTTGTCCAAAACTAATTTTGCAGTTCTTTTCGATTCCTTTGCAATGCTTCTATATATTTTTTTTCTTCTGTATTTATAAAATTTATGTTGTACCTAGTAGAATTTTGCTATATATATATCGAACACTTAAATGAATCGATTAATATAAACTTAAACTAATAACAATTTTCTTGCTGTGCGCACTTTCTCTTTCTCCTCTTTTTTCGACTTTATATTTACAGCGCTACAGAGGGTGCCGATTCGCATCCCGCGTCCGCTGGCGGTACACCCACCGGCGATGAGGGTCAAATTGGACAGGGTAAGGGCGATGATGTAAAAAGTACGTGTCACGGTATACGAAATTCTGAAAAGAATTTAAAAAAAGAAAAACTAAAAATTGGTGTAATAAAGTAAAAAAAAAGTTATTCCACTATTCCCATTGTTCTAGATTTCGAAGATTCGCATACTTTAATCCACAACATCGATTTCATTAAATAGATCCGTTTTGTAACATTAACGCAAAATATTTCTAAAAGTTACAAAACGCATCATTTTAATGAAATCGATTCCGATCGTATTATTCGGCTCGAATTCTAGAACAAGGGGAATAGTATAAAGAAACATGCAGCTTAACTAATGCAAACTAAAAAAAGAAGATAATTTGTTGAAATTTAAACCAACGCGGTGACAGGTTACTAAAAATAGTAGTAGTTCTAGTACTTTTTTTAAAACTTTCCAACTAGTTCACATAATATTTATGTAGTTATTAGTGCCTGTAGTTTCTGTAGAAGTTTTTATTATTATTGAAACAAAACCATATTTTTTACTTAGAGTAAACCTATTTGAATTGCTTTGCAGTTACCACAAAAGTAACACAACAGGCCAAGCATTTTGGTTCATTTTTGTCATCGGCCATCAGCAAGGCTGGCACCAAAATCAAGGAGACAGTTAAGGATAATGTAAGTATTCTGTTATTTAAATATAGCAAATAAAACTAATTGCATTTTATATCTCTGCACAGACCATACTTGATTCATTTAACAAAGAACAGGAAGCGTTCATTAAAGGTCAGGGTCCCGGGGGTAATGGTGTTGCACCATGGATTGGTCATGCCAATGAAGCAAAGATCAAAGAAGAAATTTTGGGCTTGTCACAGGATCGACGTAACTTTGTGCGTGCACCACCGGCTGGCGTTGATTTTGAGTTCAGCTATGATACAGCATATCCTACTGCAATTGCCATTATGGCTGAGGATAAGGCGCTTGAGACAATGCGATTTGAGCTGGTACCTAAAATGTAAGAAGTGCTGAAAACATAATTTGTTACAAACAAATTTAAATAATTTTCCAATTTTTTTGTTTGTTTTAATAACACACAGCATTACCGAAGAGAACTTCTGGCGGAATTACTTCTATCGCGTTTCGCTAATCATTCAGGCCGCTGAACTGGGCACACTTGGCGCTGATGGGGTCGGTCAGGCCTCAAGCGGTGAAGATGGTGAGTTGGCTGTAGTAGCACAGTAGCTACAATTGTAACACGTCTGTCTGTCGGTCTGTTGTTCGACAAAGTCGTATCAATTTGCGCTGCACACATAAAACAACACTAGTTGGCAGCTGCGCGCACAAGAAAGTGTAACGATGATATTCTCAATTTCTTACTATATATACTCATATATGACACATTATACATAAAGTGATACCATCTAAAAAAAAGGTTTGATATTGGTTTGATTTGTTAGTGGTTTACATATTGTATAGTGCTAGTAGTCCTTAAACTGATGTACAAACCAAATACAAACGGTGTTCAAATTAGAGTGTACCAAATTTTAAGTTTTTGGTTCTAGGTGTACCTAAACGTGCATAACTCTACACATACTGAACCGATTTATAAAATTCTATTTGTTTTGTAAAGTTCGCTTTGTGTTATTTACAATGAAATTATTCAACATTTTTAAAACATTTTGTTCTATGTAAACTGTTGAGAATAGAAAACTTTAATATTAATTTTTTGAGAATCCCGATGTCGATTAGTTTTTCTATTTACTATTAAATAATCAACAATTTTGTTCCCTTAAAAATAGTATGCCTATAAATCCAAATGGGAAATTTATTTTCTTAAAAGTAAAAAATGCCCAAACAAAAGGACAAGCGTGAATCACACCGTGATATGTGCATCATCTAGTGTGACGAAACTCTTGCACTTGTTTGGAAATATGTGTGCTGATGACTTTTGACGTACATCCATCAATAATCTTTCTTTTCTGGATTTGGTAATTTGGGAAAATTAAATGATTAAATGATTGTCTATGTAAGCTTTTTTTCGTGGGTGTTACAGTTTTGGGAAAAAAAACACCATACTCTGAAGTTGCAAAATACGTCTTAAAAACAAGCGAATCCTGACTTTGAGTCACTACTGAATTGTATTTTAATGTAACAGTTTTCGAAATAATGTATTTGTACAACTCTTCTACTGACCGAATTTGATTTATTTCTGATCTTTGTAGACTCTTCCGTGAAGAATGCCTTTTCAGGTTTCTATCTATGCCATCGCAATGCTATTTTTTATGGGTAGAATTCCATAACTTATTTTGTGCAAAATAACTTTCAGTGAGCAAGATGGCAAGCATCTTTTGCAATGTTGCACATTATACTGTGTAAGCCAGAGGCATTTCCACTGGCTCCTTAGTAAATCCAAAATTTTGTTTTATTTTATTTTTTATGCTAGCGATAGAATTAACCCTTTGCACTAGTGAAATAACTAGTGCGCCAGAGCTAGTGGAGACGCTAGTGAATGATAATGACAATTGACCTGACCCTTTGCAATGACATCGTCGTGTTAAATTCGATAGACGAAGCCATATAAAAGAGATACAAGTAGAACTAGTGCTGCTTACAAAGGGACTAGTGACTCGCCAGTCTTGGACTGATTCCGTGTACTGTATGGTAATTTTTCCAAATCTTTCCCATCCAGCATTAGATTGAAGGTTCTTATGATAAACACAAACATATTGTTGTGCGTAACACTGCGACCAGTAAGAACCCAGTGTCACACCCGCAATCAAAACGTATCTAACGACACCTTTCATATCAAATTTCAGAAAGCCTTTTAGGCTACTTACTTACTTACTTAGGTGGCTCTACAACCGTCTATCGGTCAAGGCCGCACGTAGGAAATCGCACCATTCGGTGTAGTTCAGTGAGCGCCAGCTCCAGTCGCTTGCATTTTAAAGCTTCTTCAGGTCATCATAGACCTGATCTTGGCATCTTAAGCTCAGACGTCCTCTCTGGCGCCGTCCACCATTCAAGTTCAGGTTTCATCCAGCCTATGTTAACCTCGTCATGCAGCTCATACAGCTCGTGGCGACGCCAACTCTAAGGGGACGAAAAATCCTAGGAAGAATCTTTCACTCGAACACTCCTAAAGACGCTGTATACGTTGATGTCAGGGTCCATGCTTCTGCGCCATACAGCAGGACCGGGATTATCAGTGTCTTATAGATTTTTATCTTCGTACTTCGAAATAGCGCTCTACTTCTAATATGCTTGCTGAGCCCAAAGTAACAGCGATTAGCAAGCGTGATTCTTCGTCAGATCTCTCGGCTGATGTTGTTATCGCTGGTAATTTTTGTTCCCAGATACTCGAACAAAAATTACCAGCGAGACGCGCTGATGGTCTGCAGGTGAACACCAAGTACTTCGTCTTGTCCTCGATCACCGCTACGCCCATAAGACGTAACTGTTTAGGCTACACTAATATTAAAATAAATTAAAACGTTCTTTTTTCTTTATTGGCAGGCAGATCAGACCTTATATAAAATTATTATACCCTATGACACTCCCGCAAAAAAAAAACGAATTTTACAACTCCATGAATATATTATATGATAAATAAGATCGCTAAACATATTTATTAAAAACAAAATGCTTTTAACTTTTTAATAATTTCAATAACTTTCAATTTCTAAATTTTGTATAACGTGGGTAAAACAAGCAAAAATTTAAAAAAAAAATCAGTTCCATTTATTTTGGAGTTATTTACTTTTAAACTAACACAACCAAAGGCAGAACCTTAAACTTTGACCGACTGTAATTCGAAAAGCGTTTATTTTATACAATATCAAATACAACAATATCAATTTTTATAGGTAGTATCACTACATGCATAATGCATCATATATCACACACATCTCGACTCTCTATATCTTGCTTTCTGAAACTACTAATCTCTTCTTAAGTCTCTATAAACCTTTATATATATCTCGAATTTCTTCAAACTTTTTGTTTGTTTTTTTTTTATGCGCGTTCAAAAACTCTCTATCTTTCTATATATATATATTTATATATCTCTGTCTGTCTGCTTTACTATAAAATGCTAAGCGTTTCTTGAATCTAATACATTGCTCCATGATTTTTATTTTGTTTTGAAAGATATTGTTTTAGTTTACTACACAAATTAGCTGTGAAATTTTTTTGTTTTTTTAATTTCGAAAAGTTTTGAAAACTTTTCTATATGATTTAACATGAACGTGTCGAGTTTTTCCGTTTGCGCCTTTGTCGTGTCAATTTCTATTTATCTTTTTCTTTTGGTTGGTTTTTTTTATGGCTAGTTTATGTAAGCCAACTCACCGCCAGCAATTGTACAAAGTCTTTTTATTTTTGTTTATAATTTTATTTAGTGCGCAATTTTCTACACGCAAGTCAAGTTTTTCTTTTCGCAATGCTGGAAAATGTGAAAAGTAAAATATTCTCTATTAATTTTATTATTATGTTTATAAGTTCAAGAACGACTACATTTTTTCATTGAAACTGCATAAATCGCGTTCGAATCAAAATCAAACTCAAACTCAAACAATTCAAGCAAACATTCGCAGTTTATATTTATTTCATTTATTTATATTGTATATTTTTAAATTTATTAATTTAATTTTTAAATTTTTTTATTTATTTTCATGTATACTTTTGGTTATTTTGGTTAAATTATTTTTCATTTTGTACACGAACAAAATTTCTACACTAAAAATTAAAAATATATAATAAAATAAAATATAAAATAAAAAAAAAATAAAATATAAAATCTAAAATCTAAAAAATTCAATAAATAACTAAAATAACTAAAATAAAAGCTAAAAACAAGCTGAAAACTATGTCAACCGCTGACAATGCCAGCTCCACCGATATTGTTGCCGTTGATGACGCTGATGACGTTCAGCTTAATGACAACTCCAATGCTGCAAATGTTCCAAATGCAACTAAGAACAACAACAACAATAAAAATGGCAATAAAAAATTTAATTCTAAAGCTGCCGCCAAGGCTGCAAAACGCAAAGAACCAAAAGTATCTGAATCGGAATTTGTATCTGACGATTTTCAGACAACAAATGAAACGGCAACGGATTTGGCCGAGATTAAAGACGGCATGCGTAAACTGGGCATCGATAGTATGACTCAGCAGCAGGCACCAAGTGCTGGTGTTAGTAGTAGTAGTAATAATGATGATGATGAAGATGGTAAGAATCCCCTCAACGCCTGAGTTGCCTTATTTGGATTTGATTTAATTTAGATTTTATTTTTCTTTGTTGCTTTTTAATTTTCCTTTTTCCATTTTGGTTTTTTTTTTTTTTCTTCTTGATTTAAAATAAATTTATTTGCTTTACATTCTTGCATTTTAGTTGCTCTTAATTTATTTTGAAAACATTTTATATAGTTTCTTTTGTTGTTCTCTAATCAACTAATCAATCCATTTTGATATATGTACTTGCGTTGTAACAACATTTCATTGTCAAGCATTAAGTCATAAGTATTAAGTTTAGTCTATAAATAGTTTATAGTAATAAAGCATTAAATATACCGTTATCTAGGTAAATATGTAGTTTATTGTAATAAAGCATCAAAGGTGGAGTAATCTGATACAACATTTTGCCGTCCAACAAGCACTTAATGACGCTTCATCATAAACTTACGTCTAGCATGGCTCAAAAGCTTAATCCATTAGCTAATTAATGTAAATAAAACAAAACTTGATATGATGTCGATAAATGCTTGTTACTTGTTCTTCAAAATGTTATATTAGAAGAAGTAAAGTAGTAGGGATGGGCATCGAACGAAAAGTTTCAAGAACTTAACTTTTTCGATTATGTAAATTTTGTATAATAAAATACAAGCGAAAATCTTTCGAAATTGGTTCGAAATCGAACATAGTCATCACATGCCTTATAAATCGTTTATTCAAATCGTTCTTCAAAAAATTTTTTGTATTAATTCATAAACTTTCAAATACTACTTTTTACTTTCAATTTCTATGAACTTAAACGATTTTGATAAGAATTTTTAATAATCAAATGCAAGATACTATTGTATTTAGATATTTTTTAGAGTACTGCAAGCATGCATTCGTTTCAATTAAATTGGAAATTAATGCATTCCTCGTTTTATGAATGTGAATAATTCATTTTTAAAGCGTTGCTGTCGTTTACTCTGCATTATGCCATTAGTAAAAAGTGTTTAATATTGTTAAACTATTTATGTGAGCCTTGAACAGAAAACGTAGAAAATCATTATCAAACTATAGCTATAGTAATATATACAAGTGAAAGATTAGGCTATTAAGTTTTCATTGAAGGTTTGTAGTAATTCATAGCATTTTTGATACAAATCAATATACGAATTGAAGCTAAATAAAAGCATTTGAAATGACTATGAGGAGAGAAAGAGAAACAAAGGGTACATTCGACCTAGCAGCAAACACATGCGAGAGTTGTTTGCATAATTCTCTTTTTCTTATGCATATGCGTAGGTTGCAGATAATGCAAGAGGCGATGCACATTATGTGCCGTTATTAGATTAGTGCGTTGCATGATCGATGTTGAAGAGATAAAGGGTATGAGAGTACAGCAGCATAAAGTTCTTAATAAGCAGATTTGGTACATTTTTCGAATAGGATGCATGTAAAATATAAAAAAACACAGCATGTCCCGTGACACCAGGTTTTTTTTTTTTTAACATGCAATGCATATAAACTAATCTAAGCATTTCGAATGAAATATATCTAAGTAGATTTAAGCTTATCGATAACATACAACAACATAAGATCATAAATTTACTTTAGTTTATATTTTTTATATATGTATATACAAGGGTAGTTAAAATATCAAATTGTATATAAAGATTTTACAAAATTCAATAATATATAAAAGTTATAAAGTAACGCTTAAGCTTAAGCTACTATTGTATATTATGGGATACTAATGCAATTGATTTTCGAACAGATTCTGTTAAAAACAAGTAAGAATTGTGCAGGCGTAGTGTAGTGTAACGGTATAATATTTTTTTCTTTAAAACATTAAAAAATTAGAAGAAAAAAAGATTTTTTTTATCCTGCCCTGTGGAGGTTCAAGGAAGTACTCAGTTTGTGCAAATATATATAATATATAAGACGGAGGCGTGGCAGGCCCAATAAAATTTATATATGCGTCAAAATTTGGCAAGTGATATCGCCAAAAATGTTATAGCTTTCGATTTTTGTGCAATTACTTTTAAATTGTAGTGTTAGTGGACCTCTATGAAATCTGTAAAAAATGCAGACCTGTTATGTTTTCAAGGTTTTTGCTTTTACTGTGCGCGGTGATTTTCAATTAATCATAAGTTTTATTAAAATTATTCCTGTTTTTTGGAATTTTAAAAATATTTTTGTGTTTTTTTCCCAGAGCGCCAATTTTGATTTTTTTTTTTAAATAAAATATATTGAAAGCTTGACTTTTTTTTCCTAAAAAAAATATGTAAAACCGAAAATGGGATAAAAAAAAATGTATATAGTTTTAGAAGGTTTCAAGCGCGTGAGTACGCTACGTCAAATAACCGCAGCGTTATAAAGCGTTTCACAGTATTTATTTAAGTTATAATTACTATTTAAAAGTAAAATATGAATATTTTATGGAGTTATCATTCCCTATTGCTAAAACAGATGGCTGAAAATGCCCTAAAAATACATGATCTGACCCGTAATATTGATTCTCCGATACTGAATTATCAGGATGCTTTAACAAAAATTGTATGCGCTATTGCTACTTCGGATTGCTATTTCGATGAATGTGAATCATGTCCTGTTACAGGCCCATTCAAAGATTTTCTAAATGCTGTTTTTAGAAAATAATTGTATTGAAAAAATTGTATATCAAAGTTGGCAACACACTGACAGAAGCGTATAGCATACAGAAATTGCAGATGCAGAAGAATTTACGGAAAGATTTTGTGAGCGTCTGTCTAAACTAAAATCTCATTCTTTTATAGCTAGAAAACAATCGTCTTTTCTTAAAAATTTAAAAAATAGCTTAAAGGAGGGAGAATTTATTATTCTGTGCGATTTTGCTGAGAACTACGCATTTATAGTTCAAAACGCAGCTCTACAAGTCTACAAGCATCATCTAAAAATGCTATTTTAACTGCTGATGATCTCTTCCAATGGTAAAAAAAGTACTTGACTGAAATAACTATATTTTTTAGTAATAAGGAAGATTATGCAGCGTGTGCTGAAGAACTTAAAACTCGCTTTGCTCTTTCGAAAACTATTCCTGGTACTCAAAAGTATCATTCCTTTGTCTGTTCTGCTGATTCCACTCTGATTTTAAGCAAATCATTGAAATATGATGTTTTTCCTAAAGATAAAAAACCAAGAAACTAGAAAATTAAACTGTAAATTGAACTTATAAATTCAGAGAAACATAGAGAAAAAATATAGTTTTAAACTTAATTAAATGCATAAAATATTAATATTTTACTTTGAAAAGCATGTCAAAAATGCTTTAAAACACACCCAAAAAAATTTTAAATCGACTAATTTTAATGAAAGTTATGATTAATTGAAAATTACCGCGCGCAGTAAAAGCAAAAAACTTGACAACCCTGTAACTTGACATCACTTCATAATAGGTCTACCTTTTTTTTCAGATTTCATAGAGGTTCACTAACAGTACAATTTAAAAGTAAATGACTGACGAACATACTGTGTATAACTAATCTGCTGCGTAAAGGTAAAAAAAAAACGAGAATCTATTTTGATTTAAGATTTAATTCAGCGGTTTTCACTGGCAACAGTGACTAACAAAATTTGTAAAAACAATAATAAATTTCGATTGCAGTGCAATTTAGTGAAAAAATACCGTAAGACTATTTGTTTCTGATATTGATAATGTATCATCAATTTTTATATCATTCGGATATTGTATTTTAACATATCAATCTCATAAAATGATATAAAAACTTTATCAAATTTAAGCTCCATACTGAGATCGATGAAATTTTTTGATATCAAAAAAACTTTATTTAAAAAAAACGCTGTCAAACAACAATCAAAAATTTTCGGCACGAACTGCTTAAATATTAACAAAAATATTTGCTACCGAAAATACTTTATATATCAGAATAAACCAAAGAAAAATCAATATGTGTGAACTTTTCACCTAATAAATAACTGATTTAAGTATTTCATGTTGATTTGGGAACACTGTTTTTCGTTTGTTTGACATAGCAGAAATAATTAACAATTTCATCATCAAACATTTTCAACGATCTCAGTATTGGGCTTTATGTGAAAAATGTCATACGGAACTTAATTCATATCATTCGCCACTTCGAAAAGGCAAACAAAAAAAGATGAGAAGAAAAATACTCGAAACAAAAAGAGTTAAAATGGAAAATATTGGTATGAGAGATACAGAATGTGTGGAATTTAAAAATAGAAAACTTAAAAATGTTTGTATTTTTGCGGCGACAGATAATGAGAAAAACAATTGTTTGAGATTCGGCAAATCGATGTGGGGTGCTTGTTAGCCACATTAGCTAAAATGTTGAAACTTTGCACTCAGCGCCGTTGGTCTGGTCGAAGTTTGAACAGCATGACAATTTATTGACACTTAAAACTCTTATTTTATGAAATTTCTAAACCGCTGAAAGAGTAGACTCTTAGAATAAGATTTTTTTTTTATACATTTAAATTTCTAAATCACCTTCACTTTTAATAATAGTATCAAAATCTGTTCGAAAATCAATGACATTTTAAGTACCAATACTATAAATAGCTTAGAAGATATTATAAAATATGTATTCAATTTATTGTACTACGTAACATCTATCACATAATCATTTCAATTTTATTTATTTTATATTATTTCTTTCAAAATTTGCAATAATTTGTTAAAAAAGATTTTTGTTCCCAGTTTCAAGTTGACATTCATTAAACTTTATCCCCCCTAAGCCCAAAAAGAAACTACTTTGTTCAACAAAAAAGTGTAAAAATGAAAAGAAATTCTACAAAATCGTGTGTAAAAATATGTAAATTCTTCTCTTTCTTCCTTTCTCTCTTTTTTCTTTATTTGTGTATATATTATATGTTCTATAATGAAAAATGAAAAAAACCTAAAAAGTTATGACATACAATTACTAATGAACTCTTAAAAAAAATATAAAGAATAATTCCAAAACAAAAACAAAATTTATAATAATAATAATAATAATAATAACTAATTAATGCAAAACTATAACTCAAGAACGAACAAATAGCAGAAAAATTTTAAACTAAAATACAAAAAAAAAAAATATATATATATATATATATATATATATTTACACAGGACTAAACATATAAACAAACAAATATAGTTTTATAAAAGATAATTCCGCAATAAAAACCAACAACACAACACGTATAAAATTTAAACTATATTTTAAATAAATCTATAAAGAATTATATTTAAAGCGCAGACAAACCACAAAGTTGAGTATTAAAAAATAATAATAATTATAAAAACATTTCGACAAATAATATTCAATTTTCTCTTCATTTCAAAAATCTTTCGTTTTTGGTTGGAAATTAATTTTATGCGCAAACATTTTCACATTTTCCAAAAGCATCTATATATTTATATATAAAATATATAAATATTTCTTTAAATTTTTATTTTCATTTACATTTAAAATCAGAGAACAAAATTTTTCTTAAATTCTTAAATCCTACTACTTTTCCCAACTGCTGTCCTTCAAACACACCGCCCAGTCAGTCCACACACAAACTTGATTTCTCGAACACTTGCCTCAAATTTCACTTAAACAGCACACCCCCTACTCCACTACCACCACCACTACCACCGAACAGAGAAAAATGTATACAAAATTCTGCTCAAAAAGTTTCAATAGGAAAAATAAAACCAAAAATTTTTACTCAAAATTATAAATCAAAAATTAACAATCTGTTCTTTTTTTCATTTACTTTTTTTTCGATTCATCTTGCAGAAGATTGAATGGATTTACGCTAAATTAAAATAAATTAAAAAAAAAAAAAAAAAAACAACACAAAAAAACCAAATGCAAACTAATTAACAAAATTACAAACAACAAAAATACAAAAAGATATTATATATATATAATTTAAAAAAAAAAAAAAAGCAAACAAACAAACAAATATTTACTCATGAAAATACAAAAATATACAAAGAACCCCCGAAATAAAAATTAAAAACTAAAAAACAAATACGAAATCGAAATCGAAAAACTCAAAAAAAAAAAATGTTATAAAGCATAATTTTGTGTGGTAAGTTTGAAATTGTTGGTTTCTCTATTAAAAGAAAAAAAAAAAAAGTCATGCAAAATTATTTTAAAATTTAAAAAAAAAAATTTTTATGACCAATACTGAGATCGATGAAAATGTTTGCTACCGAAATTTTTAATTATTACTGCTATGTCAAAGCAACAAAAAGCAGTGTTCACGAATCAAGTTGAAATACTAAAATCAGTTATTTATTAGGTGAAAAGTTCACACATATTGATTTTTCTTTGGTTTATTCTGACGCAAGTACAAAAGCTCACACTTTTTGTCACCCGTTTTTTTTTTTGTTTTTTTTTTTTTGAGTTATATAAAGTATTTTCGGTAGTAAACATTTTTGTTAACTGAGTACTCGATCGATTTTTGATTGTTGTTTGACAGCGTTTATGTTTTTTTTTTTTATTATGAAATATTTTCGATAACAAAAATTTACATCGATCTCAGTATTGAGCTTAACTCAATTATTTATTTACAAAACAAAAATTAACGCAAAAAACAAAGATTCTCAGGCATGTGATGGATTTCGATCGAAAAGTTTCGACCATCGAAATTTAACTAAAGTGACGTAGAAATCTCTAATGCATTTAAATCTTCAGATTGCATACACAAAATATAATTTTGTGCCTGAAATTTGGAGATTTAGAAACGAAAGAGATTATTACTCTACATTTCAATCGAAATTATTCATACAAATGCTGTCAAAATTAAGATACAGAAGACCAACAAAATAATCGAAATGCCGTCGAAATTGTATCGAAAACGAAATTCTTCACATGCCTGCCTGAATGTTATACAATATAATATATTGTTTGTGCAAATTTTGCTTTTATTTTGCAAATAATATATGAAAAATTATTATCATAGATTTGCATCAGTGCTTTAATTTATTGTTGTTGAATTGTGTTTTATATAGTGCGTTGTTTCTTGTCTCTGTTGCTAAAATTTCCAAAATTCTAGAAATATCTCACGCCCTTTTTTTAGAAATAAGTTTTTAGTTCGGATATTTTTTACTCATATTTTGATTAAGTTTTACAAAATATATATTCATGTGTGTGTGTCGTCATTAGTTTTATAGTATCTACCTACCAATGAATTCAATTTCTTTATATAAAAACAAATGTAACTTAAAATCAATTTCTTTGTTATGAAATAATTAGAGAATTTGAGTAAATTTATACACGCTTCACAACACAAAAAACTTACATAGTATGTAAGACACTACAATAACATATATAATAAATTAATTTTTCTAGACACATTTGTCTGTCTGAAATTATCTTTTGATACAGAAACATTTCGATACATAAACATTTTGTTCACACGTAAATGACGTATCTCATTAACAATGGCTGGTTGCGAATTTACAGTCAAATATAAAGTAATAACACTGTTGCGGTGTTATGGAGAAGCATATCTTTGTCATGCCTTTGCTCGTATTCCGGCCGTCTTTCTTGTAATACACGGTTCAAACGAATCAACCTATACCGTTCGCCTGTAATGGAATCGCCAGGTTAAAGCAGCTCATAGTACACAAGACCCTTTTGGTCCCACCAGATACACAACATGATCTTCGAACCATGATTATTCGGCTTTGGTGTTGATGTTGAGGACGATGACAACGATTGACCGGACATAGCTTAGTATTTTTTTTAATACCCATTTCTCATGCCCCGTCACAATTCAATGCCTTTCAATCAGATGCTCGCAAATGATAAATCGCCTTTCAGTTCTTAAGGCACCCAATTGCTTTGCTTTTGAGCCATTCCCATGGATTTCAATCATACAGAAACTGCTTGTTGAGTCACTTCTCGAGTGTTTGTCTCGGATCTTCATCGAGTAATTGTGTGTCTTCGAATTTTTTTTTTTTTTTTTTGGTATGCAGCGCAAAGTTTGTTTTCAACGTTTAAATCACCATTCTTGAAACGTGGAAACCATTGAAACCATCGAAACATGATTTATCAGTTGAAGCATTGTCACCACAAGCATTCAGTTGCACTTTTCTTCCAATTAAAACAGAAAACAAAAACCTCCCGTAAATGCTGATTAGTTAAAACAAAATTTGACATATTCGACTTAATAAATAGCAATAGAAGTGCAGCATCATGCATCTACGGAGCGTCATCAAAAAGGCCGACGAAAAGCAATAAATCCAATGCTACTTCTTTCTCCACTACACTCAGACTTCTTTCTCCTCTAGACTCATAAGAGTAGAGAAAAAAACAACCTGTATTGCCTGCCACTCTACGGTTTACTACTGCCCAGATCCACTCTAGTACAAACTCGGTTGCATTGCCTCTGTCCACGTGTACGATGCTTTTTCAGCGACATTATATACAGCATCACTAAACAAACAAGGCCAGAGAACAATAAAAGAATATAATTAAACAGAACTTATACCGTAAGCCTAAATGAAGTTCTGCCTAATACGTATGTAGACATATTGCCAGGTTAATTGACAATTTATTCGAACTATATAGAAACTGTGAAAACAGGTCAATAGCAGGTGCTGTGCTATTGACCTGTATTGATTCCTTAAATCATGTATTTTTTGCCCAAGTAACTGCGACTTTCCTCGTTTAAAAAATACTTAAAAACAATAAATTTACAACTTCGAATTTCCCTGCTACCTTTCTCATGTAGACACATGCATTGCTCGTATCTGCATATCATACTCTTTTTCAGTTTTTTAAAACTTCGTAATAAAGAAAAAACACAGATGGCACTGGATAGATTTTGATGGCATTGTTTTAGCCCTCTAACGACAGTACCATGCCAATAGATGATGCATCATAGAAACAATAGTTGGCGCTGCTATAGTATGGCACTAGTCAGCGCCATCTATTGACAAAGTCTGCATATAAGAGAGAACTGGTATTATTGTGAGCATGACAACCAAAATTTTCTCTTAACTTGTATCTAAGTAACCAAGTTTGGTGGCTCTATTTAAGGGTTTACAAAGAGATAGACAGACGGACATAGCTATATCGACTCGTTTTATAATGTTGATCAAGAATATAAATGATAGGGTCTGCCACACCTTCTGCCTTTTACATACATTTGCACAAAGTGAGTATAATCTTGGCCCTCCAAGGGTGGGTTTAAAAAAATAGAATCTTTTGCGGTAATAATTTGAAACAAAATGTAATTGCTGTCAAAATTCCAGCTTTCTAACTTTAACAGTTTTGGTAATTTTGACCACATTACCCCCTTTACACTTCGCACCCGCCCTTTCTGCTCGAATTTGCTAAAACACCATTTTGTCAGGTCACTTTGTCAATCTAATTTCAGCAAAATACTCTAGTCATATTCATCCAAAAAAAAACTGTCATAGCGCATGCATTTTTAGGGTCACTGTTTAGAATGATGTCGAAACTTCCAAAATGACGGACTTTTAAATCGAAATGAAATTTAATATAAATGGGGTTTTGAGTTCGCTGATTACAAACTTGATGCTTAATTTTTCAAAAACAAAATGGTGGACAAATTTTAGAAAAAATCATTCAATCTTTTTGAAACTTGCTAATTGGTTGTTTTGAAGTTCGCTGATTTCAATACCGAATTCAGAATTAACGAGTCCGGATTTAGTTTTATATTCTGCAAACTCAAAATAGATTACTGTGTAATTATTACTTCATTATGAATATTATCATACTCATTTTACGGAGTATGGAAAATATAGAATTATCTTTCTTAAAATATTAAAAATCTGAATTCCCCTTTGTAGTCAGCGATCTTCAAAACCCTTGACAGTTTGAATTGTTAGCCAGATTTTTGGGATTTTGGATTACTGCGCGGCCTATTGTCTTGTCGTCCACATCGTATAACCAGTCAAAACATACATATGTATCTAAGTCTACCTTAACTAAGCCATAGAACCTAAATAAATACATGTCTTTAAACTGAATCAATTTATACTTTGATGCAATAATACACAATAAATCGGAAAATCCGAATTGAACAAGCTTTTTTATGCACATGTTTTACGTTCTGGCAAAGCAATGCACCGCCTCGCACTTTTATATAAAATGCCAAAAAAAAAATATAAATTCAACATTGATTTTTATTTTCAAGTGATAAATTTTAGGTCTGGTCGTTTAAAATACGAAAAAGAAAATAAATAAAACTTAACTATTTTAAACCAAAATATGAACACCATTCGAACTTAATGCGTAATTTAAGATTAATCATTAGTCCTATAACTGTGTTAGGGCAGGTATTTTAATTTCCGGTTATAATTTAATCGGTAGTATAAAAATTTATTAAATACTAACCGGACATTGAGAAACTCGCACTTAGTGGGTTAAGAAATTGTATTTTTATAATTATCGACAAGACTTACAACATTGTCACTTGAATACTTAAAAATCATTGTCTAGCAAGCTGTTTTTAATTAATATTAATAAAATTATAATACATTATAAGCAATATTTCGCCGTGCTTCTACTAAACGCCGAAGTTGAACTCACCACACAAAATCAATTCAATAAAATCTATCTTGTCTCTCGCAAAATCAGCTCAAATACTCTTACACAGAATACAATTGAAAGCCCAAGACAAATTAAATATTAAGAAGAAAAACCAAACTTGTAAAATATTTTATTATTTATGTTTGTTTAAATATTTTCTTTAATAATTTACTAATTAACAATAAGTGTTATATAAATATTGTCAATATTTTTAATGATTTATGCTTCTTGAGTTTTAGTTTGCTTGCTTATTTCTGTTATATTTAAAATGTATTGCATTGCAAAATTTTGTAAAATCCAAAAAAAAAAAAAAACAACAAACGAACTTGTTTTCATGCTTGCCATTTTCTTGTTTTTAATTTAGTTTTATTTCAAGAGTTTGTAAATTTTTTATGTACACATAAGTTTATAAATTTAATTGTAACAAGCAAGTTGTGGAAAGCATAAAAAGTTGTTTTTAAATGTGTTTACAGATTAATTAAATATTTAAATTGTTCTCTTAGATGCTTATCTATCGATAACTGTGCGAATACCGAAACGTATAACAGTCTGTGAGAATATGTTGTGTCTGAGTTATAGCCAAAGGAACTAGAAGTGTCTTTTGTTAATTGGCATTTTTTTTTATTAGAGGTAGGCCTTGTTAACAATTGGAAATTATGAATTGGTATGGCGCATGTATTGATATCACTACGTAACGAAATTGACCATTGGCGCCCTTGGTTAAAACATACTGTATCTGGTGAGTAGAAGTTCACTGCATCCAAATACCTAGCACGGTTTTTGTAGGTTAGCCAGAAATGAACAATGAACATAGTCGTGTAGAACTCTAAGTTGAGTATAACTCGCAAACAATAAGTCCGATCAGTACAAACTTTAGCTTGAACTAAACGTGTTTGAATTTTATGTTTTTTTTTCTTTTCAAACATGGGCTACGATGAGTCGATTCGGGATGAGAGGGGCATTTTTTGTTATATCGAAAATTGTTGATTTTTTTTTTTAACTTTTAAATTGAATAAATTCAAAATATCTGTTCAGAAATCGGTTGATTCTTTGCGAATATTTCAAGACGAATAATTAAGTTATTAGGTATAATTATTCCTATTATATTCCTATTAAAATCCCATATTATTATCGAAAAAGTCCCAGGATCGTAAATTTTTTAGAGCGAAAATTATTTATATTTCATTTAAAAATATTTTTTTATTGATACTGCCTCGGTTTATATTTTTATGCATCAGTTTTTAGGTTCCCCAGCCCTTGTTATTTGACGATTTATGACCAGCTCCACTCTACACACATCGGTAGGTCTTGTTGCAAAAACGTTTAGAGTGCCCAAACTCTTGGCAATCAGATCTTCGAATCTCCTACATGGCTCTAATGTTATTACCGCATTGCACAAACATTTAATCTTAAAGATCGTCTTGTTTTTAGTTGCCCGTTCAAGATCAAGAATATTGACATGAACAACTTTGTATTTCGATTCCTGACATTGATCATGTGACTCACCGTGTGTCCTAATACGTCGAATTGAGCCTTTATGTGGCCCAGATTGGTTGAGTAATGCTTGTACGTTCGTTCTTACTTCAACTGGTAACTGTGAAGCTCAACCTTACTCTTCTCAAAGTTATTTACTAGCTTTCCTTCACCATAACCTACAGCTGTCCATCGCTTTCAGGTTTACAAATAAAGAACACAGCTCCAATTATAGCGTCAATTGCTTTCTGCAGATCATTAATATTTACCTTTGCTTTGAAAATTTGTGCCGGTTTTGGCAGTGTTGGGACAGTCTCCAAGGAATCTTCGAGTGCTGATTATGCTTTAGCTTGGAAATCACCAAAGATTGCAAAGCAAAGTTTTTCTCTTCCTATGCGACTTCTACAGCTGTTCAACGATGAGTAGATTTTTTGATTCTTATTTACCTGACTCGGAATCGGAGTACACATCCGATTCTTCTGGTTATTGGTTAGTACAGGAAGAGTTGCCTGAGTTCTTCGAAAGAAACTTCTGCTTTTACAGCATATTATGCGACAGTGCGTGAAAATGATTGTCTTTCACTAGGGTGTGTCTGCCAAGAGACAGAAGTGAAAGCGTCCACGACCATCACTTGGAACTGATACTATGAAATTCATATTCTCAAGGTCTAGTCAACTTAAATCGCAAAATTCTTCTGTGAAAGTGAACCCCGAATCATTTTAACTAAACCCAATCCGAACAATTTATTTGCATACGAAAACCGGAGCACGGGAGATAGTAAAAAATTAATTTAACTTTGAATTTATTCAATTTATAAGTTTAAAAAAATAAAAAAGAAGGATGCAGTAGAATGGGCTCGACTTCAAGCCCTATACTTTGTTTAAGGCTTTTTATATGAATGCTTTAGTGGTCCGATCTGGGCATATGCGGCACTTTTTACTAGAATTGGTGAAAAACTAGAATTAATTATAAAAAATTTCATATAAAAATTCAAAATGGGGGGGGGGGGGCACGTTTGCATAAGACTACCGCTAATATATGCAATATTTTGTAAGGATTGACGTAAGATACAAAAACCAAACAATTTCATACAAAAACATTAAAATGGAGTGTAAGTTTGTATGGGGGATACCCCTTATAGTGGCCCGAATCGGACTTATATACAGGGTGTCTCAAAAGAAAGTTCACATTTAAAAAATCGATAAAACGCTTCCGAATCGAAAGGTGCGGATTGTCACGAACAGACTGAGTAGCACTGTCTACGTTTTCGAATTTCTCGAAGACCTTGGACGCCCTGATTTTGATTTTTCCAGCGTTGAATCGGTCTCTTCAAACTTCTCGACCCATTTTCCAATGAGTCAAGGGCTTCACGCATCATTTAAATGACGAACATGTCGAATACTGCAGAATTTTCTACGCGCCCTGAATTACCGTTGTTGTAAAACTCACGTACGCACAACGCACGGTCCGCTCCCGAGAAATCTCCATAGCGACTGAATTCCTAAAGGCTAGGCTACCGGAATAGTTGCGTTAACGCAATCAGCAAAATAGACAAAACTTGGTAATTCTAGCGTAATTAACAAATCAAACAAAACAATATTCATACAAAAACTTCAAAAGGGGAGCCAGGTTTGTAAGTATTGTTAAGGCTACCCCTTAAAATAGGGTTGGCTTGTTCATTTAGTACTATTCATCGGAAGAGGGAAAAGAAGAGTCTAAATATTCAAACTTAAAGGCACTATCTCTTATAGTCTCTAAGATCTGTTCGTTCAAAAGGACGGACAGGCGAACATGTTTGTGTCGACTCGGCTTCCGACGCTGTACAAGAATATATATACATACTTTAATGTGCCTGCAACGCTTTCTTCTGCCAAGTGTTTTTGATTGGCTATACTGCGAAAACCGTGCTAAAGAAAATATGTTATGAAATTTTGATATAGCGATCTTTAATTCACCGTATGAAGTATGTTTTAGCCATAGGCATTTTTTGACATTCTCTAGTGTATTTTTGGGCTAAAATGGTGCCGGATAAACTTTCCACGCTTGCTTGGTGTTACGATTTATATGTACCTACCTATTATTTATTGTAATCATTTAAAAATTATAACTACATGCAAAATAATACAAATTTTTTTTTTGAGCAAAAATATTTAAAGTAGTAGTGCTGCTGTTGTTCCAGCATTTAATGCGTACAGCAACACTAACTAACTAACCCTATATACCCTATATATATATATATATAAGTTTATATGTATTTCAATAAATCCTGCTTGTATGTAATCCCCAAGCATATGTAAACCAAAAAAACTGCATACGTAACTTTTGTTTAGAAAAACAATTTTTGAACTTGCAACCAAATATGAATTATGTTCTATAACTATAAATATATATATATAATCATAATCGTATAATGAAATATATAATATGTAGTATGTATTTGTTACTAATAAAAGTTTATGTTTTTATTTTTTTTTTTTTAAATATGCACTCCACTTTAACAGAGGAACAATGGGAAAAGGATCTGGAGGCTGAACTCAAAGATTACGAAGTGGTTGATAATGGTGGTGCAAAATCGCGTAGCGGCGTTGGAGGCAGCGGCGGTAGTGGTGGCGGTGGTGGTGGTGGCTCTACAAGAGGTGGCATCGATGAGCGGCACGCTGACAATGACAATGACGACGAATTACCGACAATATCAAATCTGCGCACACGTTCAACGAACAACGACTGGGAGGAGTATGCCGATCTGATTGAGGATACCGATGATTTAAAGTAATTAAGAGCTTATATCGTAGTTTCTTCTAAGTTTATATGAGTTATCTCTTTTTTTTTTCTTTTTTATTTTTTTTTTTTGCAAAGCAACAACAAAGCAAAAAAAAATCCTACAAAAAAGTTTTTTAACCTATAATTTATATATAATTTTTCTTACTTTCATATTTCTTTTATCTATATTTCTTTCTTCTACTACTACACCCACTGTCTGTCTGTCTTTACTCTTGTTATGTAATGTTCAATACAACATCAACATGGACGACAACAAAAAATCCAAAAAATCCAAAAAAAAAAATGTATCTGTAAATCAAAAATGTATCTTAAAAATATTTCTATACGTAATTTTCACTGCATTGTTGTCAATACTATAATGTAACAAAAAAACCAACCATAAATATTACCAACATAAGAACTCTGAAGAGTTTAAAACGCACCATGTTGGGCTATCAAAGAGATAATGCGTTCTTTTCGCTTTTCTAGCCAAAATTAGAATGCTCTGCGACGTCTACAGCGTATTGGAAAAGTTGGTTAAGAGTTATATAACTCCAAATAACAGTGTTAAAAGTCGGGTTTATGATTTAAAAAACAAATAATTGGTTAGTTTATGCCACTGAGTTTCCTTTAAACATGATATAAGACACCAAACAATTACTGTGTTAATGTTATTCCTCAAAAAAAAAAAATTTATGAAAAAACATCCCAAAAATATTACAACAACAGAACTTTTGTCATTTGTTCAACACACAAAGTGACATTTTTATGAAATTATATATAAGTATATAGTATGTATTAGAATGGAACAAGTTTCTTCAAACCAAAGCGTTTAGCAAAAACATTTACTACGTTTAATTCTAAGAAACTTTAAGCAATAAACCATGGTTCTAAAATGTATTCCTAGTACGCGCTAATTAAAGTGAAAATTTTGATTTACTTAAAGCGGAAATATATATTTTAATATAATATATAATTTTAATGATATGATATCATATCATATCATGTTCATTCATATACTACAACAATTGCTCAGTAAGAATATTGGCAGTAAATGAAGTTTCGGCTAAAATTAACCAACGAACAATTTATTCCGGTTCGATGATGGCTAAATCGTGTAGATAGAAATCAACAGAAACTGGCTTGCCTAATTTTCAGAACAATTTTCTTAAGTGTTTATTTGTGCAGTCAGATTCTTCAAGCAAATGGTTTGTAAATTGTGTAAATTTATTTATTTATGATGGAGACATATAAAACAGCGATCTAAAAGGTCTATTGTTTGTCCTACTGAGTTAGATGACCTGCCCTAAGCCTATATGTTGAATGAAGCTTAGTATTTTCCTCGTGTCCAAACTGCAAACTTGCTCCTTTCTAATAAAGTGATTACCAGCATCTGCAGTCTGCTTCTAGCTACAGCATCACATGCTGTTAGCATTCTTAATTAGTTCCTACATAGTTGAAGCATAGTTTGCGATCTGGTTTGTAGTCCAGTGTTGTTTTTTTCCTATATCCTGCTCCTTGCGGATTACTTCCAATATAGTCTGTCTCACGATGCCAAAATACGGCTCAGGTCCTATCAATGGCGTTGCCGCTGCTTGTCTGGCAAGCTTGTCTGCTTGCTCATTACCTGGAATATTGTTATGACCCGGCACCCACAGCAGAGAGACTCTGTTATGTTCGCCGAGTTTTTCCAATAGTCCATATGCTTCAAGTACTAGTTTAACCATAGCTACGTTGGAGTTAAGTGCCTTCAACGCAGTGTGGCTGAATCAGTCTGAGAGGATAGCAATATCACAGTTGTGATAGCCTCTATCTAGATTAAATTGCGCAGATTTGATTATCGCACACATTTCTGCTTGAAAGATACTGCTGTGTTTTCCCATTGACTTCCAATAGTGAATCCTAGGGCCTGCGTATAACCTACGGAGTTATATTTTCTAAAAGTTTTTATTCACATCAAGTAAAGACTTTGAATTGAAGTAAGTAATTAACTGAAATTGTTTGCAGGTTTCTATTAAATGTATTAAATTCGCACTAGCAGTTTGTGTTACACTCGTGGTCTGTTAAGTGATCCAATATTTTGGTCCTACGTGCTTGCACAACTACCATTTGAGGTGCTTTTAACATTTTTGTATAGTATTTCTCATTTATTTGCTCCGAATTGGAATTCAGTATCTACACTTTTATATGGTATTAGATGAACCGTGCTTGTATGTTGAATCTAGACGCTAGTCTGGTGGCTGTGTAAAAACTTTAATCAACAATTTTGTTGTGCCATCACCTTTCACCATAGCAATTAGTCTCCATCTCATGGACAAATAAATGCAAAGAACAATATTGACGTATGCTCACACAAAAATCCAAATTCAAACAACTACATATGCTGACATTCGATGCGATTATGAAATCCAGAGCTGATAGAAAAGCTTCGATGCCTAAGTTATCTAACGGTGATAGCTGGACAGCGGACAATTTTCTGTAATCAACTGGCTACACTAGGATCTCTCTATTTTGCGTCGTGTCGTTTTTCAGTTTTTACAAATTCTTTTCACTAACTTGGAACTGAATTCACTGCAACTTGTTTAACATGGCTAGTGGTAGTCACCAAGTGGTGTATCCAGAGCCAATTATGTACTAATGTGACACACGAACTGTTTATCGGTCATGGTTACACGTAGCAAGGCGCACTTGCCGCTTTAGTCGTTGCCAATATTAAGTTTGTGGAGGTTAGAGTTGTGCGATATTTCATTACCTGTCATTCGATCACGGCGACTGAGAAATCACGAATATCAGTGGCTACTCGATATTGTACACGTCAGTGATTGAATATCATTTATTTCTTACTAATGTCACTGTCATGCATGGCGTATGAGTAATATAGCATGCATATCATCAACTGATTCGTGATTTTCAGTTAACGCTCAACTGATATATTGTATCAATATCAAGTGGCAACTGATATCATTGGTAAAGAATTGTAATGAGGATATGCCAATTGGTCAATCCCGGGAAGAATTATGTGGGATATACATGTTCCAATGGATTTTAGGAATGAGCGCTGCAATCATCAATGGTTGGCACTAGAATATGTACAAATCGGATGACTACTTAAAATTCCATATTCCCGCCTGGTTTTTTGTACCATTTTAAGCTAAACCTCTGCAGAAAATAGCACAAAAAAGAAGATATTCGAGAAAGAACTGTAATGAGAATATGCCACTTGGAATATATACAAATCAGGTGATCAACTACAATACCCTGTTCCCGCCTCAATTCCCATGATTTTTGTATGGAGCTCATAGCCTGTTGCGGGAGCCCAATGATTCCGACTATCTCCCACACTCTAGAATGGTTGTTGTACCATTTTAAGTTTTTTAAGCAGAAAATTGCATTACAAAGCATAGTTTCCATTAATGTTGAATTGCTAAAAGCTACTACGCTTGGATAATAAGAAAACATTTAAAGTGTTTTCTTTAAATGTTTTCTTAGTATCCAAGCGTGTTAGCTTTTAGCAATTCAACCTTAATGGAAACCGCAAAAGAAAAGCTGATAGCAGCCGTTAACAAGAGACTACAGCCGTTGCAATATGTACAAATACATACAAATCCTGTCAATACAAATGACAAGACGCTTTGGAGTAATTTTGATGCTACGGCTGCAACGTATAAACCTAAGGTCACAGGAACCTCACGCGGATTGGTTGAGGTGGAATGATATTTAGTTTAGGTGAAAATATCATTCCACGAAACTCCAAACACTGAAAGTGGTGGCATACTAATGTGTATAAAGACCCAAACCTTAAAGAATACGCACGTGAAAAGCTATGTTGTCTGGATTCCTTTGTACCACGTGAAAGATGCTTTTCAAAAGCTGGCCTTGTTCTAAATGAAAGAAGAATGCGTTTAAAAGATGATAAACTTAAAATGATATTATTTCTTAATGCAAATGACAAATTTATTGAAGAATTGTTTATTGATCATTTTTTATATATGGATTTCTCTATTCTTGAGCATTTCTTTTGAGTTCCGTAGTGTGATTTATTTTGAAGTGTTATGTTAAACAGTCTTATTTACATTTTTTTTACAAAAGACACAATCGTAGACGTGGAGCAGTATAGGCAAAATGAAGGTAGACATGTCGTATGATCTCATGTGGAAATAAATGAATAATGTATACACCAACACCCCCCCCCCCCCGCCCCTTTTTTATTGTTAAGAACAAAGTAATAGTAAGAATGTAAAGAGACATTAGTTTTGTTTAATTAAATAAATGGATAAAACAGACCTTTTTTCAGTAGCAGGGTGTTTTGAAATCACGAAAATCACTGTTTAGCTCATCTCTAGTGGAGCTGTTCCCAAAATCGGCACACTTTTCTCCAAATGATATATAGCGCATGTTAGCCGTAACATGTCAACATTTTCAGCTTAATTGTCACTAACTTTGAATTCAGTTTAGTTCCATGGTTTCTTGGGAAAAATTTCTTAGAACTAAACGTAATACACGTTTTTGCTAAGCAAAATTGTCGAACTCAATTGACTCATCCTAATATATACATATATATTACAAATTGAATAGAGAAAAATAAAAACAAAATAAAAAAAAACAAAAAAACAAAAAAGAGCAGAAAATTATATATACATATTAGAAGAAAAAAAAAACAAAAAAATATATAAACAAATATTTCATTGTGAAAACGATAAATTAATTTTAAATATAGTCAAATGAAAATGATTAAAAAATAAATAAATAAAAAAAAAATATATATATATATACATATATATATATAATTATTTATATTAAAACATAAAATGAAAGCTTCAAAGGGAATACATTTTGTTATTTATATTTATAAATAAAAAATTAAATAAATAAAATATACACAAAAAAATAACAAAACAAAAAAAAAACAAAAAAAAATAAGAGAGCATATAAAAAATAATTATAAATATGAATAAAATAACAAGAAAAGATATATATATATATATATATATATATATATATATATATATATATATATATATATATATATATATATATATATATATATATATATATATATATATATATATATATATATATATAGAGAGAGAGAGAGAAGAGAGAGAGAGAGAGAGAGAGAGAGAGAGAGAGAGAGAGAGAGAGAGAGAGAGAGAGAGAGAGAGAGAGAGAGAGAGAGAGAGAGAGAGAGAGAGAATATATATATATATATATATATATATATATATATATATATATATATATTATATATTATATATATATATATATATATATATAAATTAATGCATTTGAATTTAATGTGTAAAAAAAATTATTATGATTATTATTAATATATAAATATATATAAAACAAAAATATATACTATATATATATATATATATATATATATATATATATATATATATATATATATATATATATATATATATATATATATATATATATATATATATATATATATATATATATATATACTATGTAAAAAATAATATATATAAATAAAATTGAAAATAAATTAAACAAAATATTTATGAAAACAAAAACTAGCGTTTAGTTCATTTGCAATATAAATAGTTTACACCGAATTGAGAATTCAATTGTTGACAAAATGCTTTATTAAAAAAGAAAACAAAACAAAATGAATACATACTTCAAGCAACAAAATTAATTAAAAGTGTTTCTTTATTTTTATTTTAGTTTTTTTTTTGTACTTTCAATTTCGTGTAAATACAGATTTTTTATTTTTTTAAGTGCTGCAAACAAATTGTTTTACGTTCAAGCAAAAAAAAAATCTATAACTAAAAAACATCACACTTCTCTTAACAATCTATGTACATGTAAAGTGCGTTTGCATTTTATAGATACTCTAATTTATTTTATGCCATACTTCCTTTTTAATGCCAAAAACTAAACCAAAACTAAAAAACAAACCAGCAAACAAACAAAGAAGTAGTAAATTCAAAAAATATAAACAATAAAAACGTAAAGCCGAAACCTCTACTGAAAAATCTACTCTTATTGTTGATGAAAATTTATAAAAACAAAAAAAAAAATTTTAAAAATTAAAATAAAAAAACATAAAAAAAAACAAATTGAAATTGAATTCTATTATCAATGTTTTTGCTCTAAATGTCTACCTAAACTGTTATTTTTTAATATAAAAAACAAAAAAGGTAAAACGATAACGTAAAGAAATTTAAAAATGGTTTTATTAAATATATTAAAGAAAACAAACAACAATTATAAACGAATTGTGCGAAGTATCTACACAAAAATTAAATCTTTTTGTTCAAATAAAATTTAAAACATACTATATTTAAACAACTAAAAATATATACTAAACTATTATATTGTTTTGAACAATTAAAAGCCATCTTTCTTTTGATGCTCTTCACACAGAAGAGTTTAAATAGTTTAATAATTTAATAATTTAGACACAATGTTCGCAAGGCCTTAAAGTTAGCATTGGTGGAGAACACATAAAGTATATTTTTACTGCTCGACGAGGCGTATCGAACTAGTCATGTCCGTCTGTCCGTCTATCTGTCTGTGCATTACTGTGTTACTGTAGTGTCTGGGCCAGAGCCGCATGACAAGCAAGTGAACACTGCTATACTTAGACGAGGTGTTTCTGATCTCATCAGATGTAACAAAGAGTCTATTCATGTGCTCAATTCTGACCCTGGCCAAGTTCGGGCAATAACAAAGCAGATGTTGACTAGTTTCGTCATTCTCTAGCCAGAGTCTGCACTCTGTTTCTGAGAAGAGATCTAGTTTATTTAAGTGATGATATCTCAGTGGATGATGGCCGGTGAGGTAGCCCAAAAGAGACATCAGGTCAGATTTATTGAGATGTGCGTTGATTTTTGGGTATATACTAGGACAGGTTAGACGTTTTTGTAACAGCTTCGTTTGAGCTGCATCAGGAAATATATATACACAATTTATTATCTTATGAATGGAATGTTAATTGAGAAGAGAAATTGGTCAAGGTCCAGGAAAAAAGCAACATGAACTGGTCGTAACCAGAGGTCTAAATGGCTCCATTGAGTCGGATGTAGCCCTTTAGACTTCTGCGGTGATTGATGGCATTCGGGGCAGCAATTAGTATTGCTTAGCCCAATTCTTTCCCTTAAGATCCATCCGGATCTTAACTGTGCAAGTTTCGTCCTGGTTTTACGAGGGAGATGTTTTTCGCTCTCATTAATAGGTGGTGGTCTTCCACCTAATATAATATTGAGCGTATAGCTAGTTGGGCTCTTCCAGAAGTATAGCCATACTCTTCTATGTTGCTATCAGTAATAAAGCGATTTATACTTGCCTTATATGTCCTGATATCAGTTCTTATTCGGGTAGGTGCTGATGTAGTGGCGGTGCTATGGTTTGGATTATCACGTCTGCACGCACCCAACAAGAACTGCTTCCGAAAGCAGCTCATTATGTGGACGGATTAGTAGCTTGGCCTGCCGTAGACCGTAATATTGTATCCAGTAGCGGGAGGCAGTGCTTTTAAGTCCGCAAAATGTCTCCGGACCTATGAAGAAAGTTGCCGAACTAGTCCTGGCTAGTTCATCAGCACTATCGTTGCCCACGATAGCCTTATGGCTAGGTATACAACAAACTGCCGTATATTTGAACTGCCCAATATTTGAAATCTACCTCTGACTATTGCTACACATTCTGCTACGATATGAAGAGTAGTCTCTTCGTTATGTTCACAAAATCTGCATTCTGGCAATTTATATACAACCATCACACACAGCTGATTTCGCCAGTCGACAGTGTGCTGTTAGTATTCATGCCCTCCTGTTCTCAACTGGTTGCTTCCTAGTTGGAGCATTGATCTCGCTCTGCGCGGGTCGGAACACCCTAGCAATATAATTGCTTGCCTTAGTGCTTGGCCCAGTCATGGCCCTGTGCTGTTTCTTTGGCCTATTTCATTAATTGCGGATTAGTTTCAGTGTAGTGTGTCTCCCAGTGCCACAAAAAGGCTCTAGTCCTACCATTGGCGTTGCCGCTCTTTTGCTGGCAAGCCTATCGGCTAGCTCATTTCCTACTATATTATTGTGTCCTGGCAACCACAGCAAGTAGACTTTGTTGTGTTCGGCGAGTTTTTTCCAATATTATAAGTGTTTCCTGTACTAGTTTGGGCCTGACGGTGTTTGATGCTTTTAAGGCCGCTTGACTGTCTGATTAAATAGCAATCTAACAATTGCCAACTTACACTGTGCACATCTAATTATAGCACACAGTTCAGCTTGCAATATATGTACTAGTATCCACAAGGATTGCCAGTGGTTTAATCTGGGGCCTACGACTACTAGACCAGTTGCTTCTGTCATCAAAAATCCATCTGTGTACCACTTAACCGTGTATAACTTAAGTAACACAGCAACGTTGTCGAGCAAGAAGCGGGCTAGTGTGAAGAGTATTAAAGCTTCGGTTCCAATGAAGTTAACGTTTTTTTTTATTCTTGTTTTTATTTAAATTATTTTTCAAGATTTATTATTTTTTAAACAGTTTTCAATAACAAACACAACAAAGTCTGTACTAACTAACTATATAATTTATTTTTTATTTCTTTAATTAATCAACTTTTTATTTGATCAATTCAATAAAAAATTAATAAAAAATATATTATATATTACTCACAAACAAAAAATTTGTTAGCAAAAAGTGAAAAATAAAACCCATTATGATAATAATTATTTCCATGACGAAAAAAAAAAAAATGAAAATAATTAAGAAAATCCTTTCACACATTTAAAGCAGTTGAAAACATGCAGAAGCAGCATTAAGCAAAATAAAAAATTAATAAAAACTACAAAAAAAAAATAAATAAAAATTGTTAAAATGCAAAATACATTATTATTATAATTATTATTATTATTATTATGGATTACACTTAGCAGCCGAAAAGTGAAACAGAAAAATTAATAAAATTATAAAAAAGCAAAGTATTTGACATATGTATATCAAAAAAAAAAAAAAAATAAATAAATAAATAAATTATAATTTAGTTGAAAGAAATATAATTCATGTCACACTTTATCGAATCGCCAAAAAAAAAAAAATTTCTGCAGACAACATCAAATGTCAACAACAACAACAAAAAAATAATAAAAAAACTCAGTTGAATAACAACAACAATTCAGCGACAAATTAGAAGAAAAAAACTATATAAAAATTATAAAACACGCATAATACAACAACCACACAACAACAACAGACATCTTTTATGTAAAATTTAGATGAATTGCTAAAAGACAAACAAAAAACAAAAAAAATAAAAACAAAAAACAAAAATATTATAATAATAACATTAAAGACAACAACATCAACTAAAGTAATAAAGGGAAAGTGTATAACTATTAAAACTTACAATCAAACGTTGTTTTATTTAACAAATTTATTACACTGATCAACAGCCAAAAAAAAAAGGCAAGAATGAGTGCACCAGTACGCAAGAAGACTAACAACCGAGCTCGATGACTTCGTTTTACAGAATCATATTGTCGATTGCTCGACTTCTTTATTTAAAGGAATAAATCTTAAAACTACTTAAAATCTATTATTCGATACTAAATATTTTATCGGCAGTTCTTACTGTGTAAAGTTTGTCAACACATGTTAAACACATTCGGAAAGGACCGAATGTAATACTACATAGATAACTTATTCTATCAACATGTTTTATTACAACGCATGCGCGCACATTATATTTTAATGTATGTATTTGGTTTTTCTCTTATTCTTATCACTTCGTTTAGAGAGATGATGAAATATGAAGTGATAACTTCATCATCCGTCCAGTCATATAATGAGAGAATCTATTAAGACTGAACAATGAGGGCAATTTTCGGCCATTGAATCCGAAAATAATCTTAGTTTTGCCCAATTGGCTATTGTTTGCGAGATATTTCGCAATTAGAATTTTTTTTACGTTTGCAAAAGTTTAAAAATTTTATTTTTCATCAACATTGAAAAAAAATGTATTAAAACAGTAATAGAAGCTTTAAATAGATACAAATCAGGGAATAAAACCGGAACCGAAACCGTTAACCGATTCAAATTGAGAACCGAAACCGGAACCAAAATTATATTAAAAACCGAAACACCGGAACATTTTACCTAAATAAAAGCAGAGAACCGTACCGGAACCAAAACTTTTATACCGGTACAGTTTCGGTTCTCAATTTTATTTATTTTTTTTTTTTTTTCTATGAACAATGTTTACTTATCCATAATGTTCAAAAAAAAAAACAAAAAAACAGCTGATCCCATGCAGCGACATTGTGCTTAGTGGAAATATTTGTGCAGTGTAAACACTTTTTTGCCATAGGACCTCCGTGTAAATACACTATATTTATTTCACTTCAAACGCAACGGTTTTCATGTCATTTCTAACGGAACATTCATTGTTAGATTTGGCCACACTGCTGCATACGCATCAGTTGGCTGTGAATGCGGTGTTAAAAAATCCCAGTTATTCAAAAGCCATTTTTGCTGCCAGAACCCTTGTGAAAAAGCTTCGCACGCCATCCATAAGCTACCTAATGATAGAAAAGAAGTTAAAGAAGCCACCAATTGGTTGTCCTACTCGTTGCAGCTCGACCTATATGATGCTGGAGTATATACTGGACAAGAACGTGTATGAGTTCTGCGCCAACTTTGCGGTAGCAAATACTGAATTCTTTATAGAAAGAAAAGTCTGGTTAGCGTTTTCGAACCGGCTAAAATTGCAACGACTAAACTTCAAAGTGAGCAGTTAGTTTTGGGCACCTTTAACTCTATTTGGCTTCATTGTAAATTATTTAATTGGTAAAAAAGATACTGCTTTAGCTAAATTTTGAGTGTCCGAATTTGAAAAACGTGAGTCTACTCTATTTGAGAATAGTGCCATTTTATGTGCAATATTTTTAGACCCACGATACAATGTAAGGCTGACTTCTGAACAGGAAAGTTTTTGTATAGCAGCTGTGACAGAATTATATTCCAGAGTTGTATCCGTTGCTGAAAATGTGCCACAAATTGAAGAAAGTAGTGCTAGCTCAAGTAATTTATCTGGAACTGGAGACGAACTCGATGCATACATGGATTTGTTTAAAAGGAACCGCGAAGATACAAAAAGTAATGTACTATCAAAAAATAATCTATTAGCTTCAATTAAGGTTTTTCTCAGACTAAAACGTTTAAACAACAAAGAAATGGCTGAAATGGCGGTTAGAGAATTTCACAAATTTCCCAGGGCTATACGAATTGTCAAAAGTTACTCTCGCAGTTCCAGCAACTCAAGTAAGCGTAGAGCTTTTGTTTTCAGGAGTGAAGTTTATTGTGAATATTCTTAGGAATCGGCAGGACGCAAAAACTCTGAATGCTTTTAAGATGTAATTACAAATAAATAAGAAAAAACGTTAACTTCGGTACAACCGGAGCTTCAATATTCTCCACATGCATTAAACAAGTTACTGCCGATACCGTTGGGTTTATGAGGGCTAGTTCTAAAAGAGGGCGATATATATATATATATATATATATATATATATATATATATATATATATATATATATATATATATATATATATATATATATATATATATATATATATATATATATATATATATATATATATATATATATATATATATATATATATATATATATATATATATATATATATATATATATATATATATATATATATATATATATATATATATATATATATATATATATTTATATAATGTATGATGTTTGCATTACTTTGCCTTGAATAAAGAATAGTTTATTTTATAAAATTTAAATAATATGTTATTAATTTGATGTATGGTCCTTGGAACGTTGGCAGTAGTAATCATTATTTTTTTTTCTTGGAACCGGTACCGTACCGGTATACCGAAACTTAAACCCGGAATCGGAATCGAATACCGAAATAAATTGGAACCGGTTCAGAACCTTATACCGAAACTCGCGTTTCTAGTTTTGATGGCTGTCATTTTTGAAAATCATCTTCCACGATAGCAATTAGTCTCCATCATGTACAAGTAGTGCAAAGAACAGTATTGACGTATGCTCACACAAAAATCCAAATCTTAACAACTACATATGCTGATAATCGATGCGATTTTAAAGTCCACAACTGAGAGAAAAGCTTCAATGCGTAATTTTCTGTAATCAACTGGCTACACTAGGTTCTCTCTATTTTGCGTCGTGCCGTTTTTCAGTTTTTACAACTTTTTTTCTCTAATTTGGAATTGGAATAACTGAAATTTGTTTAGCGTGAATGCTAGGAGTCACCAAGTGGTGAACCCGGAGCCAATTACTTATGTGACACTACAACCGTTTATCGGTTTATTGTCACACGTAGGAAGGTGCACTAGCCGCTTTAGTCTTGTGTGCGCTGGTGCCAGTCGTTGCCAATATTTAGTTTGTGGAGGTAGTCCCAGAATTGGTCTATCCAGCGTATACTCAGTCGCTCTCTCGGACGTTGTCCCCCAATTAAGTTTGAGTTTCACATGTACTCGTAAACCTTATGCGCTGGTGCTCTGTAGTACATTGGGATAAAATGACCAGCCAACGTATCCGCTGAATTTTTATGCGCTTTATATCATAAAGCTCTTGGTTCATGTGGATCCGATACTCGTCGCCAACTCTAATCGGTCAAAGAAACCTACCTAGAATCTTACTCTGGAACAATCCCAAAGACGCTATATCCCAAAGACCGGGATTACACAAAAAATAGCAGATTTCTCATAGACTATCGCGCGACTATGTATTTTGGGACGTTGATTCCAAAAATTCAAACTATCTCCCATTAATAAAGTATATTTATTCCATTCACATACAGTGTCAAATGTTATCAGTTTATCTGAAAGTGTGTTACGCATTAAAGGAGGCATCGTAGACCCCAATAAAGTATATATTCTTGATCAGCTCAACGAGACGAACCGATCTAGCTTTGCCCGTTCGTATGTTGCTTTTTTTTGGGGACCAATTTTTATGCTATCCATTTGAAAATTGGCACATACACTTCTTTTGTTGCAGTTTAATATAGTATTAAGATTTACCAGCCACGCCCACTTTTTGGGGTAGCCCACATACAAACCTACCGCCCACTTTCGACTTTTTGATTGAAAAACGTTTTTATTGTAGTCAATACAGTTGGTATTGACTACAATTAAAAAGTAATAATTGATATGACAACTTCTAATGGACGCACGCATATATCCAAAGCTACTACCCAATTTTGTGTTTTTGTATGAAAAACTCCTTTATTAAAGTCAATATTAGGTTGAAATGCGATTTAGTGTACAGCCGCTTCATATATATATATATATATATATATATATATATATATATATATATATATATATATATATATATACAAATGGGCATGTCCCGCCCACTTTTGAGTTGGTCCCATACAAACCCATGCGTTTGCATGAAAAACGTCCATATTAACTTGAAATTCGAAATTGGTGGCATCTTATAGATGGTCGCTTCATACACAACTACTAGTGGGTGTGTACCCACCAACTTTTTGAGGTATCCTCTATTTAAACCCCTCCCTCTACGTTCATGTTTTACAATACTATTTAAAATTTTGTGTGAATGGTATTAGACCATTGGTTCAAACGAATTTTTTCTTAAACAAATGTATGCCAGGACATCGTAACAATTGAATAGTGTTATAAAGAGTTTTATGACAAAGGTATAATGCCTAGCTATGTTGGATGCAAATTCTCAAACATTCCACTGTACACAAACGAAGACGCCTGAGCAAAAATTAGTATTATAAACTAGAATAACGAATATGTGAAAAAAATGTTTGTAGAACATTTTTGTAGAATTAACTTTTTTCAATTTTGAGCAAATTTATTCTATAATATTATAAACGAAACAGTTTGTATGGATGTGTGGATGTTTGTTACTCTTTCACGCAAAAACTACTGAATTGATTTTAATGAAACTTTACAATAATATAGCTCATATATCAGAATAACACGTAGGCTATAATTTATAAATTAACGCATTTATTTAATTAATTTAAAACAAACACAGCGCAAACATTTTACTTACTTTTGTAGACGATAAAAAGCTGATAGCTACAAAATCGTCTAGCGATCATGTGTTTGCCTTAGATGGTCATGTGTGCGGGATGATATTAGAGAGTCAGAGAATAAAAGAAATCCGTTGGCTTTTTGAAAGTTCAAATTTTAATTAATCAATTTTTTGTTAATAGAATTCGGGTTTTAATGTAATTCAACAAAAGGCATTTGTTTAAAAAAGTATGCATGTATATGCCGCTTATCTGAATAAGTTCCAAAAATGTTTCTATAATTTTTTATATATAAAATGAAAATTTTTCACTGTGGACGGTAGTCTACGCAAGTGACGAAAGCCCACCTCAGTGTGGCTGCTGCACGAGCACTATATACGCGCAATATCGAAGTTTTTAGTGGTAAGTCTGATCGAAACGTGTTATATACTATTAAAAAGGTCTTGAAACATACTTTCAGAAAATGTTAAAACATATAGTAACGGATCACCCCAGACTGAAATATAGGGTGAAAAATACGCACCCCTAAGGGTATTTTAGCTCGTGTGAGGGCTATCACCTCAAACTTATGTTTTATTTATTCTTGACGCCGAGACGGGTAAAACGAGCCCAAGATCACAAAAATCGGTCCACCCACTCAAAAATTATGAATTTTACAAATTTTTGACGAGTTGGTGAAATAGTTTGTGTGTTTGTTTCTTCGTTTGTTTTTTTTTTTTTGTTTGCTTGAATCCTTTAGAAAACCAAAATATTATTGATACAGGATTTTAGTACACAAAAACCAAGAAACTTTTGTTCTATAACTTTTTTCAAAATATCGGATTTTGGCGGGAAAAGCTCAGAATAAGCTTTAATTTCAATTGGTTACTGTGGCCAAACGGCCTAATATTTTTCAACGTGTAATAGCTCGCTGGAAAGGTCTTTTGAATACCTTCAAATGAATGCTAACATGGTGCTGTACAATACCTACTTAAAAAAATATAGGTCAAAATAAATTTTGAAAAATAAATTTTGCGATTTTGGCGAAAATTTTAGTTTTTTTCGAAAACTTCGCGAGATTGCGCAAATTTTGATATATTATACTTTTCTGTGAAAATTCCGTGAGCCAAGATATAACATCGCAAATATCAGAGTGTGCAAAATTAGGTTTTTTTCGTAATGCGTGCTACTAATGGCTGTTACTGTTAATCTGCTGTTACTGTTAAGCTGCTGTTACTGTTAAGCTACTGTTACTGTTAAGCTACTGTTACTGTTAAGCTGCTGTTACTGTTAAGCTGCTTTTACTGTTAAGCTGTTGTTACTGTTAAGCTGCTGTTACTGTTAAGCTGCTGTTACTGTTAAGCTGCTGTTACTGTTAAGCTGCTGTGACTTTTACGCAGCGTTAACATAAACCAGTTATACTCTTATACACTTCTACACTTCTATATGTACATATATAGATATGCATGCAAGAAATAACATATATGTATGCATAAGTATAAATGCCAATAAAAAAAAATTGGTTATTTAATCTCTCACATTTATTGCCATAAATTGATATGCATTTATTATACAAAAACAAAATGTCATTTTGTTAAACCCGGTACCATAACGCAAAAAGGAATATTAATTGTGTGGAAATCTATTTAACAGGCAGAATGAGAAGTGGTAGATCCCATTATGTATATACGAGTATATTCTTCATCAGCGTGCGAAGACAAGTTTATATAGTCCTGTCAGTCTGTCCGTCCGACAGTCTCCTTGAACGAAAATATCTCGTAGACTATCAGAGATAAGGACTTCAAGTATGAATATTTAGACTCTCCTTTTCAATCCACAGATAAAGTGTATTAAAAGAACATTTTAATGGGCAGCCGCTATACAAATATGACCCCACTTTTAAGTTTTGAAATAAAAATTTAATGTTTTTATTTTGAAATGAATTTATTGTAATTTTTTTTTCAATTCAATTGAAATGTCCAGCATATGTTCAGAGCGGACAACTTAAAAATATAGCCCCACACAAATCTATGGTTCATATAAGGTATATGTTTCATATACTTATCTTCTCTATTAAAATGTCTGATATCAAATAAAAAAACCTCTTGACAAGGTAAAGATCAAGTGACGAAAGCATACTTGGAACACACAAAACTACTGATATAAATTTTGTGACGATATATTTATATATTTTTCATTTGTATGGTTGGAATCGATTGTAATATGTAATTAAGCGTTCGTCATGTTGCGAAGTAGTGGTGAATTTTCAAGAATATTCTTGAGTGGAGAAATAAATTAATGTCCTAGTAAAAGAGCTGTATTTTATAGTTTCAAAAGTTTAGCAACATAACGAACGCTCAATTACATATTACAATCGATTCCAACCATGCAAATGAAAAAAATATAAATATATCGTCTCAAAATTTATATCAGTAGTTTTGTGTGTTCCAAGTGTGCTTTCGTCACTTGATTTTTACCTTATCAAGAGGCATTTTTATTTCATATATACTCGTATATACATATGAGAATAGGTCGTTAAGTATTTTCACCCTCCTACCCACACTCCCTATTTTTTAATCACGATTTTAGTATTTTTGTATGAACAATTTTATTACCCGAGAGGTCATGAAGAAGGGCGTAGAAGTGGGGTGTAGAAGTGGGGCAGCAACGCGCCAGGTACTAACTAGTACTTAAAATATTTGTAAGAGTATTCCCTTTCATTCCAAAATGAAAAGAAAAAAAATTAACTTTTTTTACTTTGATCGTCTGTATAAGATCATAGTAGACATAAGTAGACGTAGGTGATTTACTCCAATCAATGGGTACTGGTACTGTTCAGCAGAATCAATTTCTGAGTGATTAATCAAAATCAGTCAACGCTTATTATGAAAACTTGAACTAAAACCATTAAAAACATATGCTTTTCTGGTAAACAAAAATAAACAAAAACCAGAAATCAGGTAACCAAATTTTCTTAATGTTTTAAATGGGTTCTGGTCTAGTAGTATGGTCCATTGACTTGGTTTTAGCATACAAGTTTGATACAAATTTTATCGATACTCCGTATAAACTAAATAAAACTACACTTTTAATTGCTAATAATCAGTTTATTATTTTTATTATATCTTAAGCCGCATATAATTGATTTTTGCTTCATTAATCTCAACTCAACTTCTTTCAATAATGGTGGCCCATAATTTTTTAAGTCAAACGAATCGAACGTAATTTGTTGTTTTAAATACAAGTAATTGAAAAATTGCCCCTTTTTCAATATAATTCAATTGTATGTAGTAGCAAATTGATTTTGACTGAAAATTTACATAATTGCATTTTTATAATATGCATGTATATGTATGTATATATAGGTATGTATGTATATGATTTCAGATATAATTAAACGCTAATTAATTTAATTAAATACATGTATATATTTATATATAAGTATGTAAATACATATGTATTTGTTTATATTGCAACGCGGGATTTATGAGTAAAAGCGAAATAACTTTAAAATATAATCTAAAACGATGAAATTCAATTATTCATCTGCTTGTCTCAAAGTTTTACATTTTTTTTTTTTTTTTTTACTACGCATGAGTGAACTTTTTGAAGGAGACCATTCTTGCATATACATATGTATTATTTATATATTTATGAACCCTTTTGGGCAACTTAAACTATCTAACAAATTTACATTTTATGTTGCTAAAATATATTCACGTATTTTTAGAAGAAACAAATTTAACATGAACTGCAAGCATTAAATAGTAAAAAAAAAAAAAAAAGTTTAGTAATAAAGTCATTTAAAAATAAAAAATCAGGCATATATCTTCTAAATACTTTAAATGAAAATTAAAACTTTTTACATTTTGCTTCGTTCGTAAAATAGTTTTAAAATAGATAGTTTACATATTAAATGTTATATCAAATAGTACAATATTATATATATATAGAGAGTTATAGAGTATAAACATGTAACAACGCATTTAAAAATAAGTTAATATGTTAATTTACGCTTCTAGAAAATAGATTTTAAGTTGCCTAGAAAAAAGGATATATTATTAGCGGTCTGTATATAATGCGCATGAGGGTGTATGTGACGCAGATTTATAAATCTCATAAGTTTTGCAAGAACGATAACAATTTCGTTTCATAGTTTTTATTCGATTCCAGATTTCGGAGTGAATGCCGCTCATCGGGAAAAATATGCAACGAATATGGTTTATTCGCTTTGTTTAACGCACTAATTAGCTTCGATGTATGATAGAAGTGTACATTCTCATCGATCAGACCGTGTATGAGCAGTAGACGATTATCTCTGTGAAAAGTGCAATAAATGAAGTAAATTTTAGTATTATTGTGTAACAAAAAAAAGCTGATTTTTCATAGACTATTTTCTGTGTATTTTGGGGTGCAAATTTTCTTAAGAAATGTTTTCGATATATCCTTAAAAACATCGAAACTCTTCAAAAACTCATATATTCATCAATTTACTATCCGAGAATTGATAAGAGATATCCGTTTTGTACATGTATTGTGTTCAATCTAGAATTTTTTTTTTTTTTTTTTGACAAAATTGGTTGTATACTCTGTTTGGGGACCAATCTGTATGCTATTCAGTTGAAATTTTGTATATACACTTCTTTTTATTACAGTTTAATAGAGTATCAAGATTGACATGCCACGCCCAATTTTTAGGGTAGCACCATACAAACCGACCGCCACTTTTGACTTTTTGTATGAAAAACTTTTTTATTGTAGATAATATCAACTTAATAATTGATATGGTAACTTTTAGGAGACGGATGCTTGACATATACATTAATGGGTGGGACCCGCGCACTGTTTGGAGTAGCCCCCACACAAACTTACTGCCCACTTTTGACATTTTGTATGAAAACTTCTTTATTAAAGTCAATATTAGGTTTTATGTATAGCCGCTTAATATACATAGACTAATGGGCGTGGTCAGCCCACTTTTTGGGGTAGCCCACATACAAATCCAACTTTGTGTTTTTTTTTTTGATAAAATTCCTCATTAAAGTCAATATTAGCTTGAAATTTGATTTGATCTACTACATCGGTTCATACGCATCTACTAGTGGGCGTGTAGCCCCTATTTAAACACCCACTTTTATGCTTTACAATACTTTTTAAAATTTCGTGTGAATGGTATTAGAGCTTCGGTTGAACCGAAGTTAACGTTTTTTTCTTATTTTTGAATAACTAACTTTTACATTTCTCGTCCGATTTAGACAAATTTATGCTTAAAATCTTCATAAAAGAATAATCTGTCGTCACAAAGCTTGAAAATTTGAACAAAACTTTTATTAGGATTAAATGGAGCAAATGAAATTTCAAGACTCTTAAAAAAGGGAGAAAAGGTAACTTTTTTGGAACCTAGACGGAAATATCCTATCCAGCATACCGTTGGAAAGAGGAGAATAGTATCACTGTCAAATAATGTACAAATCGAAAAAAAAAAAAAAAAAATTATGGAGAGTTGATAGAGATATTAGCAAATAACTAAAAAATATATTAAAAGACATGTCTTTTTGAAGATATCTCCAAAAAGGGTTCTTAAGAAAAGAGAACAGTAGGCATTTTGGGAGTCTACGCCCCAAAATACATAGAAAATAGTCTATGAAAAACCAGTTCTCGAGACATTGTCCAAATTTGTTAATATGTAGATTGTAGATTTGCGGTTATAGCTTACTCTTCAGGAAATGCGTCTATGAAATTAAGCACTGAGCCAGCAGTGTAGCCACGTTCATTATTCTGTGGCAAGTCCATGTAACGTTCCGTATAGCCAGTATCATAATATTCCCAATTCGTAACGGGTGCACCGGCAATGGCAACTTTAAAGATTTCGGGATACTGTACCAGACCCATCAAACTAAGATAGCCACCTAAATTCAAATATGTTATAAAAAATGTTAATTAAAATTTATTCTATGATTACGAGTATATTAAGTTGCTCACCGTAAGACCAGCCATGTATGGCAATGCGTTCCATATCAATATAGCCCAATTGATCTGCTAATATCCGTAATGCATCTACCTGATCTTTCAACTCCACCTGTCCCATACAACCACGTATATGACTCTCGAATTGCAGTCCACGATGACGTGAACCGCGTGAGTCAATGCTAATTACACAGTAACCCTGTGCGGCAAGCATATGCATACGTAGCTGATGTTTGCCCTAATCATTAAGTATATCATTGTCGTCAAAATTAATAAAAATTGTATACAGTGCTCACCTTAAATGTATTGTTGACCGTTTGCACCTCCGGACCACCATACACATTCAGCACAGTTGGATATTTGATGCCCAATTGAAAATTGTGTGGTTTAAAGACCATTGCATATACAATATCACCCGATGGCAGTTGTGGTTTATAGATTTGTGGACAATATTGCGGTTCGGGTCTACCGCCTTCATGCAAAAAGCCTACCAGCGAAAGCTGTATGCCATTGACGCCGCCATTCTGACAGGTTTGTTTCAAGCGCATTACCTTGCAGGATGGCAGACGCTGTATGTTGCAGTAAACTTGCAGCATGAGATGGCACGACTGTAAAATAATATCCAAAACTGGTTAAAGATGATAACAAAATACATTACACATGACACTACCTCATCGAATTCCACTAGATAAGAATAGCCTGGCTCTGTTAGTAAACGTATGTGTTCAGGACGCTGCAAACTGACTACATATAAATGTTTTTCCAGCGGTGTTTCACGCAAACCCAAAAAGTATACCAACTGCTGTGCCTTATCAACCCATAGATTACGTCCGAGCACCTCCCATTCACCGGATGTAAGAGCGACCTATTCAAAGAAAGGCATTAAAATTTAAATATTCCATTTGCAATGTTGTAGAATAAAACGCACCTTATTTACAATACGCGGATGCAGAGCCGTTTGCTCTACGTAATCTGCATGTGGATTTTGTGCATTTGCGTGCATGGACATTGGATCCTGGCAGCCATTGACATTATTCGTGACTAATAAGCTTGATGTGACTAAATACAAGTGCCGAAAGCCAGTCTCCTCCGAAGCCCAGAGAAATGTAACTGTGCTCTCGTTGAGCTCCAAAAAATATAATAAATCATGCACATTAATCCAAGAATCCGTTGTCTGTGAGTAGATCACCTGCAGCGGTGTCATTGTGCTTGTATAAGGACTACGCCAACTATGATCAATGGAATCTGTGGGCGTCGAAACTTGACTACTGTACATTTCACAGAAATTGTCCAACGGTATGAGCAACACATCTAAACGTTGTTGTTTGCGATTCAAAGCTTGTAACCAAATGCTGTAAAAAAAATTCCATTTGTAATATTTCTACGCAGTGTACATTTTCTCTACTTACTGATTTGCATCTGGCGTCCAGCCAACACGCACTATATACTCCAGCCATGGCAATACCGCCGACAGTGAATAGGATAAGTCTTTCGTGCATATTTCGCTAATCTGTAATGCCTCGTTCAGCACGAATTGCACCATTTTTAGCTTGGATTTGGCATTGGCTGTGCCCGTGCGCGGAAAACGATATTCTTCGACTTCACCGGGCACTGCCTGTGCCGATGGAAACGTATAGAGACACACTTCCGATTCGTCAACCTCTTCGTAGACAATTCGATATATGTTGTCATCCGATTGTGGTTGCCACCAATAACCCTGATAGCGACTAAACTCCTCCTGCATGACGTACGATGGTACACCGGCAATTAGCGAATCATCAGGATAGGAACGGCGGCCACTGTGCGTAAATGTCAAACGTTCTTCGTGGCCACTGAGCGTATGCGTAACCCAAATATCACAACCGCTTATGTAGGCAATCAAGTCGGAATTTTGCGGACATACCTGTGGGTCAAGTGCCGCCCACTGTGGACAAGTCCGCAGTTGCGTGGGAAATAGTGGACTTGCCTAGAAAATTTATTCGGAAACATTTTTTAAAAAGTTTCATAATATGCGGACAGTTATTATAGATACTTACATTATAACCAGTATCAAAACATTGAAACAAATCATTGAAGCAGGGAAATACAATCTTGCCGCTAGGTTTGTGCAACTCATACGAGGTAATGCCCCAGGTAGGCAGCCGTTTGCGCTCTTGCAGTAGTTGATACTCACGCGACCAAGGATTCATATTACCAGCACCAGTTACCAACGAAAGACTGGGTATGGGCTGCTGCAGAACCATGTTCCAATGCAATCTATAATTGAAACTTATAAATTTTTCAAGATTTGTTTAATATTGTGTATTAAAACTGACCTCTGTGCGGTTGGTCTACTGCCGAACTGGTGCAAACCGTTTAAACTCGATGTTGGTGAAGCTGGTTGTGAGCTAGTCGATGTTGACATGCGCATACCGCTTACATTAATGCCACCGATAGACATACCAGTGCCGCTATTCAAACCACTGTTGCTCAATACGCCAGCATCACCACCAGCCGACATACTCTGTGCCAGCTGCTCATCATGCAAACGTAAATCGATGTCAGTATACAACAGTGTTGTCTCCCAAGCATTCGGCGGTGTACCCAGAAAATAACAACGTACACGTCCATCGGATAATATACGAAATTGGACATTCGTTGGCACCATGCTGGACAAATTCGACAGCTGTTTGCGTATATCGTTTACAATCATTCTAATCTCTTTCCATGTTTTCTTTGGCGTTGGCGCCGGCACATGTCTGTCATTATCATCCTCGTCATCATCCTCGCAGTCTTCGTCATCATCATGATCGAGATGTGGCGGTGTACCGCTTGTGGGCGAACTTAAATGATTCGTTATAGCCGAGGCAGCAGCGACAACTGCCTCTGTTGTAGTTGCAGTTGCTGCAGCGGCTGCCGCGGTCAACGGCGATGTTATAGAATTGATGGCGCTGCCTAGCTGTGAATATAGTGCATTTGCTGTTGTACCCAGTGAACCAATGCTTGAGAGACTAGCAATTGAACCGGCACCAATGCCTCCAAAGCCACCAATGCCCGAATTTGTTGAACTCGGCGTGCTAGCAGCGCTCTGACTGCGTTCGGTATTGGTTGTCGAACCAATGGCGACACTGACTGCAGTCGAGGCAACACGCGAGGTAAAGCCATCGAAGAGATTAACAAAAGATGTTGCTGCAGAGTTTGTTATGCTATTACTGCGATCTAAATTCTGTATGGACTGTAGTAGACCAACATCTGTAACAACTAAGTTACTAGTGCCATTGCCGCCGGCACCGCCAGTGCTCATTACATTTACAACAGTGTGTGTGCTGAGTGTAGCATTCGGACCGCCACCGCTGCTGCTGCTGCCACTGCTGGCGCTGCTATTATTGTTGTTGTTATTATTTGAGGAGTTGTTTGCGCTGCTGCTGCATGAGGCGGTGGCTGCATTTGGCGCTGACGCTAAACGCGTACGTTGTGTGTGAGTTTTTTGTTGCTGCTGTTGCGTTTGTTTTTGCTTCTGCTGCTTCTGCTGCTGCTGCTGGGTCATTGTAGTATCCATGGCACGTACTGCACACAGTTTTTTTTAAATGTTTTTGTTATTCCGTTGCAAGCGCGACACAGACTTCTTATTTGCTTTGCATGTATGTACATATACTGTGTTCTTTTTTTGTTATTGTTGTTTAACACCACCAAACGTAACGTTGAATTTTATATCTTTTTTTTTTGTGATGTTGCAATACAATAATTTCGGCAGAATAAACAATTTAATTAATCACACACACACACAAAACATATATGTACACTTTTCCCTTCGTCTGGCTATCAAGCACACATTTGACCCAAATTTGAATTACGATGAAAATTTATTTCTGCTTCACTTTCTTTCCATTTGCTCTTTGCACACTTCTTTTTTTTTATTTTTTTGTTTTTGCGCATTCACCAAACACACACACAGCCTGAACAAAAACAATTTTACATATACGCGTTGCAGTTGGCCGAACGCATTCCAAATAAAACTACCGAAACTATTTTTAACTAAGTTGCATTTAAAGAAATTTGACGTAGTATCTTCCTTTGTTCATGGCGCTTGTTGTTGAATTGTTTGTTTTCCATTCATATTGTGCTCTGCTCTGATTTTTTGAAAATGTGTGTTTGCCCCGCCGCTTCACTTCAATAGCCAACTTTGTGGTTGTCTTCGTTGGCCACTTCTTTTCTTCGCCGTGTTGTTTTTGTTGTTGTTGTTGTTTTGGTTTTATCTTGTTCGCAAAAAAGTGAAAGTTGTCTTTTATTCGATAATGAATTAAATTGTTCCACGTGCTTGAAGTTGAATTACGTGAGCTGTGAACGCCTCTCTACATTCGGCTGCTTTTTTCCCGTAATTCATTTATTTAAAATAAATCCGAAATATTCACAAAATTTGTTTGCCTGCCCAATATATGGCAACTCACGACACATTATGGAACTTGTATGACAACATGTTTGTTGTCGCGCGTAAATCGAATCGGTACTTTTTCTTCTTCTTCATAAGTTATCAAAATGACAAATTCGACAAATTTTCTCAAAATGTCAAGTGAATGACATAATTCGACAATTGTCGAAAAACTCTCAAATTTGTTAAATGTTTTGCAATGTTTTTCTTATTTAAAATAGTAATGAAGCGTATAGTTAAAATATAACTTTTTTGTTGAATTGAATTAAGCTATAAAAGTTGGCACAATTATATTTGTTAATGCAATCACAGAAAAAAAAAGAAAAGAGAAAATAAATTCGCCAAATTGCCAAAAAAAATTACTCAAATTGGTAAACACAAAATGGTACATTCGCCAAATTGCCAAAAAACTCGCAAAACGGTAAATTCGCCAAATTGCCAAAACAAAAAAAAAACCCAAATTGGTATACACAAAACGGTAAAATCGCCAAATTGCCAAAAAGTCAATCAAATTGGTAAACACAAAATGGTAAATTCGCCAAATTGCCAAAAAACTCACTTAAATTTTGGTATACACAAAACGGTAAATTCGCCAAATTGCAAAAAAAAAAAATAAATTGGTAAACACAAGTAAATTCACCAAATTGCCAAAAAAAAAAAAATCACTCAAATTGGTAAACACAAAACGCCAAATTGCACTGGAACGATGACCAAGTAGCGTTTTTAATTGAAAAAGTGAAAAAGCACCATATGAGTGGAACAGCTCATCCCCAGAAGATAAAAACTATGGAAGGAAAACAATTATTTTTTCAAAATTTTGTAAACGAAATACATTGTGAGTTTATGAGTGATGTTTTTTACACAGCAGGTAAATGATTACAAGTAAAATATTCATACATTTTTTGTACAATTATAATTCTGGTACAAATTCAGATGATGTTAACTAAAAGTGGCACAATTTGAAAGTGTACTATTTATTAGACACAACAAGGAGCTCAAGGCAAAGCGAAGCGGTGCGCCAGCTGCCGATGTTTAGCTGCAGGATTCTGCCTGCATTCAAGCGCAAAGTTGGACTTTTTTGCAGAATGCACTACACCAATTGTATCTACGCATCTGCATTAGGCATTAGGATAATGAAGTGATTCCCTTTAGAATTAAAAAATAAAATATGTCGACCCTGTTTTCTGTAGCGTTTTAATTTTGCAATGCTTTCCTAAAAAAATTGATTACTACATCAGCTACATTATAATAAAAGTGTTGTATACTTTATCAATATTTTTTTACGATTTAGGAAATCCCCAAATCGTAAAAAAAAACGCCCGTTATTTGTTGCCAGTTGGTAACCCTTTGAGAAAAGTATATTACCTCATCCTTCAGAAATTTTAGTATATTTTTAAAATTGGTTATCAAAAGTTTTGAAACTGTAGTTAAACGACAGCGTTTTCGAGCAAAAAGAGCAAGTGTGAAGAGCATTAAAGCTTCTGATCCACCGAAGTTAAAGTTTTTCCTTGGTTTTAATTACGATATTAATAGCTCAAAAACGCAGCAAAATTAAAAATAATATAATCTATTGAAAATTGTTTGGGTTTATAAATGTTAAAAACTTATAAATCTACAAAAGCAAAGGTGTGGGATATCATGAACTCGACTGCGGAATTCTAACTTGTTTTGCCCTGCCCTAGAGAGCCAAGGGCATACTGCGGTGTGGCAGACTCCATAAAGTATATGTATTCATGTCATGTATATATAGACATGTCTATTAAACAACAAGATTTGGAAACTATAGGAGGCTTCACATTTGAATATTTAGACTCTTCTTTTCCTTCTTCAGATAAAATGTGTTAGTTAAATATGCGAACGACACTTTATGAGACTAATCCAGACAAATTAAATTTTTTAATAAATATATTGTTGTTTTTGTAATTAATTACTATAGAAAAACCATATAATATATATCCTTATAAAATATGCTGCATACTTTGTAAGTCCAGATCGGATCACAATAAAACGTAGCTTATACACATTTCCCTCGATTTTAAAGTTTTAGTATGATTTTTTTGTTTTTGTTCTTAATTATGCAATTATATATATGGCAAATTTGACCCATCTTACGCCAATCCTTATAAAATATTTCATATAGGCTCAGATAGGATCACCAACATATGTTGCTCCCATACAATATCGACAGGGGAAAGACACTCATTGTGGTCTCTAATGCACGGAAGCCTTTCTTAGTTATAAACTATCCATCTTAAAAATGGAATGAATGTCGATTCTGACGAGGGTCTTGACTATAGCTCCTATTTGTATTTTATTCAAGCTGTTGCCCTTAATTGGTACAAATCATTTGAACGCAAATATATTATTTAAACTAATTTTCATTTTAAACATAACTCTATTGATATCAACTGCTGTTTTCGGACCAATAAAATTCGTGTTCCGACTGTTATCGACTAAAACGCAGACCTATTTACACCAGACCGATTAACAATGTTATTTTACTTTGAACAGCTAAAAATATTGAGCACGGCAGTATTTGTGATAAACAAATAAATATAGGGAGTGCAGACGCGATGCACTTGCTGCAGATGCCAATTTGCAGGACATGTGATGTTAAAAAGACTCGCCAGCTCAACCTGAACGAAATTAATTCGCGTTCGGAAAAAAATGGGGAGAGAACGTTATCGGAGCTACTCGTTGAGCTGACCAGGATCGATGTAAGCGAAAACGGAAAAAGTCGCCTAGTAGATACATATACATACATACATACATATGTAAAAGTAAACCATTCTATTTATGTACATTCCCATGCAGCTCAATATGGAACACTCTAGTAAGTTGCCCCAGCATTTATGCGGCACCTGTACGCGTAAACTAAAAAACGCATACGAATTTATGCAGCAGGCACGAGAGGCAAATGAGAGACTTCTTGATTGGCTTAAGGGCATTGAACCGGAGCCTAATCATGAATCCAAGCAAACCATAAAAGAAGACTCATTTCACGAATTTATGGACGAACAGCCGGAGTTTGATTTACAAGAATCGAATGATTTAATAGCGCAGGAGGGCTCTGCAACTATAAAAGAAAATTCCTCCGACAATATGTTTATTAAAATGGAGACAAACGAAATACTCAAGACGGATATTGAAAATACAAGTATAGAAAAGGATTATGCTGAATCTATTATTGTGCATTCAGATCCGTTAGTTGCGGATAATACAGAGACAGCCAAAGATTCGAATGACAACATGGAAACCGGAGACAATTCAGATCCATTGGATGATAATGTCAAATGGAATGGTTTGGGAAATGCGTCTGCATCTAGTGATGAGTAAGTGCACTGATTCTCATTTAAATATAATAATAAATGTAGTAATCATCTATTTTTTTTACCCAAAGCGAAGCTGATAATATGCCACTTGTGCAATGTAAGCGTGAGCTGCAGAAGGATATCAGTTTGTCCTTGAGAACTTACGAATGCCTGCATTGTGGTAAAATTTTTAATCGCCCGAATTCACTGAGTAAACATATACTGCGGCATCGAGACAAAAGCGAATGGCATGCCTGCACACATTGCGAGATGCGTTACTATCGCAAAGATCTGCTGCTCGCCCATATGGCAAATAAACATGGTGAAGATCTCAGGCGCAGACGTACAGTAGCGGTTTGCGATAGCAAAATGTTGAAAGACATCGATTTGAATCGCTGCAAACCGAATGGCTGTAAAATAATTCAATGCATGATCTGTCTGCGAAAGTACTCATCATTTGCCGAGTTACGCGCACATTTACAGCAACATTCAGATATTATTTCATTTGGCGAACGCCAAGAAACACATGAGGAGATTTTAGATTCTTTTTATCCGGATCTTAAGAATCTTACGGAAGAGCAACTAATAGCACTCATGCGTAAAGATCTGGAGAACCAAAGATTCTCAAATTTCTATTCCATAACCAATGAATCGGGTTATGAACTCAATCTTGATAGCTCGGAAACGGATAGCAATAATGATATGAACATTGATGATATAGATTTTGTGTCAGTGGAACAACGAATTTACGAATGTGAACTATGTAAAGTGCGATTCCGACGTAAATATAAGCTATACGAACATCAGCGAGAGCAACACAAATGGTCGGATGCACCCTTTGACTGTAAACGTTGTAAAGGTCGTTTCATTAGCATGCGTCAATTGGAACATCACGAAAGAACTCAATGCAGAAATATAAAGAAGCGATTTATCTGCAAAAAGTGTCCATTGCGATTTCGCTGGAAACACAATATGAAAGCACATACGCGTATGCATAACGATAGAGTAAGTACTTTTTGAATTAGCAAATATTTTGTACCTAATTTATTGATATTTTTAATTATAGTCTAAACAAGTAAATTGCAGCGAATGCAATCGTCCCTTTGAAGATCAACGTTCACTAACGATACACATGAGGAGTGTGCATGTCGACAAATCGAAACTGCTGCCGTGTCATTGGTGTAGTCGCATCTTCTATAATCGTGCATGTCTGGTCAAACATCTTAAGCGCCATGGTCTGGAAGAGAGTGATGTACCTTTGGCTGAGACTTTAGTAGCAGCAACAACCAAACCAAATGGACTGAAGCTAATAACCTGTAAAATCTGTAATCTACAGTTTGAACAAATTTCCGATTTAAGGGTACACATTACGATGGAACAGAAGTTGAGCTTGTCATCACACCAGAGCTACGCATCGTTGTCAAACTATTCAATTACGAATGCAGCTGGGTTTGAAATGCATATTGATGATTCGGAGACTGATGTTGAGGGAAATGATGGTAATGGTTCGTACAGCTGTGATCTCTGTCAGGTGAAATGTCAACGTAAATACAAACTGTTTCATCATCAGCAGCAATTGCATACATTTGGTAAATTGCCGCACGAGTGCAACAAGTGTATTTTCAAAAGTGTTTCAAAGGTATTTTATATACATAACGCTTATAAATAATTTAATTTTCCAATAGTTTATCAACTTTTTAGGAAGTTTTAGAACATCACAAACGCACACAATGCTTAAACACAGAGAAACAACTAGCATGTACAATATGTGGCTACAAGTTTATGTGGCTTGAAAATCTGAATCTGCACATGCGTCTGCAGCATCCAAGAACCAGTGCAGATGAATCGAAATCCGTCAATGATGCACCTAAACCTAGAAAGAAAAAGCAAACTAATGCAACGCCACTACAGTGTCCGCATTGTGAACGCACGTATATGCAGAAAGCGCGGCTTAATATACACATAAAGGATGTGCACATCGATGGCAATCGCAAGAAAAAGGAAGCCGCACACCGTTATTTGTGCGCGTTATGTGGTCTAGAAGCTCAAACTAATTCTAAGCTAATTATACATATGCGGCGGCATACTGGAGAAAAACCCTTTGCTTGTGATTTGTGTGATATGGCGTTCACTGCACGTAATGAAATGGTCAACCACCGTAGAGTACACACAGGTGAAAGACCCTTTCGCTGCTCGATTTGTGGTAAGGACTTTCCACGCTCCGAGAAACTAAAACTGCATATGCTGACGCATAGCGGGCTCCGCCCACATAAATGTCCTTATTGCGAAATGGATTTTAGATACAAACACGATTTGAAGGGTCATTTGCGTAAGCATGGTGGTCAACCCCATACACTGCCAAATAAAGAATTAAATGCTTAAAAGTAATTTATCTATAAGGGAATACCTTTAGTTTTCTTGACATAATACTCAAATAATAATTAATGTTCTTAATATTTATATTTATGTATGTATGTTAGCACATAATGAAATGATAATAAATTATGTTCTATCTCTAAATCACCTAAACTTGCATTTTTTCGGAAAGATTTTTAGCACGCTTAATATTTATACTTACTATCAAAATGCAACTTAAACTTATGTTAGTCCAAGGAGCGTTATTTGGGAATCAAAAATGTAGGGTATGCCTCGCAATTTTCCTGTCTTCATCACATCGTAAAGTGTACCCAATGGTGATTGTATTGGGCCGTCGTTTCTTTGGGGACGACAGCGCTGATTACTTCCATAGCTATCCGAAACAGCAAAGAAGACAATCTCGTTTTATAATACTGAGTACACCGTACAGTATACGCCATCGTTGTTTTCTAATATAAGTGCAATAATTTTTTTTCTGAGTACAGCCGCAAGTTATTCTTGTAATCAGCTCGAGAGAATCCACCTCGGAAACCTGCTTAAAATATAACAAAAACAATACAAACCCAGTTTTGACTTTTTGTATGAACAACTTTTTTATTGTAGTCGATACAAACTTAATAATTGTTATGGTAGCTTCTAGTGGATGGACGCTTCACATAAACATTAATGGGTGGGGTAGCCCCCATACAAATCCACCGCACCCTTTTGTATTTTTCTATGAAAAACTTCTTTATTATAGTCTATATTAGGATGAAATGCTATTTGCGGTCTTTTTATTGACAGCCGCTTAGGATACATAGAGAAATAGGCGTGTCACGTATACATTTTGGGTAGCCCCCATACAAACCTACTGCCCACTTTTGTTTTATTATGAATAAATTTTTTAACCAATATTAGCTTGAAATTCGAATTGGGGGATTTTAGTGAATATGTATACATATACTAATGTGCATGTCACACAACTCACTTTTATGCAATTGTATGAAAAACGTCCATATCAACTTGAAATTCGATATGGTGGTATCTTATAGATGATCGCTTCATTGTAGAGGACTCCACTTTTTGGGGTAGCCCCTTTTTAAACAAACCCCCTCCTCGCGCGAATGGTATTAGAGCTTCCGTTCAGCAGAAGTTGACATTTTTTTTTTACTTTTTATTTATTTGTACGTTTGGTATATACATGAATATTTATGTAAGTTCTTCCATTTCTGCTTGTCTATGTCCTTGGCAATGTTCACTGTTCGGCATCCTGGTGTTGTTGCTGTAAATCGAACTCTTCATCTATCTGAGCAAATTCGGCGACCCTTTCGGCCAATACCTTTTGGATTTTTATCAAAATTTCCTTCTTAACAGTAGCTGGCACCAGTGCTCGTGCCTTCGGTATGACATCGTCCAATAATTGATCCGAATTCACTCCGGCATTTTTTACAAATGCTTCGCGGCAAAGCAGACGCACTTCATCGCGCCAACCGCATTCGGTGAGACGATTGCAGAGTTCATCTTTAAGTTTAATACGATCACCGCTTAGAGTTGTGTACTGGTCGACGATAGTAGCCAACGACATAGTTGAAAACTGCGATTAGGACTCTAAATGCAAATATAGCACTACAGCATCAACACGTCGAAAAATGCGATCAAATATAATTTACGCTCGTCATATATTTTCCAAAAAGTTAAACAGCTTAAAAACGTTGCCAGATGCGTACTACGAAAATGGGCTGCCAGATGTGAAAGAAATGTATGGCTGGATCAAAAACGTTAATTTAAACTTGAAACTAATAAGTATTTTTAAAAGTGTATATTTTGGGAATAGCTTGGTTCAATAGCAATTATGCCATAGTTATTCTTTTAATTATTCATCTACATTTGCTTTGTTTTATTGTCTAATACAGAAATCAGGATATGTAAAATCCGGCAATTCTACGATTTCTCCGAACTCAGCTCTTTCGATGCGGCTCGACGGACTACCCGTTTTCTGCAGCCATGTTTTCCTAAACAAAATATATTATTGAAATATTGTATAACTGAAATACACACACCCTATGCATATTTACATGATCGGTAGGGTGCTCGCGGTGCCTTGTATCTCGCCCTTTACGGTGTCTTGACGCGTATTCATACACCAACCACGCACGCCTATTGATAATGCTTGTCGCTTTGTGTACTGTGTAAGATTTAGCTCTTAAAATAGTTTCAATAACTGAAATTTTGCATGCTTACCATACGAAATGAGACGCCTGTAAAGAAAATGCAAATTAATTTAATGGCAATGAGCGTGCAGTAGTTTCTTCTTACCTTGCACCAAGCCGAATACTTCAAATTCGCAGCTTAGAATTGGCAACGAAGGTGGCTCATTTGTGCACATTCTGCTATTTCGTTTTTTTTTTTTTTTTTACTGATACATTTGAAAATTTGGTAATTTCGAAAAAATTTATTATATTAAAAATTTTTTGAACATATGATTGTAGGGCTGTCAACTTGTTTACAGGGCTGGATGATGCTTGCTGCCAAATGACAATTAAATGCGAAGTAGTGATGGGTGATATTTTACTTCACAGTTATTCTTCACTATTTTATAAAAGAAAAAACAGTTTCATGTTATTACAGTGATTTTTGAAAATTGATAAACTGACATTTGGCATTGTCCTCATTAAGAGCAAGCAATGGTATTTATGCCGAATTATCCACAGAAAATGTTGCATTTTTAGCATCTAGCATCCGTTAAAAGAGCTGAATTTGTTAAGCTTATAAGTACATGAGGAAAAAAAAGCAGCAAAATATAAACTTAAGCCATATGCGTTATTTGTTTATTGTATTTGAACAAAGCGAGAGTAACTTTCTCATTTAATGAAACATTCGTCTATTTCAAGAATATCCATTAGCTCCACACAAACGACTCATGCACACCGGAGTCTCCTCATAGTTATGCCAGCAGTACAAAAGCATTTTCTCTTGCTCACACTCACGCTCGGGTCACACTTGACAGAACGCAGTGCATTATGTTCTCGAAAGCAGTAAGAAGCGCACAAGGCTATAATTACAAGCAGACGTCTGGCGACAGAAGATATATGTAGTCAAAGATTTAATTTCTCCTCTATTGTGTCATTTTAGCATTTTTTATTACACATAATTTTAAACAGATACGTCTCTTTTAAAGTTCGTCGTACTATTTTGATAAAAAACTAGCCTTCATATTTTTACACAGGTTTTACGTTGAAAAAATCGTACGTCCTATAAATCGCAGTTTCTAGAGAATTTCATATCAAAATATCCGCAAATATCCAGACCAATTTAAGGAGTAACTTCGAATTACAATACCTAAAAAAAATTACAAAATTACTTAATCAATGTGTATAATGTGATCTTGGATATTTCAGTCGTTGGTATTGAAATGTGTTTTTTTTTTTTTTTTTTTGTTTTTGGTCGGTGCGATGAAACACCAAATTATAACAAAAAAGTTATATTAAAACAATCTGCACACAGAATTTCCTCGCCGCATCTACACAATTTCATATATTTTCATATCTTTCCGTCCTTCAGGCCTTAGCCCAAATGGAATGAAATTGCAATATAACATGAAATAGGTGCATTAACATCAAGGAATGTCATTTTGTATGAAATCTACAAATCTATTTTTATGTAAATCTCATCACCATTTCAGTTTAAAGTAACAGTAATTAAAAACTAGACTAGCAATTGCAGTATTCGTTAAATTCCCAACAATTTAAATTTTGCCCCATCACTAACGCGAAGTGAGTTTGCAGCCCTGTCTTCGTTGTTGTTGCTTGGATTTTTCACATTCTGACGAGAACTGGGAAACTGTGGTTATTTATTATTGCAAAGAAAGTTCATTCTCGCACTCAAAATGAATACAATATTCGCTGGCATTCATATACAAAATAAACAGAACGAATTATTGCCGCTGCGCAATATCGATTTCAACAAAAACATTGAATATCTAAAGGAATTAATTGCCGCTGAGTTGCAGTACGATGCCAAGGATTTGGGTAAAGTGTATTAATAATTTTAGCATGTTTTCTTTACGTTTGAAATTCCCTTTCTTCTCGTATGCATTCACAGAACTAATCTACAATGGCCAAGTACTGGGTAACGACCTTGAGCAGCTCTCGTCGTTGATGCAGCCGAATGCTACGGTGCATTGTTTCCGCAAGACAAAGAAATACACGCCGTACGTACCACCTACGCAGTTGGACACAAAGCGCGTACAAGAGCTGTTTTCATTAACGGCGCATATACAGATTAGTGTGACGTCACGCGTTAATGTTCTACATAAAATTCTGGCTGAGTATCCCGAATTTCGACGCAATTTGGGTGCACAGGCGCTGATACGTGATTCGGTGCTCTTTAATACACTTCACGAACCGGAAGTAGTGCAAAATATTGCCAAGCATTATCCGATCATTTGCGATGCTGCACCATTCATTGTGGACACCATTCGCAAGGAATTAGCTAGAAATAGTTCGGCTACAAACTGTGAGTAATATTAGGATAAGGCAACTTTAAATCTCTACTTTGAGTTTTTAGTCTGCAGATTAATGGCGATATATCAGTTTATGTCCACTTTAGTACATATTACTTGCATGCTACGGTACAGATCGGAATTTTGTATAATATCATATATGTAGCTCCCACACAAATCTATGATTCAAGTAGATTCTCTTAGACTGCCGTCTTCTAGACTTAGTCCTAAAACTCAGAATGGGCACATATGGGCGCCTGCACTGAGTGTGAAAGTACCAAGTGGATTATTGCTAATGACTATGTACATACTGTCCTTTTTCGCTTCCTACTTTCAGAAAGATTTTACGCTTGATTATTGTCCTCATAAACTATATACTTGAATGTGACCTAAAAAAAAATGGTGTTAAATTTCAGCTCCTTGGTGGCCAATTGACATCTTCGAAACTGCAAATCGCACCATAATGTTGAAATAAGACCTAATCTAGATCGATACCTTCCATACCTGCCGCAAAAAGTCGGTGAACATGTCTCAATAGCGGTTGACATTTTAAAAGGAAAAGGGTCCAATCATCACGCTGAAACTCCAGTGCAAATCCACTCCACTCAGTGACTTGAACAGGATACACGGGCTTCTCTACGACAACTTGTATATTTTCGTGCCCCAAATGCTACAGTTTTCTTACAGTATAAATCCAGTCTAAGGGATAACCCCCATAGAAACTAGTCATCCAGTTTTAAATATTTGTATGAAATTTTGTTGTTTTCGTACTTAATTAAGATAGAAATATGGCGTATCTCACGCCATCATTACAAAATATTCAATCAATGCAGAGATTGGATAATTTTAAGTGGTAGCCGCATGCAAACCTGCACCCATTTTAGAGTTTCTTATTAATATTTTGTTTTTATTTACATTTAATTCTAATTTTTCATCAGACCACTAAATAATATAATCTATGGTTCATATGAGCCATTAACAAGGTACAGAGTATGTCGAAGTCGAGCACTCTCGTCTGTAGAGGTTTATTGGTTTGCAACGCATTTTTCTGATTTTACTTTAATATATATAAATATATTCTTTAAAACATTGTAGTTAAAATATTTCTTTTTACTTTTCAGTTGCCGAGCAAGCGGCTTCTGATTCAACCACTTCATCAGAGGAAGAGAATTCACTGGGCGCCAGCGGCAGCGAGACAAACCGTAGTGCTTCCAACACCAATATACGCGATGAAATTGCCAATATACGCCAAATAAGTCGTCAGCAACTATCGAATGCACTCGCGCAAGTCGGCGTGGGTGGCTCATTTAATTCACTTTCGAATATAGCTCAACGCAGAACTGATGCTGCAGCTGTTAGTGGCATTTCATCCGGTGTGTTTCGCCAACATTTGCGGCGTGCTTTCGATAATTTAAATCGTACACCAGAACAGATGGACACCAGTGAAGGGGAAACTCCTACTGTTGCCGGTTTGGATTCTTTAGTTCTTCCTATGGGCCAGAGCGATATATTGCCTGCCGATTACAGGGAACATCAGTATGCGGAACAGTTGCGTACCATGGCACAAATGGGATTTACCGATCATGCACAAAATCTTAATTATTTAGCAATGTCAGATGGCAACATAGAAAATGCCATAAATCTGCTGATGCTGGGTATTGCGTAGAGAGGAGCATAGCGCGCTCTAATCTACGTGGACTATATGACGAAACTTTGCTTCACAATATAATTCGCTCTTTACAAATGTTTCGATTTCATTTTTCTTTATTTTATATTATAAATATATATAAGCGGCTATAATTATATTTATGTATGATAAACAATATAAATAAAATACCATTGCGTGGAATTTGTAATTGAACTAGGAAATCAAGTAGTCTAGCGCCTTATCTTTATTATTATCGAACTTTAATAGCGCCGCCGAGATTTTCGATTCATCAAAACCGAGATCCATGAGTTCGCTAAGTGGTATAAGGTGCTCGATTATCTGCAATTAGTGAAAGTAGTTAGAAAGGTTTTTATTTAAGTATTTAGAAGAAGTAGTACCTTCTTATCATCGACACCACATAGATGTACAACCTTTGCAACACGCTCTAATGGAAAACCCATGGAACTGATGCGCTTAGCCAGCATGCGTGCGGGCGAAGCTAGCTCATTAAACACAGACTTTGGTATTGATGTAGCTATAATGTAATATAGTATGTAATGAAATATAATCAATTATGTAAATTACTGCAACGAATTACCTTTAGTTGCCAATTCCTTACGCTCTTGCTCCTTGTTATCATCTAAAGTATGACTGAGATTCCTAGAGCGTCGCATTTCTGAATTTAAGAGCTCTGTTTTTAGTTCACGCAATATATCAGGCACACTCTTTGACTTAAGCGCAGCTTGTTCCGCATCAGCAGTGCTGGTGGCATTTGATACTGCCAAATATGTTGCATTATTCGTTGTTGTTGTTTGATGCGTAGGCGTGCCGTAGTTTGTGTGATGCATATGGTGTCCATTACATTGCGCAGCAGTTAGCAGATAATTTTGATTGTTATAAACAGACGTAGGAATATGCGATGTCTGTTGTCGTTGCTGTTGTTGATAGCCATATTGCGACAAAAAAACTGCGTCCGTCGGAGGCGGTGTATGCGCTTTTTGCATGTGGTATGCCTGTATGCTGTTCGTTTGTTGAGTGGTATGATGTTGTAGCGGCTGTTCTTGATATTGTTGACTTGGATTTGAGTATATTTGATAGAGATGATTAGTATAATTATTGCTAAGCGTTTGCTGCTCTGGCTGAGCTGAGTGTGTTACAGCAGCATTGCTGTTGCCAGTAGTAGTTGGAATGCTTTCAACTTCATCACATTGATTATAGCTGCTACTAAAATCGACTTTTTCGAGTGCCGCCTTAGAAGCTGCGAGATCTGCTAAATGTATCGCGGCCATATTTGTTTCCTCTGCGGCTGGCGTTGCTGCAGCATTGTTTGGTGTAACCACAGTGTTGGCTTCTAACGTTATGCACTTCTCCTCGGCAACATCTACGGGAGACTGTTTCATTTGTGTATTGTGCAATACTTGGGCAAGTATGTCCAAATCGTTAATTGTCTTTAGTTCAATATTATCGAAAGGCGAGGAATTATCATATTCAAAGTCGGCATAATTAAATGAAATATTTGCCAAATTTGTGACAGCATTTATACTATCAATTGCTGTCTGCCGTTGACTGATGCCATCATCTGCCAGTTGACGACAGCTCAATACAGTGGGCTGCAGTATATTATGAAAATTACTCAGGTTTATTGACTTTTGCTTTGATTGGTCTGCTACTGTATTTACTGCTTTTGTTGTTTTATTAAACGCTGTTGTTGCTACCGTTGTTGTTGTTGATATCTCAGACATCTTAGCAGATTCATCAACGGCCGTCGCTGCACTGCACTCTTTGACGTCGGTGTCGTCGTCGTGGTGGTTTTTATCACCTTTCTCTCCTCCCTCTGTATCACTCTCTTCCAGCGATGATGACGATGAAAGTTCCTCGGCACTCGGATACTGCACTGCGCCGAGCATTTCCTTTTGCTGTGCCTCGATTGCACGCTGTTGCTCATGCTTTCGACGTTCGATACGCTCGTGCCGTGCTTCACGCTCACGCTGGCGCATCTGTCGCCAACAATGCACCTGGGTGAGCACATTGCGTTCCAATTGGAAGTCGTACTCGAATTGTGGATTTTCATTGTAGTAATTTGGTCCCTGCGACAGCTTGTTGACAATGGACTGCGGCAGCTGGTAAACGATCGGTGGCGGTTTATATCGTTCAACTATCTTAACGGGGACATCGTCCATGTTATACGAGTGCCACAACAATAAAAAAAACAACTCAAAGTTTTCTAAGAAACTAAGACTGAAACTAATTCACTTAGTACGCACTTTTTTCTCTGCTGTAGTTACTTTTGTTCTGCTTCTTGTTGACGTTGTACTGCTGGACAAAGGGGAAGTAATAAATGTGAATGACTGGCGTCAGCTGATTGTTGAATGGCTACAATCGTTGTGAATGAGACATTTAAGAAGAAGGGTTGGTGTGTTGAATAGAGATGAGTAAAATAATCACAGTGATCAAAGAAATTTTATATTCATTCAACAGAACTGTTATTAAATTTTTTTTTTATCTGTTTTTATCAATTTCATACGAAAAAGAGCAGAAAAATTGTCATACAGCTGAAAAATAAGCTACTCTGAAGCTATTTTTAACTAAAGGATAAACTATTGTTTTAAAAAGTACTTTAAATTTGGAAATATAAAAGGTGCATTGCACGATTTTGAAAATTAACAATATGACAGATAGCTGTCAGATCGAGATATAACTGAGCGCGTTGTCAATAGTACTGCACAATATTTCATATGTGGCAATTGCTCCAAACGCATTTTTCACATAGGTTTTTTGCATAGAATTTGTTGGTGTAAAAAACCAATGGAATTAATGACTCCTCTTCCCCTCATGGAACACTTTGTCACAAATTTGTTTAATCCTCCCCCAAACAAAAAATTTGTTCAAAGATTTTGCTGCAGGAGTAAGTTTCAAAGATAAAGATAAAACAATACGTATACAAACGTTACTATAAGAAATACCAATAATTAAAATATTTCATACAAAACCAAAACATTTTTTTTGGTTCAGTCAGATTGGGACCAAACCATTATGTCTATCATTTCAAGGTTATTAAAAAAAAAAATATATATATATATATATATATATATATATATATATATATATATATATATATATATATATATATATATATATATATATATATATATATATATATATATATATATAGAGATATATATATATATATATATATATATATATATATATATATATATATATATAGATATATATATATATATATATATATATATATATATATATATATATATATATATATATATATATATATATATATATATATATATATATATATATATATATATATATATATATATATATATATATATATATATATATATATATATATATATATACATAGATATATATATATATATATATCAAACCCCGCACGAATTCAGAAAAAAACATTTTATTTGAAACAAACTTTATTATACACTTACAATGTTATTATTCATACATCCTACCATGTACATACCGCACCCCACCGCGCGCTAGATAACACTGATTCGCAAACACACACACATAACTATACCTTTCAACAAGCCATTGCACGCTGGTCTGTCTATGTCTTGCTTGTTCAAGCGGAACGACACAATCGTCACATGTATTCATATGTGTACGATTACATGTTCCGCCTTTTGCTTTTCGTTCGTTTAGTGTCGTGTCGTAACGGTGAACGGAACTTGAGTCATGAATTTGCGCTAAACCAACCGCTTTAATAGACGTTATCACGTCAAAAATAACTTTTAACACTTTGTCACACATCGAGCACCCACTTCCTCCTCCTTTCGGGTTACGTAATACATGAACTTATAGAAGGTACACAATCCAATTCACCCATTAAAAAAAAAAATAAAGTATTAAATTTTTATTATCAGAGCTTTGGAACAACAATACAACAGACTAAAATATAATTACAGCAATAACACAAAACATATTTAATTCTCGTTTCTTTTGGACGTGTGAATTGGTTATAAATGTTAATTAAAGGTCGCAACATACCACTTGAAAAACTGTTATTTTCATTGAAAACTGGGGAGGGGGTGTAACCCCAGTTCTGTGTCTTAAGCAAATTTATTCTCTACGAAATTATGGTAGTGGACATATGGACTTACAATCTATAATTATGGTACTCTGCGGGCAACACAAACCTAAAAAGGGTTCAGGTCATGCATATAAGTCAATTTGCTGATGCATCCTGTTAAGTTCGGAAGACTTCTCAGGCTACATCCGCTAGAGTTGTAATCTAGAAGGTAAAAATGTTCCTATATCAGAAAATTAAATTAAGCTACAATCACCGAAACAGACAAATATAAGGTTTCAAACAAATATGTAGCTCCCAAAACAGATTCTGTTTACGAAGCTCAAAGAATAGTGCCTAATTCGTTTGTAACGTGTGTGGATGCGAGCAATACTTCGGACCAGGAACTACAAAATTTGTAATACCTATTATTACATGGAAATATAGAATGAATTTTAAAAAAATAATAAAAATATGCGAAGCCCAAGCCCGGTGTAATTAAACCCTTCAACACTTCCCTCTCGACGGGTCCGGATTTTCGCTCGACGGCCCCTGGATAGAGGCAATAGCATTTGTTCATTTTATTAATTTGCATTTTATATAAAAAGTTATTCTGTAATTGGTCTAAACCGATTGGTTCACGAAATTTAATCAACCCACGGAGATTAGATTTCGCTGCAGTTCAAACAATGACAGTTCTTTTTAAATCACTTACGAACACATTAACACATGTGACTTTGTGCTCATCTCTAGCGGCGGCGTTTTCACAAAAGGTTTCGTTGCATTTTTTGATCTACAAATCTGCTTTAATGTAAATAAATGCCAGAATGTCGAATTTATCAAATTTTGATAACACAAAAACAAATATAGTAAGTGAACTGGCTACCCTTTTAGAGAAGCACAAAGAGACAAGCTCTGAGAATGCGCTGGCACTTAATCAGGACCTACAGAGGCGAATTGGAATTCTGCAGCAACATCTGCAAACGCTTTACGCGGCCATACGTATAAAATATAATGAAAATGTGAGTACTTTGACGACACGCGCGCCTCCCGGCCTGTCACATAGTGGAGCATTTATACGTGGCGCCTCATTTTCATTCAATGGGAATCTCTACTTTCGCGATATACGTGGTCGCTGCTGTCCAAATACGCCGGACTATGAGGAACGCCGCAATGCGGGTGAGATGTTTCCCATGGATTACAATATGCGTGCGCGGCACATTTGGACGGTTCGCGACAAGTCAATTGTCATAAAGGCCGTAAAGGAACAAGTAAGTGGAATGAACGTACAAAACTCCGGCTCAATTGTACCATTTTTTTTTTTTTTTGTTTCAGCTACTCGAACACTTGACGGTTTTCAAAAAGTCCAAATCAAACAAAATGCAACGAGATATTGCTGTGGATTCAGTAAAACTGCTCGATATGCTGGCGATGATTGAAGAAGATGAGGATGATGATTTTGAAATCGATTGGATTCAGATTTCCATAAATGAGTTGGAACAACGTCACTCGGCCAGCAGCTGTGAGGCAATATGGAATGTTTATCTGAATCCGAAGTTAAAACGCACAGATTGGACACAGGAGGAGGATAAGCGTCTATTGGATGCTGTTAAAGAAAACAATTACCAGAACTGGGAGCGCATAGCAGAGTTAGTTGGCAGACGTTCCGATTATCAGTGCTTAGTGCGATATCAGTCACAAATTGCGCAATACGCTGAAAAGCGTCGTACTAGATGGGGAAAGGAGGATAATGAGCGTCTGCTAGAACTAGTCGCGCGGCACTCCGATGATAATGGCGTAATAAACTGGACGCATATAATACCGTATTTTCCAGAACATCCCAGATCGTCTTTGTTTAATCGCTATTACTATTCACTTAATCCACGCATCAGTCGCGGTAGGTTTTTCGTACATTGTACAGATTTGCTGTACACGTTTTAAATGTGCTGCTTTTAATGTCTTACAGAACGCTTTACACCCGAGGAGGATGTGTTACTAATTGCAGCTTTCAGAGATTACAATGGCAAATTTTATTGTTTTCCTCGCACACTCTTTCCAAATCGCACCCTCTGTCAGCTGCGTTCGCGCTACTATAATACACTGGCACAGCGTGCTACCATGAGCGCCTGGACTTTAGATGACGATCGAAAGCTAATTGAATATGTAGACATAAACGGTTTGTCATCTTGGCAAAAGTGCTCCGAATTAATGGGCAATCATACGCGTATGAGTTGCCGCACACGTTATCTAACTATCGAACGCTTTATGACGAAAAATCCTAACGCTAAACTGGAGGATTTGCCACGTAAAAAAACACGACCGTCAATAAATGGCATTGATGCTAGTAATTGGGATGAAAAATTAATTGAGATGACCAACACTGAGGTTACTGCAAGCACACCGCCAAAGCGGAAAGCGGTTAAACGCAAACCCAGTAAGGGAAAGCGCATACGGAATCGCCTTCAGGACAATCTACGTTTGCGTCCATTACAGTTGAATATATACAATGTGTTCAAATATGCTTACGATACGCGTATCGGTGATGATAGAATAGTTTATGGCACACGTACAGATTATCCGTTTCGCATACTGGCCAGCGCATTGTGCTATGATAATATGCATTGTCTTGAAAAATATTGCATTGATGAGTTCCTGCCGGAAACTTTCCGTGATAGATATGCGCAGATGTTGCAGCTACTACCTGTGGAGATAATGTTATCACCCTACTATGAACTACCGGTAAACTGCAATTTATTAATGGGATTTCGTGCGCTCTGCATACAAACGACATTGCCGGCAGCTGCGCCAGATGCAAACAATTTGATAACGCAAACGTTTGAAGAACTGCTTACATTTCGTTTTCGTCTGCATTCGCTCTACTACAAGACAATCTTGCTAAGTCGTATTGCACCGAATAGTGTGTTTGGCATAAGGAAAACTTTAGAATCGTTGACGTTTTCAGCTGATCAATTTGATGCATTGTTGCCTAATACAGAAACTCTGAATATGGACGAATTGACAAATGTACAAGTCTATGAATCAATCTACCGACATGAGGAGATTGCCTAGAAAACAATGAATGACAGATATTAGAGTAAATAATCGGAGGTGCTACAGAAAATACAGAACAGAATGTTACGAATGAAATTTGGAGATTTTGAGGCGAAAGAGTTTTCTGTGGTATCTAGTATTACATACTAGAAAATTTAGTCTCATATAATAATTCTGAAAACAAAAATACAGTTTATTTTATTCTTCATATATATTATTTATATTTGCAAGTATTATTAAATATGTATTTTACACAATTTTTCGATATAAGTTTAATAACTAACATTAATATCAGGAGGTACATTTATGTGTTAAATAAATATTTCATTTTAAATAGCATTTTAAAGATTTGCTGCAAAAAATGCATTTTAGCTGGAAAAAAAATGCTGCTGCAGCGCTCAAAAAACGAGAAATGCATACAAGGACGACTGAATTTGCAGTTTTTCTTTTCTTTTTTTTCACTACGTGTACTATAATATATATTTTATAACAATACTCTTTACACAGTAGTTTCAATAACTTTTTGGCAAAATTTCATATTCTGATTTCCTCTTATGTAAACGTGGAAAGTTAATGAAGAACCATAAAATTCTTTCTGTGATGCAAAGAGCTGCATATGTGTACGACAATGCTCAGTCATATGGCTTGGACACCCACCTCTGCTACAAAGTTTGTACAAATATAATTGATCACCATGACTAGCTGAATCAATCTAGACATGTTCTTCTGAGTTTTCATCGATTCGTTCTGAAAATTTAGATTTTAGTATGAAGTGTGCCACTGAAGCTCACTTTTAGCGTACAAATAAGTTGAAACCTATAAAAGGTTTGTTTACATGTCAAATTATAGTCTGATACAGGATCTCAGTATTTATACTTATATGCAACCCATTCATCGGAATGGGCCTACCATGCTCATTGCTTTAAATTTATTGAGACGTGACTCATAAATGTCTTTCTAATTCTTCCGAAAAGTTATTAATTTTATCACGACTAGAAGGAGGCTTCAAAGTCTCCATAAAGTACATACATAATAAACTCGATAAGACGAGTCGATCTAGCCATGTCCGTCTGTTCGTTCTGTATTATTACGATAATTAATCCCTTAGTTATTACGATATCATCCTAGAAACCTTTATGGAGAAAACTGTCTTAGTCCTGCCATCGATTAAGTTTCAAAAATTCGTTATGCCACATTCTCACTTTAAGAGTTAGTCTCATGTAATCTAGTGCACAATTTTCGAATTTTGTGTTTTGGTGAATTCCATCCACAAGACTGGGTCAAAATTTATTTGGGGAACTTTCTTTCCATCCGATCGTTTTTTGTTCTCTAAACAACAAATAACTAAACAGGTATTTCGCCGTTTTTGAAAAAATCCACCACAAAGAGGAAAAAGTGTGACCAAAGGTTTTATGGGTGAACTTTTTTTTCATCCGAAATTAAAATTATTTTTTTTGTGACAGCTCATTAAAAATCTAGCAATAATAAAAAATATGAGTACACTTGAGAGGTGACACTACCTCAGATAGTTCCACAGAAACTTTAATAAAAATAGTAGATAAAGTCTATCCCACAGTTGAAGGCAAAATTGTGTGTGCCATACCATGATGTTTTGGTACTGTGGTAACGCCTCTAGTAGAGCCCACTAAATTTCTTATCTGAACGAGCCCATATAATTGTAAAATCTGCACATATTAAAAACTTAATATTAAAGTCATTTGAAGATGAAGAAATTGCATATAATCACTGATTATGTATTATAAATTGATGATGCGGTCCACTACCCTGTCGAGTTTCTGAACTCCATTAACCCAGCAGGACTTCCCTTATATTAATCAGTGCTCCAGTATTGTTATTGCAAGACCTAAGTCCGTAAAATGATGTAATGGTACCAGACTGCAAGTTAAAACTCTTTACCGCAAAGGAGAGCATTTATACTAGGAATAACACATATACCATTCGACTTTCCGTTTCAAATTTAAGGACTTGAATATTCTCTAAAAGTATGTTTTGAAATTTGAAATTTTTATAGTGAATTGTTAGTTTCGCAAGTTTATAGAGAGGTTCTAAATTTCACAAAATTTTCGGCTAACATAGAAAACTTGTAAATACTCTTTGGATTACAAATATGTGCCGGACAACGCTGGAGGTACATGCTAGTATACCATACCTATGTCTATTAATGAGCGTGCTCTGCCAATAACACCAAATTCGTTTTTTTTTTTGTTTTTTTTTGAGTATGTGTAAGGAGTATTAAAGCTACGGTTGCACCGAAGTTATTGTTCTCTTTTGTTTTATATATATATATATGTATGTATATTTATTATTTAGTAATTAAGCGATTTAATTAAATTTACTCGCGCATATGCTGTGAATCACATCTTTATAAACATCTGCTTTAATGGAAGTTACTAAAATCCGTTTTCAGCTTTATGGTTGGCTTCTGCGGCTTGGCCAACAGACCGCTGCGTTGTGCCTCGTTCGCCTTCTGTGCAATGCTAATTGACTGTTGCTGATTGCGTATAGCCGCCTCGAGTTTCTGACGCAATTCCAGAGTTTGACCCATGAGCGCCTTGAACTCTTGCGGATACTTGGGACCGATTCTCATCAGCCATTGTAAAGATTGTTCGTGTAGTTGACGCTGATATTTGGGCAACGTGCGTAATTTAGACGGTTCCGCCAGATAACTTATAAGCACGGGCACTAAAAGCGTCAGCATTTGTATATCTGAAAGTATTGTGTATATATGTTATTAAAATGATTTATAAGTTTTACAAAAGTTAATTTAATTTTTTTTTTTTGGTGCACAAACAAATATATTAGGATGCAGTGTTCTTATAAAAAGTGGGAATACTTTTTTTTTTATATAAGTGCTTTGTTTTGTATCGAAATGTGTAACACCAACATGCATATCACACACACACACACGCAGATATTTGTATATACTATATAAAGCTTTATCATTTGCAGCCATTAAATCTAAACTAAGATTTGCGCTCGGGTGCTTTGCTAAGTCTAGAATTGAATCCAAACTTATTAAGTGCATTATAATTGACAACATATATAGTATGAATCTTTGGATTTAATGATTATTTACCTTGTAGCAAGTTTCCTATGCGATTTAAGTTTTGGTTTATATATGTTTAACAATTCGAATAACATTAACATTTAAGTCAAGTGTTTGTATATATTTTTTTTAAATGGTAATCGATTGACATATTTAAAAAAAAAAGAGAAAAGAACAATGAAATGTGTTAAAGGTTTTGCTTGTAAACGATTATTGTTCTAATAGTTTATTATTTGCATAAGTTGACAAAACAGCACTGGGAAATTTAAGATTTGTTTGAGGGGGAAAGTGGTATTTAAACTATAAATGGTGTTGGGGGAATAAAAGTTTTGAAATAGTATTAGAAGAAAAAATTCTAAAGTCAAGCATAATTGGACATATACGCTATTGCTTTATTGAATTACAAACTTCACACTATAAAATGATTTCGTTTTTTTTTTAATTTTGTCAAAGAAACCATCGGAGAACTCATAAATTATTTATATGTAACACGCTAATCCCAGACAACCGGCGTCGAATGTCTCTTGTAGTTTTTAGGCAACATTTTTTTTTTTGGAGATGTACCATCCAACACTAGACTACGTTTCAATTTTTAGCAATCTGCATCATTAAGTTTATGTTTGACGGACTGCGAAAGTTCAATTGGATCGGCACAGCACTTGCCCTCCTTTCACGTCTTCTATCAATGGCTATCAAAAAGTAACTTGATGATGGAGAGTGCTCAAAATTTAACCGTAGTCTCATGATAACTGGTACCTCACAGAAAAAAAAAAAAATTGAGAAAAACAAGTCAAATATTCACATTATAAAAACGACCTCGAACTTGTTAAAAACTTCAAGCGCCATTCGAAGTCAGGTCGGTTATTTCTGGAATTAACCTCGTATATTCTTGATCCTTGACGATGTAAGTCATTCTAGTTATAACATCATTAAATATTCTCTTAATTTTTAAGATATCTCTATAAAATTTGTTATAGAATTTTTGTAATCAAATACCTGACTACAAAACACCCAGTACCTAGTCATAAAGATTTAATTTGAAGAGGCCTATATTTAAATGTACTTTACGCACATATCCCCTGGATAGTGTAAAAATATCCTTCCCGGGGTGAGAAAATTGTAAGAAGGCAACCACTAGCATGGTGAATTTTAAATCAACAGTAAGAAAATTTAGCCTTCAAGACGCTACTTTCAGTAATGGAGAGAAGTACATCGACTTCGCCGCAATTCGGATCATAGTAATCAGTAGCACTAGATTTCCAAACTTTAACATCCACAAGGCTACTTGGCTTAGTCGCGAACGAAACAGAAAGAAACGATTAAGTTGATCAATGTTGTGATCAAAGAAAGGTGCGTATACGAAATGCCAACACCGACTCGCAGCCAAAGTATGCAAAGGCCCCAACACTAAATGAAATCTAATCACAACATACCGCCGCAGTCTTTTCAGCCAGACTCTACCAACTTTTTCGGAAGTCCTCTTCGGATACAGCAACTCCATGCATACAGCTGCCAAGAAGATCACACTAGGCCTTTGACGTAGTGTTGGCATGACAAGGTGTGTCGCCCACAACTAGACTACGGCGCACATAAATAAAGTAAGTAACAAAAAACTTTTTCTTTCAGAATTTGAAAATAAATCTGATACGTTCACTTAATATATTCAAGTTAGATGACTCTCTACTGTAGTTTCCTTGATGTCGTTCATATAGACAGATATACAAACGAACATTCGACTCGTTCCATCGAACTGATCAAGAATATAGTTTTATATATAGTGTTAGACACGCTTCAATTTGGCTGTAAAACGGAATATACCCTTTCTTTCACAAGGCTATAAAAAGTATAGTAATAGTAGAAATTACGGCAAAAGCCATATATACCTTGTGAAAATCATAGTGTGAAGAGTGTAAATATATAACAACTACCCAAATTCGATGCTCCAAACACTTACGATTTTGTGGCTCGGCCAGTTCGATAAGATTTTCCACGGTCACAATGCTCTCCAGTATGATTTGTAATTCTAGCTCTGAGCTCGGCTGTTTGGCACGCTCTGCATACATACCCTCGATGATGCGCGGTGCCAAGGCATGTATGTAGGGTGTTGCTGTTTTCAAATCTGCCTTTGTAAAGATGGAACGTGCTGTTTCGATGCATTTCAACTTGACCGACAAATGTTCCGATTGCATGCATTGTCGAAAATGATTAATGCAAGGGTACTGCAGAGACGGTGCAGACACCACTGCAGCTGGTGTGTGTAGTATAAAAACTGCAATTGCCAGCAACATAGTCACTTCGTCTACCTTACGCTCGTCGTCTTCGCCGGCTGTTTTTGTCAGATCAATAATTGTTGCCAGTGCGCTCTGCAACAATGTTTGCCATTCGTTCGCTACGGAATCCTGCTTCGACCATTTGTGTACACAAACCGATTTTAGACAATGCAATGTCGCCTGTACAGCACTCGTGTTGGCCAGTATAGTTGTATCGATGGCGGATTTATTTGCTATCTCTTTGATTATCGAGGTTGTCATATATAGTATGGTGGGCAGTATGGTAAGAGCGCCCTTTGGCGAGCAGAGCTCAGCCAGATCTTCGACACATTGCAGTCCGCTAGCCACTAGCATGCCGTTGTCATCGCCCAGTATGGAAAAGAAAGAGGCTGGGTTATGCTTAAAAGCATATTCTTGCTGAAAATGCACGCCGATGCCAGTCTGTTTGCTGCCGCTGGGATTCATGGTCGGTATCTGACGTACAAAAACACACAAGCACACTTCCAGCACCGCATAGACATGCGATACGCCAGGTGTTATTTCACCAGTATCACCGCCCTCGCCAAGATTATCCATATTAGCATCTTCATTTGCATTATCATTCTCGCCGGTCAATTGTCGTCGACGTTGTAAATTCTCTTGCGCTGCTTGTATGGTCTGCTTAAGTATTTCCACACAGAGCAGTTGCACCAGTAACTCATCTCGTGTCAGTATTTGACGATGCAGCACATTACACAGTTCAACTGTTAGCGCTTTGTCCTTAACCAACTGCTGTCGCGCCCAATCTGAATCGAAAATGGTATGTAACGAGCGTAGACAGCTAATGACATTCTTTGGCTTATCCGAGGTTCTTATGCTGCACAATGCCTCCATGCAAATGCCGAAAATCATATGAAAGCGATCAGCAGAAAGCGAACCATGTGTTATGTTATTGTTTGCCTCCTCTACAGCTACTGCTGCTGCTGCATTTGTGACCGTTTCATTACCGGACGCTCTATGCGTTGAATTGGTTTGTAAATACAATGCAAAGCCTTCATCACGTAGCCAGAGCGATGCAGCATAGAGTATAGGTGGCCATGATGTCATGTAATGTGGCTTTGATGAGTTTATGGTATCCGTAGTGTAGAAGGCACCACCGTCATGTGGTAATTGGCTTTGAAACTCTGCGGGCAACAGCAGCATAGCGTGATCCTTCATAGCTGCCAGCCAGAGTGTGGATAACCTGTCTAGTTCTGGTTTGACCAGACTCAATAGACTTTCACCGCGACTCTCGAAATCACCGAACTCAGCGCCGGTATCATCCAAATCTAAGCCACTAACAATTGGATTTATAGTATTGACTGCTTTCAATTTTTGCTGTAACAACGATGCCGGGGCTTTGCCATTGCCTAACATCGCTACAATGTAGACTTCAGCCCAAGCTTTGAGTATGCTTAGTTTCTCCAATGTAGCCATAGATTCATTGTAGAGCGCTGTGCTATTCGTATTGGTATACAGCTTGTTAAGCGAAGACACCAACAACTGATGCACGCGGCGTAAATCATTTAAATCACGCGCTACGCCAGAGCCAATCCACGCCGAGCATACCTCACAGGCAGCAGCTGTGACATGTGAGGGCGTATCCGGAGTAAATGCAGGCCGTAGTGCAGCACCAACCTATATTAATGGAGACGATATAAAAATTGGTTTCTTTTTTAATTTAGTAAAATTTTCATGTATATTACCTGCGCTTGAAATTGTTCTAGCAATAAATGTCCTGGAAACTCCGGTTCCGGTACGTTTGCAAAACGATCAATAATCTCCTGCAGTGTACGCAAGCCCTCAAGACGCAGCTGATCTGAATCTGATGTAGCTGCCATAAATGACATGCGTATAAGTTCCGAGAGATGCAGTATTAGATAGTCACCACGTGATTTTATCATTTGCATTTCCTTTGCTTGCACCAAGTCGAAATGCGTTGGATTTGCTGCCTCGCATGTAGCGATAATGCGTCGCACACACTGCGCTGCAAATACGCGCGTCGGCCAACGTGGCTGCACTGCCGGATGCGTTGATGTATTTTCCTCAGCACGATATTCTGTAACGTCGTCTGCATCGTCATCTTCATCATCTTCATCTTCTTCAGCATCTTTAGTTGCATTATCAGCAGTGGATTTAGCGCTTGCAGTATCATATTTTGCAACTTCATCTTGTAACGAAGTACTCTCCACCGCAACGGTTAACACATTTTTACACAAGCTCAACCAGGAGCTTAAATTATCCGCTGCCAGCATTTGTAGCATCGAAATCAAGGTATCGTGTATGTTCTTCAACATTTCCGCATCTGTTTCGGTATCTAACATAGAGAAAAGAAGGCCCGGTAGTCCATAATCGGTTATAACTAGATCCGGACATTGCTCCGGTGTTATAGCCAATGCAAGTTCACATACTTCCTTCGCCTCGCGATGTGCCATTTGACGTAAACAAGCTACCGCAGCTTTGCGTAATATGAAGTAATTGCTTGCCAACATCTTAACCAGCGTAGGTACCAGTGATGCCAGATTAACATATTTGGATGCGAATAGATGTAGTTGTTGTAAACAGCCTATAGCCTCTGACTGCACTAGCGGATCTGCATGTGCTTGCATCATAGATGCAGCACATAAAAAGGAAGAACGCATGGAACACACAGCGCTTGCATTGCCCTGTAATTCTGGACCCACTGTAGTAATTAATGCATTCACCACACGTCCTACACATTGGTGTACATCGACGTTGGCATGTGGCACGCTAATCAGTAGCTTGAGTGAGAGCGTCAGTGTTGCTTCTACATAACCGCGGAACATTGGACCGCCAGAATCGGCAATCAATGCCAATGCATACAGCGACCAAACCTGCACAACCGGCGACGAAGTATCTTGTGCTAGCGCAAGCAAAATGGAGACACTTGTATTCAAATGCTGCGACGAACCCATGCCGCCTACATAACGATGCAAACAACCAAGTGCAAGAGAATGACCGGTACGTGTAACGACATCACGCGCCGATTTCAATTTATCAAACGAATTCTGCGCTAATTCCGCAGTAAAGTGCGAATCACCAACGACTTGCGCCAAGCGGCCAAGTGCTTCTCCTGCAGCACAGCGTATGGTGGAATTGGCACTGATTAGAGAGCCCACAATTAAATTAGTAGCACTTTTCTTGACATCCTCCTGTCCAATGCTGCATTTACTATCGGTCAAGCTCTTAAGTCCAGTTAAGAGCGCAGTAAAGACATTCAACTGCACAGCTTCTTGACGTGTGCTCTTCGCTTGCTTAATGCACTCAGCAAAATGTTCTAACATCTGTAAACGATGCTTGTTGGCCACTTTCGGAAAGATTATACCAAATAGTGAAACAGACATATCGATTACGGCAACACCGAGCGGTAAAGGACCAGGACATTGCTGTGCTTTGTTGTACACTTGTATATTGATGGTGGTGGTGGTATTGCCGTTAGTATTGGCAAGCGTGAATGCTGCGCCATTGTTAAAAGGACGATACAAACAGCAAGGATCATGCTCGAGCGCACCGGAACCAGCAGCGCTGTTGGGTTGTAGCTGTTTTGGGAAGAAAATTTAATGCATGAGTCAAGGAAGTTACACAATTAAAGCTAATAATAACAAAAACAGGATTGGTAATAACGAAAGTGTTAGTTTAAAAAACATTGAACGAAAATATATATGCGGAATGGAAACCAAAGTTCGAATAGAACAAAAATTAATGTATTTAGTAACAAAATAATGGTAACAACAATTAGCCAAATACACACTTACATGCTCACCATCGACCTTGCGATTGGGTTCCATCTTGTTGTCAAATGTAAAAAATTTAATATTAGCATGTTTATGCACACATAGTACAGTGGAAGTTAAAAGGGACACGTAGGATTAGTAATAAAGGACTCAAATACATTTACAACCATCAAAGAGACCACAATATTACGAAGTACTACTAAGTATTATAATTACCTGATCTTCAATGGTACGATGATTAGTTTCCTGCAGCCAAGTGCCTAATATAATCGAATCATCGCCATGGCAAAGTGTACGCAACAATGAATTCGTGGTATTTGCAGCATTATCGGAGAGCGTGAATTCGGATACTAACATGCGCAGCAAATGCGTATAAGAAGCTTCTAGTGCCGTAGGCGGCAACAGCGTTAACGTTTCAAATAGACGCAATCGCACCATAGCAGCAGGCGCCTTTAGTGTTGTGCCGTAGCTTTTTAATACGGGCGCCAAGCTGTATAAGTGGAAATTTAATTAAATTATTTTTTTTTTGTAGCACTTTCTCCATATTTATATGCATACTCACTTCACCAGCATAGCCAACGCACTTTCGATGGGTGTCAGCAGACGCCTTGTTATATCCTCCGTTACCAGTTCTGGACAGTTAAGTAGAAAGCTATGCATTACGGATAATGCACCAGCACGTCCTTCGAGCGTTACTTGCCATGTAAACGCATCGCCACGTGCCTTTTCCGATTCTAGTTCTTTATTTGAACGAGGAAACGAATTACGCCACAGCAGCAGCATGCGAGGCAGCAAACCCTTTACCACCGGTGATCCAAGCGTCATAATAGCACCGATAAGCAACCAGCCGGCTTGTGTGCGATTCAACGACATGCGGCTATTTTGGGACGCTGAGCGTAGCAGCTCTTCGGCACAGTTGAAAACCACTTTTCCCTTTGTGTGTGGTATGCCGAGCGGTGAATAACGCACGCTACCCAAAATGGCCGCCAGCGCGGAACTATAGCCGGCAATAGCTTCTGGTGAGGAACGCATCTGTTCAATTGCTTCAATAAAACGATCAATTAGCGGCGTAATTTGACTTGGCACTGCTATGCAATAGCAACGCAGACACCATGAAGCCGCTAACCGTGCAGCAGCACACGGATGCACCAACACAGCACAAGTAGCATCAATTGCATTTAATGATTGATCGCTCAGCAAATTCTGCGCTGTAGTGCCAAGACCGATGACCAATGAGCTTAGCTCTTGCAATGCACAAACCAACAAATGCTGACTGAATAGTGTCTCTTGATTCGAGTCCTTTGCATTCTCCGGATTAAAGTCAATCGAATTCATTTGCTTTGCAATGATGTGTATCAATTCCTTGCAAGCAGCGCATTGTGCTTTCTCGCCAAGCATTTTTCCGATAGTTGAGCGTAGTATAAAGTTGATGCATTTGCGTGAGTAAACAGCATCGACATGGGAACAGGCTGCTTTTGGATTGGCGACCAAATCGAGTACATGTACTAGAAATGTGCATAAATTACGCTCCAACCAAACGCTACCCATGAACTGCACGAATACCACATAGGCATGTGTCACACCGACACGTACTTCACGATTTACGCCAGAGCTGCCTTTGATCATTTCACCTGTGCCTTTTAGAAACGAAGCACCGCCACGCAAGAAACCCGACATTAGTATACCAAGTGCCTCATCCAATGAAACCGTACGTTGATTGGCGTTCTTTGCCGCTTGCAGTGCTGCCTGTTGTGCCTGTGCGGATTTCTTGTTACCCGCCTCTGCCTGTTGTTGCGTGTATGCAATTAACGTGCCCAGCAATTGTGCTACGGCACAGCGTACTTCGTAATTACTGCCATCAAAGGCGCGAAAACATAGCGTGCCAAGACTTTCCAATTCCGCTTGATATAGAAACGGTGCGCTGTAGATCATCTTCAATATGCAACGCGACGCAGCTACTCGCACAGCCATAACACGATCTGAAAGACAATGTTTTGCTGCCTTATATATATCCTTATGCACATTCGAAATGGCTGTGCCCATGCCGGCACTGACTTTCTCCAGCGTATTCATGATTTCGATGCGTGCTTGCGATTCGGCATTCCGTAGCGTACGTATAAGTATCTGCACAGTATCTTCATAAGTGCGTCCCATCATGCGACCAAGTTTCTCGTACATGGAACCAAGTACACAAATCGCAGCGCTGCAGGCGTAAAAGTAGAAAGTAATTAATTAGCTAATGCAAGCAAACGGAAGCAACAATTACTTACAGTTTCGTCGGTAAATAACTGGGCGAATCGTCCTTGTTCTTGAGTATATCGTTGCATGCATTCACCGTATCGAACAGCATGAATGTATCACCCACCGAGAAAAGCGTGGCCAGACAGCTTGCAATTAGCTTGCGTGTCGGCGGTCCAGGTGCACCTTGTATGCGTTCCGATAATTGTTGCACTAGCTTCTTCTGTACACTCTTCACCTCATGTTTTGGCGCTGTGGGTAATGTCTTCTCTAAATAGCGCAGCCATTCCAGCTCAAATACTGGACGCTTGTGCTCGGGTAGCAGTTTTAACGCATCTTCGTTCAAGGTCAAACTGTGTGCGGGTTCCATCTCGTCGTATGGCTGCTCGTTCTCCGCTTCGTTTTCCCGCTGTAGTTGCTCGGCACTCTCGTCAAAGTGTATAAATGATCTGGAATGAAGTAAGTGAAAACATGTGTTTAATTAATTTAATATGCCGAAGTGGGGAGAGGTAGTAGTATCGTTTATTGGATGTGCGCTGTTTATATGATTGTCAGTCTTCTGTAGTTCTATCTGCGTGGGAATTGACACATTAATATTATCAAAATATGCGGAGCTTGTCTCATATGTGCGACATTGTTATGCAAACAAATATGTGCATGAGTAATCAAGTCAAGTTCAAAGCTAAATATTCGTCTGGCTGACTAACGTATACAGCTATATATTACCATTCTGGGATTTTAATTCTTGTGGCAAATGCATATCTCTAAATTACAATATGCTATAATAAAAATCATCCTGAGCTTTCGCTGTTTATTTATAAAGAAGTTAGGTTCCCTAAATTGAAAAAACGCAATAAAAGAGTTTAATGGTTTATCTAAAGGTTTCTCATACATTTGAGTACATTTTCGAGTGTGAACCAATACATTGAATCGAATAAGGATAAAAAAGAACGAACTTTGGGTTTAGTAGTTTTAATGATATGGGTGAGTAAATGTAATCATTTCTCTTTGAATATTTAAAAAAATTAGGTCATAATAAAAAATATTAAAGACGACAACGTTCTAAGATGACCCTTAGTGTAGAAAACAAGTTATAACTCATAAAAATCAGTGGATAAGCGGCATGGAAAAAAGGAATTGCAAAGATAAGTTCAGTTTGCATTTTTACATGAACCTGACACTTTCACCCTAAAAAGAAGCTATTACTGATGAGAATCCGTGGATAAATGGCGAAGGTAAGTAAACTTTTGTTTGTAGGCAAAACAGTATGACCACCTCCATAGGGTTGTCAGTCACATAAATAAATTTGCTAATATTTAGCAAAAGGAGAATTAGCCAAGACCTTATGTCTGGCTTTTGCGTTCGCATTTCTTAGGGATCAATTATTGAGACATCCTGATGTAATCCGCCGCCTAGGCTTACTTTTATTGCGATCAAACAGAGTATTCATATTGACACGTCACGTCCACTTTTCCGGGTCGCCGCTTACAAACCACTCGCCCACTTTTGAGTTTTTCTGTGAAAAACTTTTCTATGGCAGTCAATATCAACTTAAAAATTGCCATGTGACTTATTATGAACAGACGACGAAAATGCAACAATCATTGTCAGTACCACCCGATATCGAGCCATGTTAAACTATTTTTTTTTCCAGATTACGTGAACATGGTTCGAAAGGCCTTTGCATTAAACAGTATGGCGTCACATACAATACCCTCGACTTATTGAACGTAGAGTTTGACAACATAATCTTTGGAAACGGATTCAATGGCTGGCCCGCAGTATCGTGTGATCTGACCCCGCTGAACTTATTTCAGTGGGTATACTTCAAATCGCCGGATCGATTTCAGAATTGGAAGCATATATCAAGCGGAATATTCGTTATATACGAACTCAAATGATTAAAAAAATTGTTGAAAATTGTACTGACAGGATGCAGTTTGTCCTGCGGTGGCCATATGCTTGAAATCATTTTTCATCATTAATGTCATAAAATTAAATACCAAACAAAACAACAAGAGAAAACTCTTAGCTTTGTTGTAACCTAATCTTTGATACATTTGTCATTTTGATACTTGTGTTGCTTATGATAATCCATAGATATATTAATATTTATTATTATCTCCATACCAACTTTCAAACCAATGTGGACAGTTTGTAATATGCAGCCCCATATCCATTGCCAAGATATATTGATTGTAAATTTCAGCTAAATCCGATCAGTAGAAGTGGATTAAAATTGAATTCTAGAATATAAATATGACATACAAACACAAACACACATGAGCGCTCTGCAAACTATCGTAATTGATAGTATCCTGAGAACTATAATCGTAAATTCTTGGAAAACAGTAATTTTTTATGAGTCATATTTAAGAGCGCTCCGAAAATAGTTTGAAGAGATCATTTCGAACTTCTCTCAATATTTCATATAAAATTGTTTTATTTATTGTTTGCTTATAACGCCATGAACCATTACGCTATATATAACAATGAAAGTCATAATTTCATATTTTATATATTGAAAATATGTACCTACATATACTCGTATATACAAATACAATGTCGCATCACATCATTCATCGGTTACTGAAATCATTGAGCAAGCTTCAATGAGCACACTACCACCAACACATCAAAAGTCTCATCTCTTCAGAAATACACATGCAAATGAACCACTTGGATAACCTCTTTCGATAAAAGCAATATATACAATCAACAACGGCTGGCTGCCCCACTTGTAGCGCTGAAAGGCCCAACCAATCTATCGATACAAGCAACAACAATGGCCTTTGTACGCAAACATTTGTTTTTTAGTACGAGTGATGACGCCGCCGACAACGTCGAGTCAAGTATTTTATGTACATCATATATGTATATTTTACATATTGAAGTATACATATATATTGTATTGTGCCAGAATATAGGATGATATCAAAGTAAAGACGCGCGTGCCTCAGCGCTGACTAAAAAACTAAGGACAAAGGCGAACGACTACGTTGAAGATGGTCCATGCATACATGGCGTATAAGTATTCAAACAATATTTTAAAAGCGCCTGCGAATCGATGCAAGAACAAAGAAGAACAAGAACAAGTTGCTTATACTAGCAGGAGTGAGAATTATCGGGGTTGTAACACAATAACAATGCAAAAAGGGGCACTACTCTGCTGCAGCACTTGTGGTTTCTTTTATTTGTATTGAGACTTGCTGTAGAGTACGCCAAATAAGGAGCGAGCACCACCGGCGGCACAAGAGAAATGCATAGGCGAACACCCACGCCTAAGTGCACAGAAACTATAACTATATAAAGGGTTTTTCAATAGGGACTTAAAAATGTTGTATTTTCATACTAAAACACACTTAAATTTTTGTAGTATTTGTCAGTGTCAAAACGTCAGTAAAGGTTTACCTTTTTATTATGGTGAAGTATACAAGCCAGCGAAGTTTTTAAACCGAAATTCTGAGTCGGTCGATAAACCTTTTGATCATTTGAAGCGCCGAAACTACTTCGATTGGAACAGAATTTCATAAAAAAATTATCTTCAGCAATGAAGCTAATTTTTCGTTTAATGGCTTTGTCAATAACCATAACATGCGGTATTGGACAGCAACAAACCCAGAAGTGCTTTAAGAGACTCAATTGCAAGCACTAAAAATACTGTGTGTTGTGGATTTCATGCCGGAGCTGTGATTGGATCATATTTTTTCGTCCTTGAAAATGATCGCCATGTTACGGTCAATGAAGTACGCTATCGTGCCATGTTAGAAGATTATTTTTGAACAGAATGGGATGGTTTTGCCATCAGTGATATTTGGTACCAACTAGATGGTGTCACATACCACACAGCTGGTCAAACAAATAATCTATTGAAGAAGTTCGGTAACCGTGTAATCTCAAGAAATGGTCCGGTCGATTTTTATGGTGTTACGTATAGTCGTTGGTTTATGCCAACAACATTAGAGGATTTAAGGTGCAATATCGAAAGCGAAATTGCCAATGTATGAGCTCAAGAGTGGTGTAAAATTTGCTACAAAGAATCGATTTCTGAATGAGATTGACTTGCATACTTATATGTCAATTAGTCTGTCTCATTTATTTTGTGTTTTATTTAAATAGAAACTTTTTTCGTCCTTATTGAAAAACCCTTTAAATATATGGTATGTATATTTATGCATGGTACTATATATGCAGTCAAGTGACGTTTGTAGGCTAAAGTTACATAATATTTTACTTGAAGAAATCTCAGAAGCACGTAAGCAAAGGATTGCATATATAGAAGTTATCTATGTATATTGTGGTTGAATGCATAAACTGCGTAGGTGTTACCAACTTAAAGTATATACATACTTATATACGAATGACGCATATATTGCAGATACATAGGTGCAAAGAAAAGGATACTGGTATGCAAATGATACATGTATACAAGTAATTCAACCTGTAAGCTTCGAGTATAAGTACAACCAACAATAAAGTGTGCGATGACGTGCGTGTACTGTCAACAATGAAGACATTGCATGTATGCAACTTTATGTTGCACACAGACACACATAGACATAAATTCACAATAACTACCACCACTAACTTTTTTGCCTTGGGTGGTGGGTGGTGAAAGAAGAGAAAGCCGCAATAACTGCTAGACAGACTGACAATCGTCTACCTGCTTATGGTCTGGGTACATTTCTACTATACCCTTCCTATATAGAGTTACAAAGTGTATTATCAGTTTGTATGTAAAGTTTGTTACATAATGTATTAGACGTCAAAGGCAACATTCAGTACGTGCCAGTATGGATATATATATATATATATATATATATATATATATATATATATATATATATATATATATATATATATATATATATATATATATATATATATATATATATATATATATATATATATATATATATATATATATATATATATATATATATATATATATATATATATATATATATATATATATATATATATATATATATATAAAACGTTTGTATATATAATACGTACATATGTATATATAATCTTCGTCTCTCTGACGCTCTTTAATTTTTAAACTAAAAATTTTTTTGTTTCATTTTATAGACGCTAGCTATTAGGTTGCTACAGGAGCTTTCCGGAAGTTGGATTCATGCGCTGGCTTAGTTATATTGCACGAACAATATAATCATTTCTTCGGTTTAGTTTAAAAAATCCCACTACTTTTTATTCAAAGTGTGATCAATCAACTTCTATTCCACTATAGCTATTGAACTATCCAGACTCTAGAACGCACCTCAGTATGAACCGGTTTGCTCTAAAGGTTGAAATAATCAAAAAAAAAAAAACCCTACTATATCGATAATAAATGTAAAATGTAATAAATATTATTATTTCCGCAACAGATAGTATAAATTAAACAAGATGTAGTTTAAAAGGAGTGCACGTTTTCAATTCAGAGACAGAAACAATTGACTCATCGTAGATAAACAAAGTTCATTCGAAAAACATGTTATTTGTCCTCAAATATCGGTAAATTCAAGTCATTTGGATAATTTGTTGGTGCGAATGTGTAAAATAATCGAAAAAGTGGTCCATTTTTCTGTAACGAAGGATGCTCAGACGTCAACGTTTACAGGAAGATGTTCTGTTGTTCTACCTGACGCCCCCGTGTCATCATTTCTACTAAAAAAAAATCATTAAAAGGTCCCTCCTTTTTGGCCAACCTACAGTTTTAACATATTTTTTATTAAATTCCCGGAAAAATCTTATTTGTCCTACTGCGCTTTTTGGGATCAGCTGCTCGGCGCCATAAATCTGGTCAGTGGTCAGCTCTAGCGTCTTCAAAATATGAGTAAATCAATATTTATCGAATTTGATTACTCAAAGCACATAATTAAACGAATTGCTTGACAATGGTTACCGAAATAATCTATATCACAGCAAAACACATTGCCTCTAGTCATATGCCAATGTTTCATGAATCATTTTTCACGCATGATTTCGCCGAATGCTACTTGATCAATTCAACGAAAATTAAAAAACTGGAACGGGAAAAACATTGTTATTGAACTCATGAACATTATCGTAGATATCGCTAGAATAATACGTGATCAAATCGAAAATAGGTACTTGCCGGAGGAGGTTGAAGCTTATTTGTTTCAATGGACTACATCTCTTACTGATTTCAGTGTAAACAATCAGCAATAATGAGTTTTTTTGCGAAATCATGTAACGATAAAGGTGAGCCTCTTCGGTAGCTATAACGAACCCGCAAATTTCACAAATTTTTGCAAAGTTCGGGGTATAATGCAAACTGCGGAGAATTTTTTCTCTCATTAATTCGAAAAGGACTGAAAAAAGAAGTCGAATGCCACTTTGAAAAATTTCACTTGAGTGTAATGTTTCAATGAAAAGTAATTGCTCGAGATTTGAATTTCCAAAAAAATACTCCAAAAGACGGTTTAGTTTGTCCATTAATTGTCAATATTAATCAAAAGAATATACTAATTTTTGCATACAAGACAACATATTCGTTTTTTTCTGAAAAAAAAAAATATAAAAAAATCCTTTCCAGTTATATTTTAGGGGGAAGGGGGTGGTGTGGTCGTCTCCCCGAAATTCTTTCGAATACTTCATTTTTCCCCACTTATTTTATTTTATAAGTTTTGTTAAAGTTAAAAATTTTGACAATCTTAAAAAATAGCATAAAATATTAATAGCGTATTAAAGCTTCGGCTCCTTCGTAGTTGAACTTTTCGCATGTTTTGTTTTCTCCTTCAAAGAGGTACAAAGCCAAAAGCTGATTTTTCTTTTTGTCTTTGTTTTTTTTTTTTAAGTTACCTTCTCGCTTCCTTGATGACCTTTCGCAAAAATTGCGGCGTTCTTGCAAAATTTAAATTATCCATTTTGTTGTTGCTTTTTATACGTTTGTTATTCAACGTTTTGTGGCACACAATTTACATTATTTGCAATTTCACTTGATTTAATGCAAACTATTCGTATTTTATTGCAGCATTATAAAAACTTTCTTTACATCTTTGCTCTGCTTTATCTTTATTATTTTTCTCTCTTTTTACACTTTCACAAAACGTAAATCGATAGCAATTTTCTTTCAGTTTGCGTACGTACCAAATCGATAACGGTTGGTTTATGTTTTTTATAATATTAAATAGATAGTTGCACTAGTATAATTTCCTGATTTTATATTAATTTATTTAATTAAATTTTTTATAGCTTGGAAAATATATATATGTATGTATTTTTTTATATGCAAATGAGGAAAAACTAGCGCGCCGTTATTTATGCATCCGTCGTGGTGGAAAAACGAACGCTAAATGAGCGCTGGAAAAATAAATGCGAGCAACGAGCGAGTGGGCGAGCAAGTGTACGAGTCATTGACTAATGGAAAGAGGGGTGGGTGGTGGTAGTGTTTGCAAAAACAACATAAACGAGTGAGACCAGACAGACAGACAGAGAGAGAGAGAGAGAGAGAGAGAGTCCACGCACGAATAAAAGTACTTGGATGCTGCTGTTGCCGAACATACTTTTGCGCTCTCGCTCTGTTTTTTTTTTGCTAAATTTTTTTTTATTGTTTTTTTTTTCTGCAGCATACTTTTTTTATGTTCACACATTGTTTCTTTTCTTCTTTGATTTTGTTTTTATTTTTGCGTTTGCCGACCGTACTAACGATAAACAGCTGAGTTTTTGCTTGGGTGAACGTAGTGCCATCGTCGACCTTGCCAATAAATGAATTGAGTGTCATATTGTAGAGCCAAAATTCGGAACCGGGAATACAAGATTACGTGCCCTCATATTTTATATGGAAACATGAAAAACATTTCAAAATAGTTTACATCTGTGTATCTTTCCTCGTACAATTTCAGTTTCTTTCAATGTTTCGACAAATGCAAATCCCTTAAGAATTTTTTTCCGTAGCGTTGAATTGAAATTCCTGCCATAACAGAATTAACGTTCACAAAAAAATGTTTCTCTTTTGAAATCGGATTCTTCATCTTCATTTGTTGCTTTGTTTTCTTTTCTTCTTTGAAACAGAGGCTTCCCCTATCGACGTAGCAACTCCTTCGCACTCATGTAAAATGCAATCCCATTGAAATCGAAGTCGTTAAGTGAACTTTCAAAATTTTGTATTGCAATATCAGAACTGACGTCTCTGACTTGAAGTATGGTTCTTCTCTCATTTGTTGAACTCAAAATCTTATACAAAATTACATTCGAATTTTTCATTGTATTTGAAAACGCTGTAAACTCTGTTCTTGTTTCTACAGTCAAGATAATTTCAGTCAAGGCATTCTTATTCCATTGGAAAAAAGAAGCGTATTCTGATTTCTAGAGGCCCTAAAAAAGTTCAGGTCCGAAGTAATTTACCTTTTTTACACTCCCCTCTCGACCGGCCTGGTTCTGCAATGGAACTTGTTTTGGTAATTGCTTTAAATGATCACTGCTGGCTGATTTATAAATCTATTTCTTGCGTGTCATACTCAGAAGATAACTTATCTTTTGACCATTTGGCCTATCAAAGTCGTTTTAGTCGGAAAATTTTCTCGAATAATATTACCGAGTATGTTTTCCAGCGGACGACTCAATTGACCCCAATATATTTATATTATTGCGTTTATGTTATTGCTATTTCACCATGCGCCAATTAAACAGAGAGACAGTTACCAATATAATAGCAAAGCGCATACAAAATTAAAACACGACATCTTCTATCTCTTTCGCTCTCTCAGTCTTACCAACTGGCAGCATACATGCTGTCGTTTAATAAACCTAGAGAATAAACATAGAGATAAACCTAGAGTTAACTAGAGAAACTCTTGTGGTTTTACTTCACTCCAAAAGCGGCAATTTTGCTTATTGAGATGCCCATGAAGGCAAAAAATGAGACTCATCACTAAACAGAATATTGCCATAAAACAGCGGGTTGACTTTTAGTTGATTTTCAGCGCATTGACCGAACGTAGGCGCAAACGATGGTCTTTCGGCTTTAATTCTTGCACCAGCTGGATCTTTTAAGGTCGTCGGGCGAGATCTTTACGTACAATTTTCCAAAAACTAGATGCACACAGCTTCAATTGCTGCGCGCGATAGCGTACCGACTCATTTGGGTCGCTCCAATACTACGCTCTACAGCAGCATTTGTTTTGCGTATTATCATTTAGAATATACGTGCTGTGAAAACGATCTATGGTTAATCGAATTAGTCGCTCGGTTGGGCGACTACATAGCGCACGGTAACATTTCCGAACTGAACCACGATTTGTGACCAAAATGGGCACAAATGACAATAGATGACTGAGAGATATGAACAATTTATGACAGTTTAATCCCTGCCGGAAAATGTAACTTTTAAAAAAACGCCATGTATATTTCTGTATGGACTTTTTTGTCTGTGTTCTCGCATTTACAGATGTCTCTTAATACACCTTCTTTAACCGTTGTTCACGTACCGACAGATTAATCCAAAGTATTTAGTTTTATTTTATCGAAATGAAATGTTAATTTGTGGTTAGAGAAAAAAACTAATTTGGTTCGCGCAATTTGTCGCCTATCCGTGGCTCAGATGGTAGAGCGCCTGAGCTTGAAACGGAAGGTTCACGGGTTCGATTTCTATTCGGGAGAAATTACTGGTTTTACTCTGTTGCTGTTGACAGTTGCTAGAGTTGATGGATTAAGACTGGCGCAGCTGTATTTAATTTTTCAGCCCTTTATAATTTTTACCAGTTTGGAAGTTGATTTAATTTAAGCCGTTTTGAAATGAAGCACTCACACACTTGAATTTCTACATATACTTGTATATATTCGCATTTTGCATAACTTTATTCGCATATCTTAACTTAGGCACACATTTGAGTTTACTTTTTTTTTTTTAAACTTATTTAAACTTTAATTTCATGGCAAGAACTGCAATGTCGGTATGTATTTCAATGCCTTCGATGTGGGACTATTCGGATCGCTGAGATCCTTAACAATTGCTTGTATACGCGAAACCACATCACTGCGTTGTATTTCGTGACGTTCGAGCATGCGCTCGAAGATCGTGTGCAGCTGATGCTGCGCCGACATCTGCGATAATATGTACAGTTCCTGCAACAATTCCTCCGAGTAGCCGTCGTACTTACTCAAATTTGATGCTTTTGCATCACGTTTTAGCAAATCGTAAACAAGCAAAAAGTCAACATAGGGCTTAGTAGGCGGTACACGTTTCTTGCCCGCAGTCGAAGTAGTTGACCAGCGATCCATGGCCGTTTCGAAGTCAAAAGCTGCACGTCCGTAGTTATCATCGTAGAGCCGCAAAAAGTTATCCAGAGATTCGACATCGTTTGTAAAGTCATCATGATGCACTTCCGTTTCTATGTCGCGTATTAGCGATAGTGGCAGCCGATCAAAGTCAGTATCATCGCTAATTTCACTGAAGAGTTCGTAGCCCTCGAGTTTTGAACGTTGCAGTTTCTGTTCTAGATCGACAGGTGCATAGAGCGCAGGTTTATGCGGCGGTGTTGGCTTGGCCGTTGTCGTTGGACGTGTCGTTGTTGTTGTGCGTTCGCCACCATTCTGCCACCAACTGGGCGGTTGCCACCAGCCGTTAGTTGTACCTGGACGTTGCGTTGTGCTGCTCGTTACAGGCTTGGTGGGTCTTGTAGTGGTCGTTGTGGCATCTGTAGCGGCACTAAATGGTGGTTCCACCGTAGTCGATGACAGTGGTTCGTATTGCAATTGATCGATGTAATAGGCAAGTGCTTGCATCGATGCGGGTAAATAATTGGTGAGTAAACTTGAGGCGTTAATTTGCTGAATACCAAAGCCAGTGAATAGTGTCATAAGTAGATAGCAACAGTAGCTGCTACCTCCAATGCGTTGCAACATTTGATAAGTGCGCATTTTGTCTGTCGAATATTATTTGTCAGCTCTGTCTCTGACGCACATATTTTTCAGAGTAAAAACAAAATCAACGGAAGACTTTCAACTTTGGCAGATGATTCGCGACTGAAAGTTTACTGCTGGCGAAAAGCACCAAATTTCAGAGCAGTACTGAAAGATGAAGATGCTCATGTTCGTTTTGGTTGAAACTAAAAAATCTGGTTTATGTATATGATTCTTGGATTTTGGGTGCTCTTCTGATGTGGTTGTTGTTCTTCTTTCTTTGGTTTGATTTGATTTAACTTTTTTTTGCGCGCATTTACGTTTAACTAAAAAAAAAAAAATGGCTCTTTGTGGCTTTCTAGCTCATCACTCCTCCAACGCTGCGCACCCACATACATGGGTACATGCGACAAGAGGTTATTATACTCCAAAAAAGTTCTGTGCGTAAATTTTGTAATAAGTAAAGAAGCTTTGAGGATGGTGCTTTAAAACCAGTTTTTCAATATCTTTTCTTTCGGCGACAAACTGTTTAATATTCATAAGCAGCAACAGCAGCCGTAAAATGTGCATAAAACGCTTAAACCTGAATTGGGATGCGATTGAATGAGGCTTCAGTTCGGAGAACAAAAGAAAGTAAGCATTTTTAAATGAATTAATGTGTGAAGATATCTAAGATGCTTGCAGTTTGAAAAGAACTGCATAGATTGAAATATAATGCGCTGTAATAAATGTTGAATCACATCAGCACACTTAAAAGTCTTTGGAGAAGTATCTGAATAGAAATCTGACTTTTAAAGTTCAAAGATGAAATATTCAAGCATGTGTACCGTAAACTGTATAAAGTTGTAACTCCTCAATTAAATAAAATCAATAATATTCACAAACGCCTCGTTAGAAGATTTATTGGAGCTAAGAAAATTTAACCGACTTCATAATACATATTCTGCATCCAATGTAAATATTTACTTACATTTTTTTAAGTCACTGCAAACAACAGCTGTAGATGAGATAGAGGGATGTACAAATATAATTTTGTTGCGTATGAAATATTTATACATAATATGTAAATTAAAAATAAAAGGAATTTGGATTGAGCGGGTCTTGAACCCACGTCCTCTGGAATATAAGCTGCCAAGCTAGAGATTAGAGATATCGATGCTTAAAATCTTTACTGATTAAATGTAGAATTTATACAATATCAGTTATTTTTAATGAAACTTAATATCAAACTTAATTAATTATTATACTTTATGGTGCATCTGATGCTTCCTTGGAGGTGTTGAAAACATTGTCCTATAACATTTCACTTTATTAAGTATCTACTTTTCATTATTTCCAATTTGACTAAAGTGGCCTACACGCGCCAATCATAACACTGGTCTGTGCTATACTCACGGGTTTATTCCAGGATTTGTCGTAAAGTGAAAATTTGGCCACTAGTCGACCTTTTTGGTCTGAAGCCACACAGCGGAAAATATTTTCCATAAGAGTTCGTACATACGCTTTACCAAGTCTTTGCCACCGGTCTTGAATAACTCAGCTGGCAGCACATCGGAGGCTTCCGCTTTGTAATTCTTCAGCTTTTTAATTACTGAGCCGACCTCGTTATAATCCGGTGGCTCTACAAGAGAGCCATCATCAATTGGTGGAGCTAGAAATGCTTCTCTATTGGCGGTATTGTTCTCTTCATCGCTTCCAAGTATGTATGTTAGAGAAGTGACTTCTCCAAAGTCTCAGTAATTTCTGTGCATCTGTAACTAGATCTCCTTTATTGTAATTGCAGAAAGAAATCCCGGGCTTAAAACTTTCGGTCAGACGGTTGACCTTTTGATAAAACTTTCAAGCTTCATTTCTATCACGTTACACCTCAACATCCTCAAGCTCACGCCTTTCTTGTTCTTTTTCTGCGTCTGAAAAGGCGTTTGTTCCTCTATTCGTATGTCACGGTATCGTTCTCTAACAGTTCGCATTGCTCCCCACTGCAGAGTTATTTTGTAAGCGGCGTCTTTTTCTGCAGTAGCTTGGCCGCATTCCTCGTCATACCAATGGATTGTCACAGGTTTGGTGTACCCAATGACCTCCTTGGCAGCCGTATCCATGGAGTGGGAGATATGTCTCCGCTGCTCACCTATATCTTCAGAAGCTGTTGTATGCACTCACAACAGTCCGCTGAAGCCTTTTCAGCTAGACTCTCCCAACTGTTCCGGGAGTCCTCACCGGCTTCTGCAGATATAGGTAAGCACGCATTCCTTCCGTTGATTATAACATGACCAATTTGATTGCGTGTGTTTTGGATCGAGGCTGCGCCAAATAGCCTTGTGTATGTCTCGGTGTGGAAATCTGGTGCTACTGATTAAGATGTTCCAAACTGTGACGAAGTAGATTAGTCTCTCTCCATTGCTGGATACAGCGTCGAGAATGTTAAATTTTCCGATTGTTGGGCCAAAGATTTCTTGCTTTCATATTTTGCGTCGAAATCGCCAAGCACGATTTTTACATCGTGATTGGGGCATCGCTCGTAAAATTCATCTTTGGCCGCATCTTCTGAGACTTCCGTCGGGGCATGTGCACAAATCAATCAAATGTTGAAATATTTAGCATTAAAACGTATTGCGGCCAGGCAGGCATGAATCTGGAGACATGATCGCGTAGTTTCCTACTAACCACGAATCCGCATCCAAATTTAGTCATATTAAGCAATATCAACCACCAAATTGTATGCTATTTGGGTCATTTTGCAAAAACTTTTTCGTACTTTTTGTTTTTATAAATTTTGAGTTCGGTTTCTTATTTAGCGATTTTCAGATTTTTGGTAAAGTTTTTTCATTCTGGTCTACTATGCAGTGTACAAAGCTTTCCGGGAATACCTTGTATTTATATGTAATTCAACTAACTATACATTAAAATGGATATAATCATGCAGAATTTATGTTAAACTAGAATGACCACAAAAAAAAAAAAACAAATTAAAAATTTCTATCGAAAATTTAAATCTCGTTTCTCCTCCTGGCTTAATTTTCGTAGTCCAACAAGTTGCTAAATGTTTGCTTTCATTTTGTTGTTGTTGTGGTTGGCTTATTTACCGGCGCTGCGCAAGGTGAACAAGTCACTCGGCTCCGACGGCGACGACAACGAATGTGAGGTGAAAATAATGTTTGCATGTCAGTAAAACAAGCTAGAACGAATGCGTGTGGATATGTGTGTGTGTGTGTGTGAGTGCGTAAGTAGGCAAAAGAAGTAGCACAGACAACACAGATCAACAACATCTGTTGCATGCGCTATTTATATATACATGTCTATATGTAAAAAAATAATAATAATATTCATTGATTTACCGCGCATGATAAGCCGATTTATGTTTAGAAACGTGAGCTGTCTGCGATGTGGCGTATTTATAGAAGAAAACAAAAATTGAAAACTGGCACTGAATAAATCAATTGCTATAATTCGTATGCAGCAGCGCATTAATTATGTATGCTCAATGCGAAACGATGATATTAAGCACTTTTCTTTGAACTAATTGGAACTATAAGAACTCTTGACGTTGGCAAATAGTAATATTATAGATAAATTACATTTTCTAAGCGAAACAAAAGAAGAAAAAAAGGAAAAAGAACGCAGCAACACCCACACTTAGTTTTGATTCTATTGATGCCACAAAATATAAGTAAAACTCACCAAATGTAATAGTAAAATACAACAGCAATATACGACTGCAATTCTCACATGTTTAAAACAATTGATATGTGCATCGAAATGCTGTAAAATTAAATAAAGTTAATAGCACGAAATACACAACACCAAAAAAAAAAAATAACTGACTGTAGCGAGTAAAATAAACATTATATGTGTGTATAAATCGTAACGAGTGCATATACCTGTGAATGGCAAGACAACATCTGTTTTGAGAAGAAGCAGCATGTTGCTTGCACGTTTTTACATTTGATTTGTTTTTAAAAATATTTTGGAAACATGGCTAGAAGACCGGAACACTCTGCACCGCCAGAGATTGTAAGTAGTATTGTAGCATTATGTGTACTATTTTACTTACCGCGTTTTTTTACCGCACAGTTCTACAATGATGATGAAGCCAAGAAGTACTCCACAAAGTAAGTACATGCAAGGTGTTGTTTTAGAGGTTTCTTTTTCTGATAGGTATTAAACTATCGTAAATTGGTCAGATCTAGCAACGCTATTTCGCAAATCGTTGTTCGTGAATGAATACGCAAAACAAATGCTACTGTAGAGCGTAGTATTGAGGAATACCCATATAAGTCGATTCGCCAGGGCGCCCAGCAATTGGAGCTGGGTGTTTCCGCGTACGGCTTTATTAGATCCAGCTGATGCAAGAAATAAAACCGAGTGACCATTTTCGATTGAGTATGTTCGGTCAATGGACTGAAAATCAACTGGGGTTGAAATCCCATTCTTTGAGCGCATGTAGGTAAGCACGATAGATTCTCGAGGCAGTGTTACATTCACAAAAAATAACTATCGCGCTTTATGGGCCGGTGGAATCATTGGTCCTTCTTTAAAATGAGACCGACGGGATCGATACCGTCAACAGAGAGCGCTACAGAGCAATAATGATTAGCGTTTATTTCGTGTCCCAACTGAATGGGATGGTTATTGAAGTCTTGTTTTTCAAACAGGACGGCGTTTATTTTGTGTCCCAACTGAATGGGATGGTTATTGAAGACTTGTTTTTCAAACAGGACGGCGCTACATGCCATGTAGCGCTCTTTCTAAAGCAAACATTTCTCGAAATGGAACAGTCATTTGGCCACCGATGTGGTGCGGATTAATGCTTTTGCACTATTTTCTCCATGAAGACATTGATATATGTGAATATACAGCAACTTTGGACTTAGAAGACAACATAGTGCGAGATATGACACCCATTGCTTGAAAAAATCGAGGAATGGACTTTCAGAATACTCCACATCCGAATATGTCCGATTTTTATTTAGACACTGATCGCATAAAATAAGGCAGGTCTGCAATATTTTTTACCTTTACAAAACTAAGAAGTATTTTCATAGATATTAAGCACTAATCCGTACAAATTTTCTACGAACGTGGTTTATGTGTGTTTTTCGAAGTAGGATTTTACTTAAACCTGCGCTATGAGTGAACGGTAAAAACTACCAAGGGAGATAATATTGTTAGCATGATGATTATATTACCCATGTACCGGTGCACCCATGTCTGATGAAAGTTCAAATTCAGTAACGTTAGATGGGTAATGTAATCACCTTTCTAGCAATTAATCGCCGTTAATTTCGATCAGGATTACCGTTCACTCTGGATCATAATTCGAAAAACACAAATATACCATTATCACGAAAAATGTATGTGATAGAATTTTGTTCATGGTTTTATACTTACTATCTACAGAAAATATCATTTTTTGAAAGGGATATCAAAAGTTATATTTCGGAGGCCTGTGTTATCTCTCTGATAAGAGTCAATTTTCAGTTTAATATTATGTAGTTTCAATAATTCATTTCAAAGTTCTACTCCTCTCAATAAACGTCCTTTATTTATAGCTAACAAACTTAACTAATTTTTAAATACACTACACAGCACACGCATTATTGACATACAAGTGGAAATGGCGGAACGCGCACTTGAATTACTGGCCTTACCCGAAGATGATGATGAGGCCAAGCTCATACTCGATATAGGCTGTGGTTCAGGACTCTCCGGCAGCGTACTCGAGGATGCTGAACATATATGGATTGGTATTGATATATCGAAATCCATGTTGGATATAGCAGTCGAACGTGAAGTGGCCGGTGATGTTATACTCGGCGATATGGGTCAAGGCATGCCTTTTAAACCCGGCACCTTCGATGGCGCCATATCTATCTCAGCACTGCAATGGCTTTGCAATGCCGACAAAACTTCACATAATCCCCACAAACGTTTGCTTAAGTTCTTCACCACGCTCTTCTCCTGCCTGACGCGTACTGCACGTGCGGTCTTTCAATTCTATCCCGAGAATGCTGAACAGATTGAAATGATTACCGCACAGGCTATGAAGGCAGGTTTCTATGGTGGGCTCGTCGTGGATTATCCAAATTCCACCAAGGCTAAAAAATACTATCTGGTGTTGATGACCGGTGGTGTAGCACCGCTACCGCAGGCGCTTGGCTCGGAGGAGGAAGAGCGACGCATAAATTACATTAAGAAGCGTGATGCATGTAAGGAGGCACGCGGTAAGCCAATGAAGAAATCACGTGAGTGGATATTGGCCAAAAAGGAACGCAGGCGTCGTCAGGGCATAGATACGCGTCCGGACACAAAGTATACCGGGCGTAAGCGTAGTGGGCGTTTCTAAATAAGAATATTGTTTTTTTTTATGGAAAATTAAACTATTTTTTTTATTGGTTAAACAATCACAATATTCAATTAAACTAATTTTTTGAACTACGCGTCAACTCTTCCTGCATAATTTGTCGCTGCATTTCTGCGTGCCTTGCCTCGGCTCTTTGCTTTGGCGTATCATACGAGGATTCCGACATAAACATCAAATATATAGCAACGCAGGCAAATATGAATGAGAGCATAACTATATCGTTTTGTTGGTATTTTTTACTTGCTATTTTTTGCGCCTCCATGCGATCGAACTTTTTCTTAGCCGCTTGTCGCCGATCGAAAGATTTGCCGTAGTGTGCATTTGCCCATTCATCGAAGTCATAGATGGGCGTACGTCCCTCAGAATCTGCTACTTTTGATTTCTTAAAACGTGATTTATAGAATTTAGTTTCCGCATCATCCTCCTGCACCTCCGCAGCGTCGGCTTGTGTATGCAGAACATCAACGGTGTGTGCATGGTGTGCAAACTGTGGATCCGCCGTATGCAATATGCCTTTGTCGTACAGTCGACGTAGACGATAATTACCTAAAACCTCGTACGCTTGTGTTATTTCGCGGAATTTCTTGGCAGCGCTATCGCTGCCTTGATTCTTATCCGGATGATAGATCATTGATAGTTTATAGTAGGCGGCTTTGATTTCAGTTTGTGTGGACGATTTTGCTATTCCAAGCGTTGAGTAGTAATTAAAGAAACGCACGGAGGACGTATTAAATCCACGGAGCGGCGGCAGCCAAAGACACTGCAGCAAACCAAGGCCTCGGCGTTGCATGACTCTTTGCTACAAAACACTTGCTTGCTAGATTAATAAAATAGATCGAATAATAATTTGTATTATAATACAATAAACAGTTATGTTATTTAGTTATTTTTTGTTATGTCACTTATTTTTATCATTGTGGACGGTAGTCCACGCAAGTGACGACGGCCCACCTCCATGTGGGCTATATTATATGCGCAACAACGAAGTTTTAAATAACTCCGTTCTAGACGTTTTCTATATACCAGTAAATAGTTCCCCAAACGTATATTCAGAAAATTTTAAAACACAAAATCGGATACGAAGACTTTTTGGTACTCGTGGCTAACTTTTTGCCCTAAACTTTTTTTTTTTTATTAATTCTTGGTACCGAGTCCACGTTTAAGCCGTTCACAAGTTATGAATCTTTGAAATTTTTGACGAGTTAATGAAACAGTTACTGTGTGTGATTATGTTTGTCTCCTTTCGAAAACCTAAATTCTTTATTGATACGGAATTTTAGTATACAAAAAAATTATGTCCACAACTTTTTTTTTTTCTAAATATCGGATTTTGGCGGGAGAAGCTCAGTTTTGAATTGGCCTAACGGCTCAATATTTTTTAACATATAATATGTCGTTGGTGCTAAGTTCTTTTAAATGCCTTTGATTCTTTCCAATGCAAGTGTAAAGACATTTTTCAATAGTGCCATATGCTTTCATGAAACTAAGTTGAATTTCCGGTTTAATATTGCTTTCAATAATCTACGTAGAAATACTCGTATTTTCTGAAATATTTTAGAGAATATCGCTATGAGACTTATAGTACGATATGAGGAGATATTGTTTGCCGGTTTATTTGTTTTCGGGATCAATACAATCTCTGCACATTTCCATTGTGCTGGAAAGTGATAGAGACGTAACATTGAGCTATATATAGAGATTATAATATAATTGATTTCTTACTTAGCGCTTTAATGGTAGTTAGATTCATGTTATCATACGCCGGGGATTTTGAAATTTGAAGCATTTTTATGACACAGGCCGTTTTGGCAACAGTAATATGTTTTAGTGGTAAATCAATTGGGTATGGACTATCCAGAAATTGCTATTATACAAACTTAAAATGGCACTTCCACTTTTATTGACACATAATATGTAACACAAAGGTATTTCTATGTGTAGTTTACTGATATATACTCCATCTAAGCTGGTATACCTCAAGAAAGTGTGTTAAGCTCAGTGCTGTAAACAAATGTTCCATGACAGTGAAAGACAATGTCAATGTGGCTACTTAAGCTGACTTTACTGCTATATTTGCTTCAGCACATTGCGCTGTTCGTGTGTCTAACCTTGTTCAAACCCAGTTAGATTTGTTACAAGATAAATGGAATTCAAGGGTCAACACAAACAAATCTTCTCACGTAACCTTCACAACTAAGAGACAGAACTGCCTTAGGGTATCGAAAACCCAGTAATTTATACTCGTCACCAACTATGTTCACCATCTTAGAGCGCATTTTTATCGCCGATCCAATGACATTTAAATCGCTTATAAAAGCTAAAGTGCATTTGTTACGCATTTTTCCTTGGTTTGTAGCTAATAACTGTATTGATAAAAAACCAAATATTTTTTCGATAACGCTCAATTACATATTACAATCAATTGCACATTATACACATAAACAAAACTTTTCGTCACAAAATTGATAGTTGCAAGTAGGCAATCGTCACTTGGTTGGTAAATGGTCACTACACTGAAGCAGCTGTTGCACTTGAACTTGTGTAGACGTTGCACACTGATTGGCAAAATATAAACAGCTGTTTGCGGAAAAGCATACAAAAGCGGCAGAAAAGAAAAACAAGAAACTTAAAAATAGAGAATAGCGCGGAAAATACTCGAGAAAATTCGGAAAAGTCAAACGAGATCGTGGCGTTTGAGTGTGTGTGTGTGCGAGTGTGTATTCGAGAAGTTTCTGCTGTTCTTGCTCAACTATAGATTTGGGCCAACAGGCAGCAATTTTAGTGAATTTTGACATAAAAGGTGAGTCATTTCAGTCGCGATCAGTGAAATATTGAGAAATTAAATATAAATAATAGTTTTTTCATTTAGCACAGTAGATTTATTGTATAATTCTGCAAAATGACAAATACTGCAACGATGCACAATGCCGATGAGGAGCAGGAGGCCCTAACCTATAAAGACAAAGGTAACGATGCATTCAAGGCGTGTCAATGGGCTGAGGCACTTAAACATTATACGGCAGCAATTAAAGCGGGTGAAAAACACAAGGAGCTACCCGTCTTCTATAAGAATCGTGCTGCCGCACAGCTGAAGCTGGAAAACTATGAAGCGGCCGTAAATGATTGTACGGTCTCCTTACGCCTGGCGCCCAGAGATCCAAAGGCACTTTTCCGACGTGCACAAGCGCATGAATCACTGCAACAGTACGAGGAAGCATATCGTGATGCTAAAGATGTATTAAAAGCTGATCCGGCGAATAAAAGCATACAACCTATGCTAAAACGCTTGCATGTGATTGTAGAGGAGCGAATTGCACGCAATGCCCAGACATCGACAAAAGTCAAGCAAATGTTGGAGCTGACCTTCGATGTAACGCAGCCCATTGATAAGCGTCGTTCCGGTGCTAATAATTTGGTTGTTTTAGCCAAGGAGGAAGCTGGCGCAGATTTACTTTATAAAGAGCATTGTATTGCCAAGATTGCGTCGTTGGCTAAAGTGGAAAAGGATCAGGATATTTATGTTAATATGGTGCGTATTGTTGCTGAGTTGTGTAATAATTCACCGCCACGTACGTTGGGTGTGCTGAATGAACTTGGTGTGCCATGGTTTATGCGTGTATTGGATCAAAAGCACGAGGAATGCGTTACGGTGGCGCAATATTGCTTACAAACAATATTAAATGCACTCTCCGGGTTGAAAAACAAAACGGACGCCAAACCGGTTAAGGAATTGTGTGAGCGCCATAAGAAGGAAATTGATACGTTGCTTACTTGTCTGGTGTACAGCGTTACGGATCGTACTATTTCAGGAGCAGCGCGTGATGCTGTCATTGAGCTGTTGACACGTAATGTGCACTACACCGCATTGGAATGGGCTGAACGTTTGGTAGAGATTAGAGGTCTTTATAGACTGTTGGATGTCTGCTCGGAATTGGAGGATTATAAATACGAAAGCGCTATGGATATAACTTCATCGTCGCGTACAATTGCTTCAGTCTGTTTGGCGCGCATTTATGAGAATATGTATTACGATGCCGCAAAGCAGCGTTTTACCGAACAAATCGATGAGTATATAAAGGATAAGCTACTGTCGCCGGATATGGAGAGCAAAGTTCGTGTTACGGTGACAATAACATCGCTGCTTACGGGTCCCCTGGATGTGGGCAATCAGGTCATAGCACGTGATGGTAAGTTGTAGTATTGTACAAAGTCTCATTTTCATCCAAATTAAAAAAAGGGCATATGAGGACACGCAATAGAAGCAATACTTCTACCCAAACAGAAAGAAGTATGCCCGTATATTCTTTAGTATGCTCTGTAGTCTAAACGGCTTGATGAAGAGGAGTTATCGATTTTATTTAATATTACTGTATGTATTATTAGTGTCCTATGACACTTCCGAAATACAGACGAATCTAACGATACCGCATATACTAGTGGCGTAGCAAGGTGCGCCCCACAATTTGTTTTTATATTTTACACACTTAGTGTGAATAGAGTTATAATTTTGTCACAGAGTTTGAAACAAACTAAAGGGAGCTCTAAAAGGCTGAGAATTTAGAAACAAATATACGCTCGAATGTCATGAATCTCTACATACTGGCTAACAAAATTATAGTTCAGAACACAGGACACAGAAGATTAACAGGCAACGAATAGTCCAGGCCCTCTACAGCTTTTCCAAGCAGGACCAAAACTATGTTATAGCAAATTGGCTCAACAAACCCATCTTAAACTCTAAAGGTCTAAAAACCACAAAAAAGAAACTTTATTTTTACAAAACAAAAGGTGAAGATGCAATAGCCATAAGAACACCGTGTGGGGCTACTATAGGGCACGCCAAATCAATTGCCATATATACAAAATGGACTTAGCACTCACTGAGTAATGCTGAATTTGCTGCGAGGAAGAAGAAACCATCTAGCATGTGCGCAGCACTTGCGATTACGGAAGCATTTCCGATAAAAAACTCGTGAAATTCACACAAATCAAGAATCTATAGGGTCACACAGGATGCACAATAAACCAACTTCGTCGATCTAAAATCTGGTATGGATACTTTCTATATTCCTAGGCTGAACAACTTTTTATTATAGTCAATATTAACTTGAATTATACATATATATTTTAATGGGCGTGTTCCTAAAACTGTAAATGATAGCTCTCATGCAAAGCAACCACTTTTGGATTTTGCAATTACAATATCAATTTGAAATTCGATATGGTGACTTCTTACGAGTATTAGAGATAGTCCCAAAAAGACCAACCGTTCTCTGTCGTTTTTATAGAAACGTTTTCTTTTTATTTGAGCATTAAAAGATTTGATAGTAAATTGTTAGATGCTTGTGAAGAGTATTGAAGCTCTGGTTCTATCGAAGTTAAAGTTTTCTCTTGATTTTTAATTGTTCGACATTTTTGAGCTAAAAACAAAACCAGAGAACTTTTTGTGTCCTTTTTTTTTTTTTTTTTTTTGGTTCTCACCTTTTTGCTCCACACTTTGGCCTTAGAGACCCCATAACATTTTTTTTAAATAGTTAAATTTTTATTGCTCCTCACTTTGGACATTGGGGTCCCAGAACCATGTGTTTCTCTTCTTTGATATTTTTGTCTTTTGTTTTTTTGCTCCTTACTTTGCCCATAGAGCGAACCGATGCTCCGAGAAAAAATCAGCTTCAACCCCCAAAAGGCCTGTTACGCCACTGACCTTATGTGTCAAAATCCATTAAGCCGTTTAGGCTACAGAGCGCGATAAAGAATATACAGGCACGCATACATACATATACTCAAAAAATATAACCCTCCTTACAGCACTCGGGTAATATAATACACTAACTGTTTATTTTGTAATTTTTAGGCATACTACAAATGATACTCGTCATGGCTACCACGGACAATGAGCTGGAACAACGCGTTGCATGTGAATGCATTGTGGCCGCTGCTTCGAAAGCTGACAAGGCTAAATCGCTGTGCTCGCAAGGCGTAGACATACTCAAACAGCTCTATCACTCTAAGAATGATGCCATACGCGTGCGCGCACTGGTTGGCCTCTGCAAGTTGGGTAGCTATGGTGGTCAGGATGCAGCTATACGTCCGTTCGGTGATGGTGCTGCACTCAAATTAGCTGAAGCCTGTCGTCGCTTTTTGATTAAGCCCGGCAAGGACAGGGATATACGTCGTTGGGCTGCTGATGGTCTGGCCTATCTTACGCTTGATGCTGAGATCAAGGAAAAACTAATCGAAGACAAAGCATCTATACATGCGCTTATGGAATTGGCACGCTCGGGCGATCAATCGTGCCTGTATGGCGTGGTGACGACATTCGTTAATCTTTGCAATGCCTATGAGAAGCAGGAGCTGCTGCCGGAAATGGTTGAACTGGCTAAATTTGCAAAGCATCACATACCGGAGGAACATGAACTGGATGATATTGATTTCATAAACAAACGCATAATAGTGCTTTGTAATGAGGGCATTACAACTGCTTTGTGCTCGTTGTCCAAAACGGAGAGTCACAATTCACAGGAGCTCATTTCGCGTGTCTTGAACGCAGTCTGTAGTTTGCAAGAGTTACGTGGCAAAGTGGTGCAAGATGGAGGCGTTAAGGCGCTACTGCGTCTCGCACTGGAAGGCACTGAGAAGGGCAAACGTCACGCATGTCAAGCGCTTGCGCGCATAGGCATCACCATTGATCCTTCGGTCTCCTTTGCTGGACAACGCAGTCTTGATGTCATACGTCCACTCTTGAATATATTGCATCAGGATTGTACAGCTCTAGAAAACTTCGAAGCGCTTATGGCGCTGACTAATCTAGCTGCGATGAACGAGAGTGTGCGTCAACGCATCATAACCGAACAGGGTATGTCGCGTGTTGAAGTCTATCTCATGGAGGATCATCTACTCTTAACACGCGCCGCTGCGCAGTGTATCTGCAATTTGGTCATGTCCGATGATGTTGTCAAGATGTTCGAAGGCAACAACGATCGTGTGAAGTTTTTGGCGCTGCTTACCGAAGAAGAGGATGAGGAAACGGCTATGGCATGCGCTGGCGCTTTGGCTATGTTGACATCGGTTTCAAAGAAATGTTGTGAGAAGATTTTAGAGGTCAGCTCTTGGCTGGAAATTTTACACACACTAATTGCCAATCCCAGTCCTGCGGTGCAGCATCGCGGTATTGTTGTCATATTGAATATAATCAACGCTAGCGAAGAGTTGGCCAAAAAACTACTCGAAACGGACATAATGGAGCTGTTGAATGGCCTAACACAACTGCCAGATGACACACGTGCAAAGGCACGTGAGATTGCCACACAATGTTTGGTTGCCGCTGAACGCTATCAGTTGATCGAGCGCTCCGATGAAGCCGAAATACCAGATGTCTTCGCGGAAGCTGCGAAGCTTGAAGAGATTACGGACGATTAGTTTGCACTGAGTCGCTGATTTGTACTGTTTGTGCCAAAAATTAAACCACATACCACATAGTGCCTTGTGGAGAATTTTTTCTACGTTACTTTTTATAGTACTTACTAGTTAAGTTGAAAGTTTCATTGGTATTTCGTAGTTAGGCTGAACGTTTTTAGAGCTATTGGCTCAAAATACCCCATCCGATTTATTGTTTTGATTCCGTGAACTCATATTTCATTGATTTTATTTATTATAACATATTGCGTTTTTTTTATCGCATGTATTCATTTAATTGTTTAACCTAATAAATTCAAGTTTTTTATGATAAAACATTCGTTTTTTATAATCTCCAGTGAATTCTTAAGTTTTCTTAAATATGTCTAGAATTACATCACGGGAAATGACGGAATTCTGTGCTTACTATTGAGCATTAACCAAACTCCAAAGAACCCTATTCTATAATTGTTGCAGAAATGCAAACTTTCCCCGTGCTCCAGTTTTCAAATCCGAATAAATTGTACGCATAAGGTTTAGTTAAAATTGTCCGTATTTAACTTTCAGAAGATTGGCGCGATTTGAATTTACCAGTAGTTGAGAATATGAATTTCACGTTGTCAATTTCAAGTGATTTTAAATTGCAAAATTCTTCTTAAAGTGAAATTTGTTGTTTATATGTTTGGTGTAATCTCTTGAACTACTGAACCGATTCAAATTTTTTCCACCTATAAAAAGCTACGCTAACCTTAGTGCTAAGTTTCGAAAAATATGGGCTACCCGCTCATATCTCAGCAATTATTTGACCAATTACCTCAGGAATTATTAATAAATGCGTCGTATCTCAGAACTATTTGACGCAGATGGAAGAGATTTAATACATATTCTATGTAAAGGGCACCGCAAAAAATTAGATCCATTGGAGAATTGGTCGTTCGACTATTGTTTGTTTGTAATGGGTTATATTCATTTATATGTTTTATTTGTTCATGGTGCGGTAGTGCTCGCCTCATTTTTAAAGAAACCGACCGGACCGACGATTACACCAGCCCATAAACCACAGCAAACAGTGTATTTTTGGAACTGCATGAAGAATTGGCGATGTATGTAGCAAAATTTAAGGTAATACAACCCACATTACTTGCCTCCTTCAAGCAATTCTTCCGTGCCCGTTGCTTCCGAAGAGATCTTCGTACTGAATCATGGTGATTTTCACATACGTAATATGTTGTTTAAATTCGCTGCAGGATATATTGTTTGTGGACTTTTAGTTGAGTGTTTTTGCGCCCTCAACTGTTGATCTTACCTATTCGGTATTTATGGTTTTAAGTCCGGAAATGCGTCTTAAAAGTGATGAATTTTGGCATTACTAATGGGAACAGTTCTTAGCAACACTACGTATGCTTAATTATACGGGTGAATTGCCGAAATATGGCACTCTAAAAATGTCAGGCATTAGATATGGAGATTTTGGTATGTTTATATATTTTAATATTCATTCTGATTCAAAGTTTTGATTATTATTTATTAATTTTCTAGCCATATTCATGCTAACTGCATTTCTGTGCTACACAAAAGGTGGATGAAATCGATGTTATGAATATTTTCACCGGATCTGTTGATTCAAATCCATGCTTTATCGACGATCTTAGATAACTGTTGCCAAAATTATTATATGATGGTTACTTGGATTAGAATTTGAAACGGAAAGTGAGCCAACAACTGAACAATGTTTTCGCTTATGTGTTTCTATCAATAATAAAGTATTTGTATATAAGCTTTAGGGCTTAGCAACTTTCTGATAAGAAAAAAATTAATGGGGGGTTCAACCATGGCCTCCGATAATTATATAAATATTTTGTTAGTCAATTTGATAAAAATATTGCTTACGTTATAATATATAAGTAATTTTTGTTGTTGATATTTGATAATATATATTTGAATATATCAACGCTTTAGATAACATTAGATTACACAAAACAATTAGCATTTTTCTCATCGATTTTCTTTAGATTTTCGGTGCATAAGTTCCAATAGTAGAAATTCTCAAAACAGGTTTTTTGGTACTATTTTCATTTGTTTACTTATATCTCCATTAATGTTTATAAAGTATATAGAAAGCAAATTTTGTCCTCTTTTCAACGGTATGATGTTATGTAGATAGGATAAGATTTGATGGATTTACAGGCGATCAAAGAAATTTGTAGAGTTTCAAAAAAAAAAAAGGTAGATCGCCTATAATGCCATCAACATCATACCTTTGGAAATAGGACAAAATTACTCTTCTTAGGTTGATCTAAAAATAACCGAACTTTTAATTTAAATCATAGAAAAGTTCATGCTAATCGTTTGACAGGTTACAAAATGACTCGTTTTAATAACATCAGTTTTTGTCGTAAAAACATAATGGAACAAAAAGCAAATATTAAATTTTGTTCGAATCGTTAAAGAAGTTCATGATGATGATTATTATATGAGTCGTACTCAAGTTTGCATGCGGCTTACACGATTTAAAAACGATCGTGATGAATTAATTGATGATCCAAGACTTGGACGACCCGAAGCATCTAATCGTGCTGAGTTAGTGGAAAAGTTAGTGAAATAGTCGCTATTGACGCAAATTTCACTGTGAGAATGCTGGCAGAAGAATTAAATTCATCTTACTGTAAAATCTACAAAATATTAACTGAAGATTTGGGTAAAAGAAAGGTGTGTGCACGTTTTGTTCCACATCAGTCAAATGATGATCAAAAAATCGCTCGTATAGAGCATTGCAGAGACATCATTTCTGATTTTCTTGATTCGATCATAGCTGGTGATGAAACATTGTGTTTTAAATATGATCCTGAAACTAAGCGACAATCTGCAGAATGAAAGTCAAAAGACGAGCCAAAACCTAAAAAATGCGTTTTCAGAAGTCAAGAATCAAGACAATGTTGATTAGTTTCTATGATTCAAGGGAATTTGTTTCAGAAGGTCAAACTGTCAATGGAGAATATTATTTACAAGTTTTATATCGTTTGTGGACGAGACTTCTATGTATTATTAACGAATATTCCAAAGGAAAGCAGCTGTTTTTATTGCATGATTATGCACCACCTCACAAGACCAAAAAAATCAATGAATTTTTGATGAAAAAACAGATTTGTCTCATCGACCACCCTCCGTATTAGGTTTTACCGATGACATTCCAGCCATACAAGCAGACGTGACATAGGTGTTAAAGAACATCCCAAAAGACGAGTTTAAAAAGTCTATGTATAAATTGGTTGAACGTTTCAAACGTTGTATTAAGTTAAATGGATCATACTTCGAATAAATATTAGCTTTGAAACATAATACCATGCTTGTTTTATTTTATAACTAAAAAGTTCGGTTATTTTTAGAACATACCGTGTATGTATACATAAAAAAAATCGATGAGTCACCGACTCTCGTGATCAAATTCAATAGCAGAACAATACTCCGATTTTTTCCACTTACTCATTAACTTTGAAAGAAACTACAATAACAAGATTTGTTTCATTATTCATTGTGGGAAAGAATAACACTGGTACACAAAATAAAAGTGGTCTGTTGGTCTGTTTGATGTGCTGAATTCGAATCCCATGTCAGAATTGTTGAGGAGCTAAAATATTTCTGAAGCATCACAGATTAATTCTATATTGCGAAATTTGTGGTGGAGAATATTCTTGGAGACTTCAAGACTTCAATTGGGTTACACAAAATTCTATGGCATTACACCAACTTTTATCCGTTGGATCAGTGATGTTCATTCAGTGAGTCAAGTGATGTTCATTCTGATTTTACCAGGAATTTCAAAGTTTTTATTTTTGCAAAACTATAATAATTTTATTTCTCAACATAAACTTCTTTTTGCTTGAATTATTTAGGCCAAATCATTTTGAAATTTTTCAATGCTATCTGAATGATAAGATTTCTCGAAACACTCAAAATAGTCGTTTGTTTCAGCAAGGACTTCGTAACTTCACCCAAAAATCGAGATTTTGGATTCGCCATTTTATTTTTGAAAGTTTCGATCTCAAATTAAAAAAAAAAAGAAAAAACCGAAGCTTAGTTTGTATGGTGGCTACATAAACTCTAAATAGCTCTAAACTGCAATAAAAATAAGTCTATGTAGAGGCTTACTACCGGATATCTTAAAAATTTTCAACGAAGTAAAACTTCCCGACGTCGATGTTAATAACTGAGAGTAAATGCGGCAGTACACATTTTGCAATCTGTTTCTTTATTCTTAAATATTCATTAAAAATATTTTCCATTCGTTCACATGAAATGCGTACAACCTCAGCAATCTAATGAAGTCTATTAATGAACATAGATTTTACGAAACATACGAGTATAGTATGCCTGTCCAATATATTTACTAGTTAATAAAGAAGCAGTATAATTCGCGTAGAGTCTTGATTTGTAAAAGTCTAAAAGTTGTTTGCTGTCAATGGCTGCCAAGTCGGAACTGAATGGCGAAACTGGCTGAAAATTTGGCAGTTATCATGTGTAGGATGCCATGTAAGATAAATATATACTATTGCTTTGATACTATTCCACAATATATATATTGTACCAAAGCCGATTGATTTTCAACCAGCTCTCGTATGGTGTCTCCGATTTGTGTGAAGTGCTCTTAAAACCACTAAGTCAACTATCACTTTCAGCAACATTCCTATGAAATTTCCGCTCTATGTCCAAACATATAACGAAATTTAACAAGCAAATTTGTTTTTAAACATTGTCAACAAATTTCACCGAAAAATTTGACACAACCGCCGGAACTTATCAGCAAAAACCCGAATTTATTTCGAGGCGCCACTAACTAAGCTCCACAACAACTTCCGTTTCCACAAAACAAGCAATTTATCAAACAGATGTCGTTTTAAATGTGAAATAAAACTTCACCAAAAATACAAGAAAAACAAAATATATCTTTTATGTCATTTGCAAACAAAATTGAAGCGCTAAAAGCAATAATTACACGCAAACTTAGGCAAATCAATGGCAACAACAACAACAACAATATGAACTGCATGTATAGCATTACAGCAAATCAATGTCGGCAATTATATATACGATAGATATAGTATACATATATAGACAAGTCGCATGCGCAGATTCGAAATTATCGCAGATACAAATAGCGTCTGGCAAAATAATTATGCGCTGCACACCACGAAATTATCGCATGCGATAAATGCGAAGAAACGCAACTGAAGTCTCTCATTTGTTGATTTGTTTGTTGCATATTGAATCAATTCTAGTTGGCAGCATTGCTTTCAATTATCCAACCCGACAAATGCTGCAACATGCTTCACATATGTATGTATATACATATTCGCATCCAGCGGCAATTTAATGCAAATATTTTACACTAAACAAATACTGGAACTGGAAAAAACTAAAAGTACAAAAGTCTCAGAATGTTCTTTTTACCTTCAAATAAGTAGAAAATTCTTAAATTAATCTCTGAGAGAGAAAAATCAAATTTATTCTCTCAGCTACTCCAAATTCTTCGCACCGACAGTATATAGGAAAAGAAATGGGTTGCGATTAGGCTACTCCATGTGTCGGTTACCGTTAGCCGAGGTGGTTAAGACAATGATGCTTCTCAGCGCTGTTCGCATGTGTCACGACTCGAAACCAGTTCCCTCAACCAAAGAACATTTTTATAAACCATGTAAATACAACAAAATTAAATTATAATTTTCTAAAAATGGAAAAAAAAAACTATTTTGTAGCCCTTTTGTACTCAAATCAATAATATTTTTTTTTAATCAAGCTCAGTAGTATTCAACTCTGTTCTTGAACCAAGAATTTGTACTTGGTTTAAGAAAATCCGTACTCACCATGGTTTTGATACCGCTATGGATCAATTCAAGTACGGAAATCCTGAATTTTTTTATCCGTGTACGTCCAGTTACTGCTAGAGGATCATAGGACCTATGTTCTCCCCAGTTCTCCGCTGCCTTCTCTTTCTGGTTTATGGTTTTATGCCAACAACATTTTTCGTAGACGGCTCTTTATAAAGACCTCCATTTTTTGTGAACCACAACTCGTAGGAATACAGAAAGACAGTCTCTACGTTGGTCCTAAATAATCGTGATTGATCTTCACGTCGTCCTGCGTTCCAACGTCTGACAAAACCCCGCTGCCCAATTAAGAGACCTACTCACTTCTTCGAAGACTCCTCATTTTTGAGATGTTGCGTCCTTTTTTCTTGGATTCTTCAACCAAATCGTTTATCTTGATTTGCATGTCAGACTGTCGTTTAGACAGGAGGCAGTTGTCGTCAAAGTGCTCCAGATCTTCTATGTGTTCGTTTAATATTCACTGGGTGAAACGCTGTGGAGTAGACTATAAAGAACAGCTGGAGTGTTGAGTACCAATATGTTTAGTGATCCAAAGCTATAATACTTACAGTGTTGATATGGTTGGTAACTATGCTATTTGGATTGATTCCGACTTGTAGTTTTCTGATGTAAGTCAAGTTTCTCTTTAACGCGATTTAGAGAAGTATTGTGCAAGGGCAATTGTCACAAACGCTCAGAAGTACTTCCCAAATATGTATAGTGGAAATTGTTTTGTGGATAAATTTTTTCAATAAAAAAAAAACGTCACAAGTATCACATAAGTGAAAAATTGCTTAGTTTCGAAAAAGAATATTTAAGCTATATACTAAAACAATAATGGGTGTACAAATAGAACCGCCGATTTGCAATAGATGGGGCCGGCAGTTAATACTGGTGAGGCTAGTCAAAAATGTCTGAACAGATCATTCTATTTGTGATTTTTTTACCGGCATCATATAATTCTATCATCTAATCATTTGCGGGAAGGTGTTTTCACATGCGAATAGCTGCTTTTTTGTATCATACTGTCACGGCCGATAATAAAACACTTCAATCGATGAGTTTTAGCCAGTATTCCCGGAATTACGAGTAATCAAAAAACTAATTCGATTAGCAGAAAGCCTCAAAAGAGGCTTTCGAGCCGGAAGTCGAATAAAGATTGAAAAAAGTAGTGGCATGCTATGGGCAATACTTTGGCAAATATACATTGGGTAAAATTATTCACAATAAATCCTCAAATTTTGAAATCAATGTGAAAAAAAAAAACTATATTTTTAACCTGCGGTTCACATCAAATTGACAATCAATAAAATTTTTCTTAAATGTTTTACTTTGCTTTGACTTTTTCACTTATTGACCTTCCTTATCAAAGCAATTGAAAATTATTTGATGACTGTACAATTTTCTGATTATTTGAAACTTTCCAATAACTAAAAATTTCTTGCTATCTGTCTTCGAATCTTCACTAAAATTAAAAGCGGACTATTAAAATTAAATTATATTAAAAAACAAAAAAATAAACTAATAATTTCAATCCAAATGCAATTAGAAACTTTCAATTTCAACAAACAAACAAAAATAAAAAAAAAACCAAGCTACAAAAGAAAAGCTACTTACTCTATGTGAGAAATAATAAAAGAGAAATGTCTAAAAAGTTAGTGACAGATCATAATCAGCGCTTAAGTAAATAAAAGTGAATTAAATGAAAACTGTCTGATTGAAAAGAACTTTCCAACAGCGTTAAATGCAGCTTAAACTAAGAGGCAGTTGGATAAATAGAAAGACAGATACTTGGACGGACGAACGGACGGATGGACGGATGGACGGACGGACGGACGGGACAGATACACAGTAAGTTACTTTGAAACTGGTAGCGACAAAATAGGGAAGAAGTAGAAGACTGATGACTTTGGCTTTGCTCTCAAGACAAATAAATACTTGGAAAATTAACAATAAAAAGAAAATTGTCAACCAAAGTAAAAGTTGTTAAGGGGCTGCACACGATGTACGAGGGCAGTAAAGTAAGCTAGTGAAAAAAGCAAGAAGACATATTTAGAAGAATATGAAACGAATATCTTTGACTCTTCGGAATCCTCATCTCTTTTTCAAAGAGAGAAAAAAAAAAAAAAAAAACAAATGCAAACTGTACCCTCAGTGTGGATCATTTCCAGTTGAAAAAGTTTTACATACCGTTTAAAAAGTATCTAATTGACCGACTTCTTATAGGCAGCGGAAAAATATTGTCGAAAAGTTTTCTTGTATAATAAGTCCTCGATTGACTCACAACAAATCCTGGTACAATTTTCTTCCTAAAAACTTGTAGTGAAAATTCCGTATTTATATTGATCAAATCTTCACTATTGTGCAGACAGTATACTAAAAAGGGTGTGCCACATACATCATAAATCATATTGAAAACAAGAGCTTAACTGTCTTGAAATTTTGAGAAGATTTTAAGGAAACAGATTCAAAGTTTTCTTTATGCTGCGTATAGTAGAGTGGATACATTATTCTGCAAAGTGTGTACCGAAAAAATATCTCCGAAATTTTCGGTATTTATAGAAAATAGCGTCTCCCACGCTGCATGCCATCTCATCCCATCCCATATACTTCTTTCTATTACATATATTTCTGAAAAGACTACCCGTTACCTTACAATCTCACCTCGTACTATAAACAAGAAAAATAAAAAGGTGAACTTGACACATAGCAATGATAACGCATGATTTTGCTTTCTTTCTTTTCTCAAAATCAATTTCTTCGATTAACTCAACTTAACACAAGTACGAGTTCCAGTACGGGTATTACTATTAAAGCTTTACAAATGCATTTCCCAATCTTAACGCTAACGGGCGTCGTATAGCTGACATCCGAAAAAAGTAAAACCAGACGACGACGCGTCGCAACGTGACAAATACGCATTTGCTTTTGGACATCGGTGTAGACATAGACATTTTGTCCTAATTACAAAGACAAACTGAAATCGGACTAAGTGCGCTCGCTCGCTCGCTCGATCCGTCGGTCGATCGATTCAAGACTTAAGTGGCAAGTGGTGCAGTGCAGCATCGAGTATTTGGTTCAGCTGTTGCCATTGCACAGTGGTACGTTTGGGGGAAAAGTGGCGACAAAAATCAATGTTGTGAAGTGTGATATGCAAAAATGGTATAATTGTTGGATTATGAAATGTTTTAAACTAAGACAACTGCATGTCAAATGGATGAACTTTTTTTTATCAAGTAGAGCTAGTCAAAATTAAGTAATTTTCGAAGTCAGAATTCTTTTTTTTTTTTTTTTTGTGAAGTTTGAAGAACTTAATATGAAACACATTAGAAAAGAAAAAAACTTCTTATAAAAAATATATTTTTTATATGTATAAAGTTTTCCTTTCTGTAGCATTTTAAGAACTAGGATAAGAATACAATTTTACAAAACTTTTAGAGTAATTTTTTGTTGTTTTAAAAAACAAAATTATTAACAAACTTTTATTTAACTTACTGTCTATGTCTGTTGATTACATAGTTTATACGAGAGTCGATTTCTCGAAATATCCGATTCATTGCCCAGTGTTTATATAGGTTTGTGTTGATATGGAATGTGTATTTTGGGTTATCAAAAAACAGATAGAAATGAACTATTGAACTGTAATCCGACTGGATTTTCCAATACCGTCTCAGATATTAGAAGCATGTCGCCAAATATTTCTTCTGAAGCAGTTTCAACTGAACCCTCACCATTGTCAAACAGTTTAAACTGAAGGCTAATAACCCACACTCTTAAAAATTTATTATTACAGAAACGTAAACGAATTTAGAAAACAATTCCCCAACTATACTGTAATGACGAATGAAACAACGAACTATTATTGTCATATGGAACGTCAAAGCTTTCTAAAGATATGCATATGAAACGAGGATAGGTGGCTTTGCAACGGATTGTAGCAGCTTAGCATAGCGAATCAAATTAAGTATTCTGGCAACGTTATCAAAAAGAAGAACGGCGTTGATTTATTGGTTTCCCCAGGGGCGTAGAAAACTTTGCTGGAATGGTGCGTCAACACTATGTTCCGGATATTTACAGTCAAAGATTGTTATACGCCAACTTAATCTGTTGCAGACGCCATAAACGATTTTTACAGTCCACTTGATGCAACTCTCAATTCCATCCGGAGCGGTGACATCAAGATACTATTGGGTGACTACAATGAAAAGGTAGATAGTAGCAATACTAACTTTCAATCAATAATGGGCATTCTCTATGACTCCAGAAACAACAATGTGGACCTTGTATACCTTTCTGCTAGATATCGGATATTTATAGGTTGAACGAAATTCTCACATCGTAGAATTCACAAATATACCTGGAAATAAAGCGGCGGTCAAATGAAAAATCAAATTGACCACATAGTCGTCAGCAAATTGATTTTGGTAGTACAGGAGCCGATATCGAAGGCGACCGTGACTTTCTAGTTTGAATTTTCCTCCATAGATGAGCGACGTTACTTGTACAGATGACTCTAATCGCTATTGGCTGAAAAACGTAAATTTTTGCGGTTAACAGATTGCTCAGGCAACTTATAGATAAACTGCTACAAAAGTAAAAAGGATGGTAAGAAGTGATCGATATAACTAAGGGGAGCGTTCGGCACATTCTGGAGATTTTCCTATAGTATACAACTCCACAAACTGCTTCGTGGGAAAAATATCTGAAGTAGAACATTCATAAGGAATGAAAATGAAATAGATCTCACCACACCCGACGATAAATTGTATTGTTGGCGGGAGTTTTTCAATACTTTCACTATGGATGATTGTTCCTGAATGAATGAATTCTAATAATTAAATCTAAAAAATCATTGCTTTTTTTTTTTTTAGTATATTCTCTGCATGACCCTGAATAAATTCTGAATAATGACCAAGCAAACCAATTTTAATTTCTAAATTAAAAAAATCTCATGTAATACAAAGTTTTTCAGACAAGTGATAAAATGGGGGTAACTTACAGTGGGCGTGGCAATATAAAAAAAATATTTTTGATTTATTTAGAAATCTGTCCATATCTTCATTGGCTGAGAAAATGTTTAGAACCAAAAAAAAAAAACTCAGAATGAACCACTGTGCGCCTGGTCCACTGCATCTAGTTAGATTGCGTATATTGCGCTCGTTTCTCGCTTCACTTTCCCATTTAATCTTGTTTGCTTTAGTGCGTTCGATATTTTATTTGTTTTATTTTTATTTCAAATATTTTCTCGCGCAATTTGTCGCGCGTCGGTTTAGTAAAAATCGAAAGCCGATTTTCATGTCAATATTTTGTTAATAACTTCAGTTGCTTCTTTTTTTTGCTGCAGCTCTGCAGCAAAATGAGAGCGAAAGCGGTTCGTCAGCTATGTAAAAGTTGCACGACTGTACTTGCCGCATGTCGCATGCAGCATTTTTCCCGCAGACGATTGCTGCTGCTGCTGCCGACCTGTGTTGCACGCGGAAAATATGCAAATTACTCAGTGCAGCGCATAAATGCGTTCACTGGTTCACTTGTTGGGACTCGTTATGCACTTTTTCATCATCGCATCGGATCGGATCGGCATCTCGGCATGGTTTATGCCTTGCGGCCGTTTGTTGCGTTGCGTTCATTAATGACTCCTCAAGTTGACCGCCTATTGGCAGACCAGACGACAGCACAGACATCGCTCCGACATCGCCAACGTTGTCATCTTTCTTGCGACAATCGAAAGTGGTTCGAAAATGAAAGTTGTAGAATTTAAGACGAAAGTGCAAGTTAAATTGATGTAAGGCATAAATTATCAGGCATCTACTTGCACAATACAAGTTTTTAGTACCTATAGTTACATAGGTATGCACTATAATAACTCATCAAAGTTATAAACAATTCGTTTGTGGGTTTCAATTTTTTTTGGAACTTTCATTAAATTATAACTTCTTGAGTGATGCTCGTTTCCTTCGAATTCCAAAATAGTTGCCAAATATTACTTTATAAAATATTAGAAAAAAATTATTGGCAGACTATGTCATGCAAGATGCTTCACTGTTCTTCTCCTTTCTGCGGTTTGAATTTTTGTATTGGAAGTATCGTATTCGTATTCTGCTTACCGAGTTTCCAATTGATATAGTGATAGAGTGGATAAGTTTAGATGGGCGCTAGAGAGTTTTTAGAGATTTTTAACAAAAAATTTTCAAAACTGCTTACAACCGTTGTCTCAAAAAAGGAAAGTGATAAAGTAGACATTTCAAATGGGTGTGTGTCGTAGGGATTTCCGTCGCGCTTAGGATTTTTAGGGAGCTAAATTTCTGGAACAGAAATAATATCACAAAAATGGGTAATACAAACATGTTTTAATATTTTTCGTTATAGAACACAGCACTGGGAAAGTGACAAAGTCAAATTGGCGAATTCGCTTGACTCTCTTTACACGGTAGGTCGCCAGAATTTATGCATTTTAAACTTTTCGGGCTTTCTCGGAGATTGAGAAACAGTCACGTCTCATGGGCCTAGCGGTGAATGAGAACAAGACGAAGTATTTGGTGTCCTCTCGCAGACTATCAGCGCGTCTTGGACGGTCTGTGAGTTTGGAGAATTTCAACATTGTAGAAAGCTTCGTCTATCTGGGAATAGAAATTACCAGCGACAACGTCAGTCGAGAGATCACTTCTGCTCGGTCATCTGATAACATCGGATCTTCCCGACGACCGTGTATGGGCCTCCAACTTATTCAAATGTTTCACTGCTACGATACCATCGTGTTTAACATCTGCTCCTTGCAGCCTAACAATCGAGTCACATAATTTGGATGCTTTGAAGGGCGCATCGCTGCAAGGAGGCACACCGGAAAAGATTCAAAGTGTCAGCCGTTTCTACCAAAAATATCAAATATTTTTGGTGGAACCGTATTTCAAGTGCAATTCAACATCAGCTCGACGACCGGGCCGGTATGGACCTCCATATTTATCCATCGTGTTTACCAACTGCTCCTTGCAGCCAAACGATATCAGTCACATCGTTTGGAAGTTTTTAATTATTTTAATTAAAAACAATTAAAATCAATTTAATAGCATGTAAATGTGGAGTAAGTAGTAGTAGGTATGTACTTATGTACTTATGTAACGAAAAGTGTAATCCGGAAAGTGCTTAAAAATTCTATAAAAATATACATAAATGCGCATTAGATTAAATTTAGCTATAATTATTTCTTAATTTACCCTAGTCTGCTGCTTGGTCTGCCTTCCAAATAGAAATGAATCATGCGATATTAATATTCTCTTTTCTATGCTGAATTTAGCTGTTTCAATTTTAATAAAAAAGATTTACCGCTATTCGGTTTGCATTTAGACAGACAAGATTTACCGTACGATTGAATGACAAACTCAACGAAATCAAAAGCAAAATCAATTACTGTTAGAATTATCTAAACAAACAAAAAGCAGAGTTCACAGCGTGTACCTTGCATATCAACGCATCGGGTATTTTCGGCAACAGACATTTAGATTCTTCTTGACCATACGCCAATGTCATATATTAAATTATATGGAAGACACACCCTTAATATGGCCATTTGACCCGTATATGGGCACTTTTCAAGGTTAATTTAAAAAATAATTGTTTTTAATTCAAATTTGAGTTTTTTTTATTAAAACAAAAAATATTTTTTTTTTGTGATTTTTAATTTCAAAGTCTGTATAGGTCTACATTAGCAAGGGTGATGGGTATTTCGTAGTCGTAAACACACGACTATAACTTTTAAAATTATTTTACTATTAATTTATTGAGGCGATATTACTTTAATAATTACTTTAGTAACTAATTACTTTAATAACTAAATTAAAAAAAAAAAAATACATATATATACATTTTTTTTGGTAGTAACTTAATTTACTTAACTAAATCAATGTGTTCCCATGTGCCACCTTGCAGCGATGAGAAAAAAGAAGTAAAAACATCCAAACGAAGTGACTGATATCGTTTGTTTGACTGCAAGAGTTGGTAAACACGATGGATAAATATGGAGGTCCATACACGGTCGTTGAGCTGATGTTAAAAGACGTCCGAGCAGAGCTGCCTCCTTGCAGCAATGGGAAAAAAAGAAGTAAAAACATCCAAAGATGGTACGGTGGTCCATACCGGCCCGGTCGTAGAGCTGATGTTAAATTGCACTTAAAATAAGGTTCCACCAAAATTTTTTGAATTTTTCGGTAGCAACGGCTGGCACATTGAATCTTTTCCGGTGTGCCTCTTTGCAGCGATGCGCCCTTCAAAGCATCCAAATTATGTGACTTGATTGTTTGTCTGCAAGGAGCAGATGTTAAACACGATGGAATCGTAGCAGTGAAACAGTTGAATACGTTGTTCGCCCGTACACGGTCGTCGGGAAGAGCCGATGTTATCAGATGACCGAGCACAAGTGCCGCAGCGTTTTCACGACTTCAACTGCTTACGCCTATCGTTGATATTACCGACTAATATCATAGAGTAAGTGCTGGCGAATCATTATAATCACCGTCATCGACATCCATGATATTGCAGATGTGTTACCTCAACGATGCGCAGCCAATTTCAAGCACTACTTCAAGGCAATGGGTCACTTCCGTCTTGTATCTTTTACATCTAAGGTATTAAATCCTGTTAAATTTTCAACATCCGTTAAAAAGAAAAAAAAAAACGGGAAAAATAGTAAAATATTTACATCAGCTTACTTACTTCTTAGTACGGATATTGCATTAATTAAACGTGAATAAGAGGGGGATTAAACAAATCAAGTAAGTAGATATGGCAGAGAGGAATTGGCAGATGGAATTTTTATATTTTTTTTTTCTTGAACAAAGATAACGCGTGTGTGGCCGCAAAGCATTAACAAGGTGGTGAAAAGCGGACAATTTGAATAAAATTTAGTTGTGTTTTCATCCGCACAACACCTTATACGGCCAGTGGCAAATACGAAAAGAGGCGGCACAGCACTTGATCTTTAACCTCTTTCGTGTGGTTCTATAGCACGCTCATTTTGCACCTTTTGAGTGATAAAGGAGCAGCGTTAATTAAACGCATTTACGATAGTGGGAGTTGCGTTGCACGTGTGGTTGGCGGTAAGAAACGACAGACTGCGGTTGTGTTGGTCAAATTGTGGTGATACGCATCGCACTACTCCGCCATTATATTGTATGATTTTCGCCAACAAGTTCACTAAACGAAAATCTTGTTAAAGACACATGAGAGGACATTTCGGCGAAGAGTTTCAATAATACACCGCTCACTCGTATGCACCTGGTTTTGCCCGGGATAATTGTATTGGAAAAAATAAACAACTTTGTTGCGCACAGAGGGATTGAGCATCAACAACAACGTCAGTAACAGGCTACACCAGATTTGCGTCCACCGCCGCCGAGCTCCGGTTGTCGAATATCGCGGTCGTCAGCGGATGGCACTATTAGCCGATCGACAACAGCGTGTTGAAGCCTGCAGCAATTGTTTCGCCTAGTAAATTTATTAGGCAGTTTATTTCTTGATTTTGTATTTAATTCAACCCCACATATCTGAAATCTAAAATCGAACAACAACGACACACGGAGTTAGCGCTAACTACGGAGGCGTCGAATTGAAGTTAATAAAAATTGTAGACGTAAGTGCTAAACAAACATTTAAAACAGAAAATAATAGATTTCGGCATACTTTTAATAAGTTCGATCACCGTTTTATAAACAAGATCAAAACTTCAATTTTAATTCTCCTAGTGCAAAAATATTTAAAGATTTCAATTAATTTTCCTGAATATGAGTATGGATATGGATTGCAATTTTGTTGGTTTTTATATAATTTTTAAAGTATAATGTTATATCTTTTGTTATAATGTTATGTCTTTAAGTTCTATTTTCGATAACCAAAATGAAATTTAACCTTTTTTTGTAATGAATAAATTTTAAGTTGAAATTGAATTTCAAGTGAGCTGATCCGTCTGGGTGAGGTATGGTTGGTGATAAGCAAAATAAGAGAGTGCTAACATCTTTCTCTCTATAATTCCTGGCTGTCGTTGTTATCCTTTTGGAGTTATTTGGATGATGATTGTTGAATTTTACTTTTTCTACGATTTGATTTTGATTGAAAATCTTAACGTCTAGTGTGTATGTAAATTTTGTTCTCTGTACACCACTGTAGTGCAATTAAGTTAGCAAGAACCCAGCCAATTTCCGGCGAGCTGGTCCGTTAATCATGCACACAGCTAACTTAATGATACCCTTCGGCAAGTAGTCCATTACAAACTTGAAAAATCGTTCAATGATTTTAAGAGTCTAAATGCTTCTCCTAAACGTAAGAAAAGAAATGCTACGAAGTCAAAGCCTTCGCCCATAGTTATTTCACAGGATGAACCTGTAACTCCGAATATTCAAATTATAGCGCCTGTATTTTTATCACCTTTCGATGAAAAACCGGAAGACTCTACGGTTTCTGTCGCTCCCTTCTTAGTACCTTCTGAGAAGACTACCTTGGTGCCAATGGAAATTAACACTAATAAAAGAATTCCTGATCTCAATTTCGAAGCGTCAACTAGTGTTTCCTCCAACCCTCTGGTAGTTGTTGAAGACTGCAATGTTGAGCCTCATAATAATTCGTCGGAAACTGATTCTGTTGTAGAAGCTATGACTAGCGTTTCTGCTGACCCATCTTCTACACCAAATCAAACTTCTAAAAAAGCAAATATCCTGAACGTTGTGGCCCCACGCAAATCTGTGTTTATCTCTCATCCTGCTTTTGATACGACTGAAGATAATATAAAATTATATATTATTACTTCTCTTAAATGCACCAATTACTTATCTGTTTCTAAATTTAACTTCTCTTACTCTTATACCATTCTATCTCCCAATTTTTGGCCAGTTGGTATTTTTGTGCATGAGTACGTCTATAAAGGGAACCGTACCCCTGTACAGAATCCTGTTGAGTTGCCCTGTTGTTTCAACTTCTGCGCCAAAAAACTAAGTTCCACTTCTTTCCGAATTCATTATCAAAATGTGAGAGGGTTAAGAACTAAGTTTAGTAATGTTTATCAACAAAAACAATTATCTTAATAGTTTTTCTTTTACTGCTGACATAATTGTATTTAGTGAAACTTGGCTTCAACCACACATACTCAATACTGAGTTATTTAATGATAATTTTGTTTCATTTAGAAAAGATCGTGCCAATCGCTCTGGTGGTGGTGTTCTAATATCAGTCTCTGTTGTCTGAGGAAATTGGTATTATCTACCAGGACATTGAGTTTATATGTGTTAAAACTTCTTTTCGTGGTTTCAATATATACTACATTACTTGCACATACATTCCTCCTTCTTCGGAAATGATGATCTATTGTCAGCATGCCTCTGCGATCTCATACATCGCTACTCTTTTACATGAAAAAGATCATCTTATTGTTTAAGGTGGTTGTAATCTACCTAATATAAGATGGTCAAATTTGATTGATAATTTATACTTTTATGCTGATTCCAGCGGTAAAGAATGAGTTTCTTGATAGTATTTTTGAATTGTCCATGCAACAGTGCAATAATGTTCGCAACAATTCTGGAAGACTTCTTGATATTGTTTTTGTCAATGCTGGTTTTGATGTAATTAGTAATACGATTCCTCCTATTACAATGCCTGAAGATAAACACCATCCAACTTTGGAAGTCTCTTTTCGGCTTGACTGTATTTGTCGTTCACAAGACATAAATAAATCTCTTCGCTGTGTCAGATGTTTTAGAAAAACTGACTATGTCAGTACTTATATCACTTACTTTTTAATACTGATTGGTCTGCTCTCGAGCGCTGTTCAGATATTGAATTGGCAACGAATATTTTTTATTCCACCATTCTCAGTTATTTTGACAGACGCATTCCATTCACAACTCTCCCAGTCTCAGGAAAAGACAGCCTTGGTTTTCACGTAGCCTTTACCGATTAAAAAATAACGCGCTCAATAATTCACTCCGAGCTCTTGGTTCTATCTACAATAAGAGTTTGCCCTATCTTATAACTCTTCCTTACACTATGTACTTACAAATCACTAATCAATAAATTTGTAAATTTCATTTAGCAAACTTCTATTTTCTTTATTTTCGTAATTGCGTCCGCTTGGACCACTGCTAGTTTTTTTTTTAAACAATACACCTTGCCTGAACAGCATCGAATTTTGTTATGCCAAGGAAATATTGGAAAAATATCTTCGAATCCCCATCTTCGAATCCCTATCTTCGACGCCCATTAGAATTGAAGAGATCAAAATGACTAGGCCCAAATTGTCGTCCGCACCAGGACCCGATAATCTAAAAGTTAGGCAACTAAGAGCTATCCCAATAAAAGTCCTAGCAGCGATCTATAATAAAATTCTTTGGTGTGAGGGTCTTCCTAGATGTCTTAGGGCAGCTAAAACGATTCATTCCAAAGAAAAAAGGAGCTCATCAGCGATTTTAGGCCGATCACCATGCCGTCTGACATGGTGAGACATTTACACCAAATTCTTGCTAAACGCATAAAACACGAACGGCCTCATGATTTCAGGCAACGCGGTTTCATTGATTCCGATGGTTGCGCTGACAACTCAGTATAGATTTCATTTTGAAGCACCACCTTGGAAAATTTAAATCTGTGTTTATAGCATTTTTAGATATTTGCAAGGCATTTGACTCAATCTCTCACCCTGCAATATTAAAGATCTTAGAGTGCTTCGGCTTCCCAGCTGAATTCATAGCGTATGTCAAAACCCGCTATGCGACGGGGGCCAACATACTCTGTGGAGACGGTAGGGTGGACGAAGTATATCCAAAGAGAGGAGTCAAACAGGGAGACCCGTTGTCACCTATTTTGTTCAATATTATCATAGACAAACTCCTCAGTACTTTAGCTGAGGAGATAGTATGTAGGATCGGTGGACATAAAACTAACGCCGCCGCCTTCGCTGACGACATCTTCCTAACAGCTTCAATCCCTGATGGTCCTCAAAATTTTATTAAATACTTGCACAGATTTTCTGAGCAAGTGTGGCTTAACCGTCAATCTCTCCATAAAAGGCTAGGGAAAAATCAAGCGTAGTATAATTGAAGATAGACTCTTCAATTTAGGACCAAACACAATACCACCTCTGAAACGAACGGATATTTTCAAATATCTTGGGATTGAATTCACGGCAGAAGGCCGCATTAAAGTAAACATTCAGACTAGCATTAGGGACAAATTTTCTTTGTTGGCTAAAGCACCGTTGAAACCACAGCAGAGGCTATACGCCTTAAGAACTGTGCGTGTCCCACAGTTCTTTCATCAGTTGAGTTTGGGAGATATCCGAAGGCAGGCAGAGCTATATGCAATGCTATTCGCTACTCCTACCGAATGATACTCCCAAGGCATTCTTGCATGCCCCAGTTTCCCAAGGAGGTTTAGGTATAATATCCCTTAGATGGCAGGCACCTCTAATCAGGTATAACCGTCTGCTTATTCTCAAGTTGCCCAACTTCGAAGGGCCGTCAGGAGCAGATAACTTCATTAATGAAGAGCTCCTGAATGTAAAGGCTAGATTGAGAGCTGACGGCTTAGAATGTCGATCCAAGATAGATGTTTAACGGTTCTGGACGAACAAGCTTCATACATATATCGATGGATCTGGTCTGATAGAGTCTAACACAGTTAGACAAGCGCAAAGATGGGTCTCGGAACCAACAGCATTGCTGATGGGCAGTGATTACATCAATTGCATTAAATTAAGATCTAATGCCCTTCCAACTCGCGCAAGGACGACGCGTGGAAGAAATAAGCAAAATAGGTTTCGCAGAGCAGGCTGCAATACCTCAGCGACTATTAACCATGTGCTCCAACGATGGTTCAGAACATTCGGCGAACGTGTTGATAGGCATAATAGTGTCATCAATTACATGGACAGATCTCTTAGAAACAAAAATTTCCGGACTCACCTAGAGTCGAGGTTTCAGACATCATCTGGTCTAAAGAAACCTGACCTGATAGCACATAAAGATAACAAAGAAATTATTATAGATGCTCAGGTCGTATCCGATAGTTTTCCGCTCAATAAGGCTCATTTTAACAAAATGAATAAATGTAATTCAGATGAGTTAAAGGAGCTCATTAAAAATAGATTTAATGTAGCGACAGTAAAAAATAACTTAGCTACATTAAACTAGCGCGGTGTCTGGTCGGGGCAATCGGCAATAGATTTAAATGTGTTTAACGTAATTAGGATCTTTTAGCCACTAGGGCCCTTATAGGAGGAGTTCGGGCGCATCTAAATTTCTGCGCCCGCAATTCTCCTATACAAGAAATTGGATGATGGTTGCTAGATCGATAATAATATCACTAGATACGGTTTGCGTAGGAATTAATTAATTATATTTTGATCGGGAATGGTTCATCGTTTTTGTTGTGCATTAATTCCGACTTAATAAATAGTTATAAAAAAAATCTTTCGCGAACTAAAATTAGTATAATAATATTTTGTGCTGCCTGCTTCTCAGGCATAATATGTCCATCTTTCCGTCCGTCTGGATGTATGACGCAACAGATCTCAGGAACAATAAATTTCAATCTTGGACACTGTTGCAGAATATCACTGCGAATAGTTTTTAGAACTTTCACCCTTATCTCTCGCAGTCCACAAATTATTGCAAATATAAATAAATTTATATAAATAAATTCGCATTCGAATAAATCTAGTTATAATTATTGCTTAATTTACCCTAGTCTGCTGCTTGGTCTGCCTTCCAAATAGAAATGAATCATGCGATATTAATATTCTCTTTTCTATGCTGAATTTAGCTGTTTCAATTTTAATAAAAAAGATTTACCGCTATTCGGTTTGCATTTAGACAGACAAGATTTACCGTACGATTGAATGACAAACTCAACGAAATCAAAAGCAAAATCAATTACTGTTAGAATTATCTGCACAAACAAAAATCAGAGTTTGCAGCGTGCACCTTACATATCAAGGGTTCGGGTATTTTCGGCAACAGACACTTAGATTCTTCTTGACCATACGCCAATGTCATATATTAAATTATATGGAAGACACACCCTTAATATGGCCATTTGACCCGTATATGGACACTTTTCAAGGTTAATTTATTTTTTAAATCTGCACTGTGAACACAACCATCGTTGTAGTAACACATCAGCAATATCATGGATGTTGATGACGATGATTATAATGATTCGCCAGCAATTACTCTACGATATTTTTCGGTAATATCCGATTCCTGCTGCTTCTGTCAAACAGAAATAGTCAACGAGGATGTCGAAGTCGTGAAAACGCTGTGGCACTTGGTCTCGGTCATCTGATAACATCGGATCTTCCAGAAGACCGTGTAAGGGCCTCCAACGTATTCAACTGTTTCATTCGTGTTTAATATCTGTTCCTTGCAGCCAAACAATTCAGTCACATAATTTGGATGCTTTGAAGGGCGCATCGCTGCAAGGAGGCCCACCGGAAAAGATTTAAAAAATTACTTTTGGTGAAACCGTATTTTAAGTGCAATTTAACATCAGCTCGACGACCGGGCCGGTATGGGCCTCCATCTTTATCCATCGTGTTTAACAACTGCTCCTTGCAGCCAAACAAACGATATCAGTCACATGTTTTGGATGTTTTTACATCTTTTTTTCTCATCGCTGCAAGGAAGCACATCGGAACACATCGATTTAGTTAAGTAAATTAAGTTACTAACAAAAAAAAATTATATATATGTATTTTTTTTTTTCAATTTAGATATTAAAGAGGTTAACGCCTCGCCACAAAAAAAAAAAAAAAATGCTTTTTTACTTATTTATTTATATATATTTTCTAAATAATTTTTTTTTTCGTGTGTTTACGACTACGAAATACCCATATCAAGCCGACTGCGCATCTTTGACACTAGGGATCTCAAATCTGATCATTTACCACCTATAAGCCGAGGCTTTTGCCAAGCCAAGCTAACTTGCCGATTTTCCAACAGCGTCTTGACCAGCTTATCAACCTTAATATGGAACTTTGCTCTACTGAGGACGTGGATGATGCTGCTGAATTGTTCACTCGACATATCTTTGAAGCGGCTGAATTTGCAACTCAAAATAAATCATTATTGAATCTTCCAGATTTAAATAGGCCACCTTTAAATGCTGAGATCTTGGACTTGGTTAAGTTAAAGCGCAAACTTCGTCGTCGTTTTATGCGAAGCCGTAATAATCGTTTGGCATGGAAAAGAGCTGCTGCGGAGTTGAAAAAGTTGTTGTATGTAGTACGCAGTGAATTCTTTGATGACATGCTTCGCAATGCTGACCCCAACAAGAACTATGGGTTTAACTTATGGAAAGCGACACGTTGCGTAAAGAGGCAACCTTTGAGACACGTGCCTAGCAAAGACTTCAACAACTCCTGGTGCCGCACGGATAAAGAGAAAGCTGAGGCATTTGCCGCTGAACTCGAAGGAAGCTTTACACCTTTCGATCTAGCTGAATTAGATGATGTGCGAGACACCGCTAATTTTCTGGAAGAGAGCTGCACAAATATGCAGTCTATCAAGCCTATCTCTCCGCAAGAGGTTCCGTCTGCAGATTAAAATCCTTAAGAAAAAGAAAGCCCCGGGGTATGACGGAATTGATGGCAGAGTGGCAAAGGAGCTTCCTGATAAAGCAATAATGTTTTTGGTACTACTCTTCAATACCATGATTCGCATCCATCACTTCCCATCTCAATGGAAGTGCGCTGTAATTATAATGATACCGAAACCTGGCAAACCAGAAAACCTTGTTGCGTCTTATAGACCAATTAGTTTACTATCGATTTTTTCAAAAATATTTAAAAGAATTTTTCTTGGTAGAATGTTACCTGCTTTGGACGTCCAGAGTGCCATTCCTGATCATCAGTTTGGCTTTAGGCGTCACCATGGGACCCCTGAACAAGTGCACAGAGTTTTCCAACATATTCTTAAGGCCTATGAGAATATGCAATATAGCTGTGCTGTTTTTCTTGATGTGCAGCAAGCTTTTGATAGAGCTTGGATTGAAGGCCTTCTCTTCAAAATTAAATCTATTTTGCCTACATCGCAATTCCTCCTTTTGAAGTCGTATTTGCTTAACCGTGCCTTCACAGTCGAGGTGAAAGATGAGCGCTCAGGGATCCGCCGCATTGCTGCTGGTATACAACAAGGAAGTGTGCTTGGTCCTGTTCTTTATACTTTTTATACTGCTGATATGCCAGTTCCAGTAAATGAGAACATGCTTCTGGCTACATATGATGATGATGCGGTCATACTTGCAAACTCAAACTGTCCACACGAAGCATCCTCTAACATTCAAAACTATCTTATAGATTTTCAACGTTGGGCAAATCGCTGGAATATAAAAGTCAATAGCGAAAAGTCTAGTCACTGTACTTTTTCATTGAGGCAAGGGAATTGCCCGTCCGTTTTGTTCAACCATTTGGTAATACCTCATGTTGATCATGTATGCTACTTAGGTTTTAACTTTGAAAGACGTGGCACCTGGCGTAAGCATATTCAAAAAACCACAGCAGTTTGCTACGCTAAACTCAAAAAGTTAAACTGGTTACTTCGCCCAAGTAGTAAACTCAGCCTCGAAAATAAACTGCTTATATACAAATCAATCATTATGCCTACCTGGATGTATGGAATACAATTATGGGGCACTGCTGCTGCCACTAATATAAACCGTATACAAGTTCATCAAAACAAGGTTCTGCGTAAAATAACAGATGCTCCTTGGTATATGCGCAATAAAGTTTTACATCGAGATTTGAAAATACCAACAGTCATGGAACAGTTGAACTTCCACAGCAGCAGATATAATGATCGACTGGCTTGTCATGTTAATCATTTAGCAGCGGCTCTGGTCGTTAATACATGTCGTAGACGGCTCCAAAGATTTCATCCAAATGATATACAAAATAGGCATTAAGCCTTATTTTTTTTTTTGTTATGTTAACGTAAATACTATAAGCTAAATGCCTTAATGTCACTTTTTTTTTAACATACAAATGTATTATAGTTTTTAAGTAAACTGATCGACATTCACTTATAATAAAAAAAAAAAAAAAAACGAAATACCCAGTACCCTTGCTAATGTAGACCTATACAGACTGTAAAATTTAAAATCACAAAAGAAATTGTTTTTTTTTTTAATAAGAAAAGTCAAATTTGAAACAATTATTTTTTAAATTAAACTTGATAAGTGCCCATATACGGGTCAAATGGCCATATTAAGGGTGTGTCTTCCATATAATTTAATATACGACATTTGCGTATGGTCAAGAAGAATCTAAGTGTCTGTTGCCGAAAATACCCGAACCCTTGATGTGTAAGGTACACGCTGTGAACTCTGCTTTTTGTTTGTGTAGATAATTCTAACAGTAATTGATTTTGCTTTTGATTTCGTTGAGTTTGTCATTCAATCGTACGGTAAATCTTGTCTGTCTAAATGCAAACCGAATAGCGGTAAATCTTTTTTATTAAAATTGAAACAGCTAAATTCAGCATAGAAAAGAGAATATTAATATCGCATGATTCATTTCTATTTGGAAGGCAGACCAAGCAGCAGACTAGGGTAAATTAAGAAATAATTATAGCTAAATTTAATCTAATGCGCATTTATGTATATTTTTATAGAATTTTTAAGCACTTTCCACATTACACTTTTTGTTGAAACATACATAAGTACATACCTACTACTACTTACTCCACATTTACATGCTATTAAATTGATTTTAATTGTTTTTAATTAAAATTTGAGTTTTCTTATTAAAAAAAAATGTGATTTTAAATTTCAAAGTCTGTATAGGTCTACATTCGCAAGGCTGCTGAGTATTTCGTAGTCGTAAACACACGACTATGACTTTTACATTTATTTAGAAAATATTTATAAATAAATAGGTAAAAAAGCTTTTTTTTTAAACTCTTTAATAACTAAATTGAAAAAAAAAATACATACATTTAAAATAGAAAAACAAAATAAAATTTTGTTGTTAGTAACTTAATTTACTTAATTAAATCGATGTGTTCCGATGTGCCTCCTTGCAGCGATGAGAAAAAAAGAAGTAAAAACATCCAAACGAAGTGATTGATATCGTTTGTTTGGCTGCAATGAGCAGTTGGTAAACACGATGTATAAATATGGAGGTCTATACACGGTCATTGAGCTGATGTTAAAAGATGTCCGAGTACATCTGACGTGAGATTTCCGAAATTTGTTCCGATGTGCCTCCTTGCAGCGACGAGAAAAAAAGAAGTAAAAACATCCAAACGATGTGACTGATTTCGTTTGTTTGGCTGCAAGGAGCAGTTGATAAACACGATGGACTAACTTAACTAAATCGCTTATAAACTAGAATCAATAATAACTTTTTACTTTAAATTTATTCCGATGTGCCTCCTTGCAGCGATGAGAAAAAAAGAAGTAAAAACATCCAAACGATTTGACTGCAAGAGTTGTTAAACACGATGGATAAATATGGAGGTCCATACACAATCGTTGAGCTGATGTCAAAAGACGTCCGACCACAGCTGCCGAGAGTTTTCCAAAATTTGTTCCGATGTGCCTCCTTGCAGCGACGAGAAAAAAAGAAGTAAAAACATCCAAACGATGTGACTGATATCGTTTGTTTGACTGCAAGGAGCAGTTGATAAACACGATGGACTAACTTAACTAAATCGCTTATAAACTAGAATCAATAATAACTTTTTACTCTAAATTTATTCCGATGTGCCTCCTTGCAGCGATGAGAATAAAATAAGTAAAAACATCCAAACGATTTGACTGCAAGAGTTGTTAAACACGATGGATAAATATGGAGGTCCATACACAATCGTTGAGCTGATGTCAAAAGACGTCCGAGCACATCTGCCGAGAGTTTTATATGTTATAGCCACCTTTTTGCGCTGATAAATATTACAATTTACGCATTTTTTACTAGAATTCATTCTAAAATTGTGATCGATCGTGAAGTAAGTTATATTTTACAAAAGAACTGCTGAATTTAAATCACTACAAACACCTGACTTACTTCTCGAAGTGTGTTTCCTTTTATCCTGAAACAAGTAATGTCTGCGAAATTGCGACACCAAAAAATTCTATAAACTACCTGCATATGTCATAAAGTTAAATCTGTTATCATTAGCCTGACGTCAGCCTTTCTAATTAAGCACTTCTTTACCTAGCAGGTAGGTAATATTTTGCTAAATTAGATAATTACATCAGGTACCTGAAAAAAGCAGGACCTTCAACGTACCTTTGAACTAACCTTTTAATTCATTTTATTTGCGACTTTCAACTGCTATAGAGGCTACTTTATTGCAATTAGCTGAAACTAACAACAACAAGCATGACGCTTGGTGACTACTTTATTTTGTTGCGATGTGTTTCACAATTCGGTTGTGTTGAGTAAATTAGTAGCGAATTGATTGAGCTTCGAAATCAAAGTCTTTTCCAAACCCTTTGACTACCCTTTTAAATGTTTCTGCATGATTTCATAATTTTGGACGATGTAAAGGAAGAAAAATCTTTGCAATGCCTTAAAATACACGAAATATCGCAAAATTCGCTAAGAAAAAAATACATTTTCCGTGATTTTCTGATGGAACAGTTATCGAGATAAATAACAGTTGGCGCTGTGGTGCGATCATCAATGTCTCAAAATGAAATGTTGTATATATGTTAATGGGATCGAAGGGGCTGGGAAAAAGGGTAAAGTAAGGAGAGGTAGGATAAAGGGGCAGAGGAATGGGGCAGCGCAAGTGTTGGTTGGAGAAGGGTTGGAAGGGACAAGAAAAGGTGTAGGAGAATTGGTGATAGAGTAAAGAAGCATGTGGAAGGTGGGGAAGGGTAAGGAGTGGCAGGGGGAATGAGTGGCAGGGGAAAAAAGTGGAAGAGAAAGGGTGGCAAGGGGAAGGGAAGGGGAAGCTAAAGCCAACTGCTGAGCCAACACATTATTGCGTATCCTAGCTTACGGACTTAGACGGACTTACACGTGTGTGTACGACTACGAAATACCCATCACCCTTGCTAATGTAGACCTATACAGACTTTAAAATTTAAAATCACAAAAAAAATATTTTTTTTTTTAATAAGAAAACTCAAATTTTAATTAAAAACAATTATTTTTTAAATTGAACTTGAAAAGTGCCCATATACGGGTCAAATGGCCGTATTAAGGGTGTGTCTTCCATATAATTTAATATACGGTCAAGAAGAATCTAAGTGTCTGTTGCCGAAAATACCCGATGCGTTGATATGTAAGGTACACGCTGTGAACTCTGCTTTTTGTTTGTTTAGATAATTCTAACAGTACTTGATTTTGCTTTTGATTTCGTTAAGTTTGTCATTCAATCGTACGGTAAATCTTGTCTGTCTAAATGCAAACCGAATAGCGGTAAATCTTTTTTGTTAAAACTGAAACAGCTAAATTCAGCATAGAAAAGAGAATATTAATATCGCATGATTCATTTCTATTTGGAAGGCAGACCAAGCAGCAGACTAGGGTAAATTAAGAAATAATTATAGCTAAATTTAATCTAATGCGCATTTATGTATATTTTTATAGAATTTTTAAGCACTTTCCACATTACACTTTTCGTTGAAACATACATAAGTACATACCTACTACTACTTACTCCACATTTACATGCTGATAAAGATTTTTTAATTGTTTTTAATTACAATTTGAGTTTTCTTATTAAAAAAAAAAAATGTGATTTTAAATTTCAAAGCCTACATAGGTCTACATTCGCAAGGCTGCTGTGTATTTCGTAGTCGTAAAGAGTTTTTTTTTTGGCGAGGCGTTATCCTTAACTAAATCGATGTGATTCTATGTGCCTCCTTGCAGCGATGAGAAAAAAGGAATTAATAACATCCAAACGATGTGACTGATATCGTTTGTTTGACTGCAAGAGTTGGTAAACACGATGTATAAATATGGAGGTCCATACACAATCGTTGAGCTGATGTTAAAAGACTTTTGAGCACAGCTGCCGTGAGTTTTCCGAAATTTGTTCCGATGTGCCTCCTTGCAGCGATGAGAAAAAAAGAAGTAAAAACATCCGAACGATGTGACTGATATCGTTTGTTTGGCTCCAAGAAGCAGTTGTTAAACACGATGGAATCGTAGCAGTGAAACAGTTGAATACGTTGGAGTCCCGTACACGGTCGTCGGGAAGAGCCGATGTTATTAGATGACCGATCACAAGTACCGCTTGTGATCGTTTTCAGGACTTCAACAGCTTATGCCTATCGTTGACCGTTCCTGTTTGATCGAAGCAGCAGGAATCGGATATTGCCGACAAATATCGTAGAGTAACTGCTGGCGAATCATTATAATAACCGTCATCAACATCCATGATATTGCTGATGTGTTACTTCAACGATGGTTGTGTTCACAGTGCAGATCGATTTGAATTTCGCTGTTAGGATTCAGAAGAATCGCGGATTTACCAGGATTTCGTATGAAATTATAATGTTCAAAATATATAAAAAACATTAAACACTTTAAAGCATCAGATCAATAATATTTTACGTTTGAGAATATCTGATCTTTGAATAGCTAACGCACAGAATATATGAACCAATCCCTTATACTATTTGTTATAGTACCCCGATCTATACAAATGTCAAATATTTGACGTTAATTTTTATAAGGGAGACACACCAATTTTATAGTTTTAATTTTGACCAATTAAACTTGAGCTTCACAAATAACTTAAAATAAAACAATAAATACGTATAATATGTATGAAATACAATTTAGATTCTTTGTTTGCATATTTTTTGCTTTCGCTCGATTTTTGGTTCTCGGTCTTACACTTTGCTGCGATGTGCCCTCGACGGCCGCACGACCAGCATTCCACGTTTTTCGGCTCCGTTTTCGATTTATTCCTTTTACCGCTATTTGAACATTTTTTGTTCTGCATTTTCGACAATTATTTCGTTTGACTTACGCCTCTCCCCTTCTTCAAACAATTTGATTTTGAGAGCGCTAAACGAGGGCAAAGAGTCCCGCGACTCGATGGCGACAACGAAATTTTCATAATCGTCACTTAGACTTGCTAGCAAAATTAAAGCAAGCATTTCATCAGACACCGAAATCTCGATTTCACTTAGTTTTTCCACTAAGTCTGAAAAATGATTTAAATGTTCACCAATACTTTTCGTATTACATATTTTAACATACAGCAACTGCCGGCATATGGATCCGCGCCAATTTTTGCCAAGCCCTACTTGACGTTTTACAGTGCTTTATATGGTTAATTTGAGATGGTTTCACGCACAACATTATACTCGCGTGAGCCTTCTCATCTTTGTTATCAAACAAAGCCTTTTGTTCAACCGTGTCGGACTCATTTTTCACTAAACGACCGCAAGTCACCGACCACAAATCAGAGTGTATTAACAGACTTTTCATCTGTACCGAGCACGCACTATAGTTTTCACTATCTAGTTTCTCAATTGCGAATTGGGAACTCATCGTTGAACGCTTTGTTAATTACTACCGTTTTTAACAATTTTTAGTCACTTATTAATCTTTTCGATTTTCACACCCAGCAGCAATTTTTATTTGCTTGCCTGCCTGGGCCCATAACCTGTTGTTTGTAGAGTTTATTAAAGACTGATAAAAAGCATATTGTACATGCGTATATTGAGCTGCTTATGCAGGCTGCGAACTTAAGTAGAAAAAGAAACAAAAGAATGTCCGTTTCTTCTTGGGACGAACTTATGTATGTATATAGAGATGAGATAGAGCGTTGTTTACATTTCATATTTTAACATTCTTAGAGTAGAATTCTTTTTGTCAGGATTCCATTTTCCCAAAATCAAAAAGAAATATCTCCTAAGATAAGAAGAAGCAAGACATGTTCATTCCAAAATATTTGCTTTATTCTTTAAAAAACCACTTAACCAAAATTTTTAGCCTTTATAAGGATCAGCAACAAAGTGGTCAACACATAAAATTCGATTTCAAGTGGAACATTCATGTTCACGGTGGTATGTACAACATGCCAAATGCCTTTGGCAACATTTCCCTAGGCTCATGATGGTCAAAAATTGTTTAAAACAGCTACACAAGTAGCTGGCAATGTAAATAAATCCACTCCTTTTATGTATAGCTAACATCGTTGAACTTGAATAAATATTAAAATATGTGCATGGTCGATTAAATTGTAAAGCGAAAATCACATTAGGCCTGAAATTTCTATACAGAAACATTTACACAGCAGTGCCTAATTAAGTAAACGTTGTAAGGACAGCTGCTCTTTAGTCGGTTTTTCTAATATCAACGTCTTTAATAGTGTTCGAGAGAAAGATTATTCGTAGGAATTTTGGTTCCTTTCGAGTTGGCGTCGAGTTTTGGACCGTATGAACCACGAGTTGTATGAGCTGTATGATGATGTTGAGATAGTCCAGCGCATTAAATTATAGCGGCTGCACTGGGCTGGTCACCTCATCCGAATGAACCCCGAAGCTCCGGCACTAAACGCTTACGACGGAAACCTGGACTTGATTGGTGGAAGGCATCATAGAGGACGTCCGATCAGGTCTATGATGACCTGAAGAAGCTCCGGATTTCCAGCAACTGGCGCCGCCGCGCACTAAACTACTCCGAATGGAGCGCTTTCCTACGTGCGGCCCTGACCGATAGATGTTTGTAAGTAAACTTTTGTACTATTAAAAAAATTATTTTCAACAGCATTTCTAGGCGCACTAAACAAAAGGTTTGCAACGACAAAGGATATGAACGAATTGATTTCTTTTTTGTGGCAGTTTTAGTATATAAAGGGAGAAGATTAAAGTACTGCTCCAGTGAATTTCAAAAACAATTATCCCAACTATATTTATTAACCCATATTATCATTTAATAATTACAAAAAAAAGAGAAAATGATAACTTTGGTAGAACCATACTTCTCACACGCTACTAAATTTGTATATCATTTCGGGTTTTTAGTAAAGTAAGTTGGTCCATACAACGCTCCATCTTGAATTTCATATTAATATCGATTGTATTTTAATATAAAACTTCGCATAGAACAATAGCTTTCCTTTATCTTCACTTTTTCTTCGCTTTTCCCATTGCAGACTTTTTTTTCACCTCATCGAATGCGACGCCTCAGCAGCGTCTTCCGCCATGGTTTTCCGCTTCACCGGACCCACAGAAAATTGCCTTTAACTTCACTTGTTGTTGTTGTTGTTGTTGTTGCTGTTGTAACAGCTTCTTCTTGTGAGCTGCATCAGGAAATCATATGTACACAATTTATTATATATAAAGTAAAATGTAATGGTGCAAGCAATATATGTGAAAGAGAAAGAAAAACCGAAATGCAAACCTCAGGTGTCAAGGTCTAGGAAAAAGGCAACATCCTCCGGTCGTAACCAGAGGTCTGAAGGGCTCAATTGTGTTGGATGGGACGGGCAATTGAACAAGTGAAAAGTATCATGCGGTGATTGACCACAATCAGGGCAGCAATTTGTATTACTTATCCCAATTCTTTCCCTGTAGCACTCGAGCATAACGCTCCATTCGGATCTTAACTGTGCAAGTTTCGTCCTGGTGCTACGAGGGAGATGTTTTTCGCTCTTATGAATAGGTTGAGGTCTTCCACCTAATATTATATTGTCCCTAAACGAGCGAATTTCATGCTCAGTTGCATCTTTATGCAATTGGGCCCTTCCGGAAGTATATTCATACTCCCCAATGTTGCTATCAGTGATAAAGCGATTTATGCTCGACATATATATCCTGATATCCGATCTTATTCGGGTAGGCGCTGATGTAGTGAGGGTGCCATGGTTTGGATGATCAACTCTGTACGCACCCAACAAGAACTGCTTCGAAAGCAGCTCATTATGTTGATGAACAGGAAGTATCATCGTTTCACGGTGCAAATGATCCTCATGGGTCATTTGCAAACAACCAGTTGCAGTCCTCAGCGCACTATTCTGACTTATTTGCAGGCTTTGCCATTGAGTCTTACTCAGGAAAGGAGTCCATACAGGAGCAGCATAATTTAGGACAGAACGTCCAATAACTTTATAAGTTGTTAATATAGTCTCCTTGTCCTTACCTTAAGAAGATCCGGCAAGCGCTTTCAACACTTTGTTTCTCGACTTAAGACGGTTATTTGTTTTGGTGGCATGAGCCGAGAATCTGAGCAATGGGTCAAATGTAGTTCCCAATATCATCGGGTACTGGACAGTAGGGACCCTTAGACCTCCAACAAAGACATCTAGTTCCATTCTCACCTCCTTAGTTCAGGAAGTGAAAATGGAAGCAGATGACTTATGAAAGTCCAAGGTTGCGAGCATTGAAAAAATTTAATAAATCATCCAAATAAGTGTTAATTCTCGCACATATGTCATCTACATTCACACCCGATGATAAAACAGAACAATCATCTGCATAGGTCACTAGTTTTATACGGGGAGGGTGAAGGGGCATCTCAGCCAAATAAAGGTTGAACAGAAGAGGAGAGAGAACTCCACCCTGCGGAACACCCATCTTTAACTTACGATAACCCGACCTCACGCCCCTGAACTCAACATATGCCCTTCTACCATTAAGATAGTTCAATAGCCAGCGTTTCGTTTTATCGGGTAGTGAAGTGGAGTCCAGGTCTTGAAACAAGATTGCATGATCAACAGTGTCAAATGCCTTGTTCAAGTCTAGAGCCACCATCACAGTACGTTCGCATGGCCTCGGTTTATTAAGTCCATCAGCTATAAAAGTAGTGATTTCGCTCAATGCTGAAGTCGTACCACGACCTTTCCTAAACCCGTGCTGATGATCTGCTAGAAGGCAGTGTTCTGTCATTGAAGGAAGTAATAATGACTCAAGAACTTTCACTACAGGTAAAAGAAGCGATATGGGCCTATAAGAGGAACCAAGATCAGCTTCACTGCCAGGTTTTAAGAGAGGTACAATCCTTGCTACCTTCCATACGTCAGGGACAATTAACTGAGAAATGGAAAGGTTTAACACGTACGTGAGGTATACTACCGCTATAGGCCCAAGGTGCTTCAGCATCAGCATTGAAATGCCGTCTGGGCCGAGTGCCTTGGATGATTCTGCTTTCCCTATAGCAGCAAGAACCTCCTCACATGTAAAATCTACCAAATCTTCATGTCCCTTTTTCCTTCTGATATGACGTATGGATTTACGCTTTAACCTTTTCTGCTGAGAAGGGTGTTGCACGAACTGTCTGCAGAAATAGGTAGCACACTTTTTTGGCGATCCTATTTGCACTTCATCAAATGTGACAGATAAAAGAGCCCTATTCTGCGGTACACCAGATATTTTTTAATGGTGTTCCACAGACTTCGTGAACCCGAGTCACAATTATCCAAGTGCTATGTTCCTATGTTCCGCAACGAGATTGTTCACATTGCGAGACAACAAGGCAATACGACTATCACCCGGATCATTGGCACGAATTTGATCACACAAGGTCGCTAAGCGTGCAGCTTCCGCTGGAAAGCCTGGCCTAATATTAGGAAACCTACCAGCAGGAATATGCCTCTTTGCAGCCTTAGTGATCGCGTCTCTAAAAATTCTTTCACCTACCTTAACATCATTGGGAGGCAAAAGACCGATGATTGATTGATCAATACAGCGTGTAAACTCAGTCCAGTCAGCCCTATTGTAGTTTACAAAGACACGTCTATCCGATTCAACAAAATCTTCCGGACGAGTAATGCTAATCACAATAGGGATATGGTCCGAGCCCAACGCTATATCAATCGACCACTCAGAGCGATTCACTGCCGACAGTTAAATCAGGGGAGCTGGATGTGGTAGTACTCATCCTGGTTGCACAATCCTCATTGATCGTACGAAAAGGAGAGCTATCTATCTGGTCCGCTATACTAATACCCGGTCATTACCTAATTCTGAGAACCACATCTCATGGTGTGCATTGAAATCACCGAGAATAACTCTGTGATCCCCTTGCAGGACATGGCTCAAAATCGGATTATACCCAGGGTCGCAGCTGTTGACTGGTGGAAGATATAAGTTCACAAACTCAATCTCGACATCTCCGGACTTTATAGCCAGACATTGTGTCTCCAGAAATGAATTCTGTTGACCAAAGTTGGACAACCTTTGACTGCACAAATCTTCTTGTGCAGATCGGTCCGGGCCGTAAACCCAGTCGTCCTTGGGAACGAACTTCACTTGTAGTATGTATTACTTTTCAATTTATAAGTTAGTATAGTTTTTTGTGTTTTTAAATATTGTTTTGGGTTTTAATTAATAATTTTTTTTCAATCGCTTGTTTTGAAAACAGAATACAAAAATTCAAAATGCTTGGATGTGATCATAGAGTAAGAGTGTTTTCACATTTAATCCCAGATACCCTAGGTAGATTAAAATCGAGTTGGAATGAATAGCAGAAGTATTCAGCTGATAAAGATTATAAATAATTTTATGTCTCGGAACACCCGAGATCCTGATCCATAGCGTTACTGTAAATTTCAGTCTATAAATTCCATAACAAGGGTCATATAGTTGCCGAGACATGCCGATTTTGGTTTTGTACTTGCACTGGATTGTAATTGTTCTTTTCTGGTTTCTCTGATACTTCCTCTCCTTGGATTTCTCTCTTCAACATCGTTCTGATCAAACGATTTGAAATATGCAACACGTACGCCATCTTGTACGTAGATCTTGCCCATCTGCCATTTAAAGGCGATTTTCTACGTTGAATCCTCAAGGATTACATAAATAGCTAAGGATAAGTATAAAATATTTTAGTACAAAAACTTAAAAACGCTTTTGGGTTTGTATTGAATATAACTTCGCATTTTATGGAGAAAGATCGGATTCAAAATGGTTCTCATCAAAACGGTTTACATACGAGGATCATCATGTAGCTTATTATGAGATTGGGGCATGCTTAGGCATTAGTTCCACATTGAACATTTGATTATCAAAATGATTTTTGGAAGATTGTTCGATTATCAATAATTTCACAATCGCTCAAAACAAGCTCATTATTTCGATTGGTGCAAACATTGAAAACATACGTTCGCTTCAGAAGGCGTTTATAAGGTCGCAAGAGGTGACAAATCATGTATCTATGCATTTGTGCTCAAACTTCGGCCCAGAAGATAAACATCCGTCAACTGAAATGGTTTTATCAAGGCCAGCCAAAAGTTGTTCGCAGACGAAGCACTTGGTCACCTTCTTTTCGGAAACACTGAATGGAAATAATGATTTAAGTCGCGCCGAAGAAGTATGGCTAACAAACCGGCGACGTCGTATTCTTAACCATGACAATGCGACATCACACACATCAGCTTAAATAAGCAACTATTTGCCGTACAACACTGCTTTGGCAGCAAAGAATTTCTATTTGTTCCTAAATGTGAAGAATAAACTATGTGGCTAACGATTTTTAACGCCAGAAAAGTCATGGATGCATCAACCAAAATGCATGTTTTGCAGATACTTTCTTTATATAGGTAAAAGTGCTTTTCGGATATTGAACTTCTTGGAGAATATTTTAAAGAACAATAAAGTTGGATTCTCAAACTGTCATTATCTATTTGTCACATGCAAAGCTATGATAGTTGGACTGCAAAACTAATGCTGCCCAACTTAATTTGCGCCACGCCAATACTTTTCTGAAAGCTTTGTGCATGATTGATTTGAGCTAAATACCAGAACTCATCTATGAATCTGCGAGGGAATTCCAGTGCTTTAGAGCAGTAAGCTAGCAAGATCCACTATACGGAGATGGCCCATCTAAGGTAAGCTGTTTAAATAAATAAAAAGTTAAATTGAATATTTCAAAAAAGAGTGAGAGCTTCTGCAACGCATGCATAATGGAAATCGCTTTCTGTTTGCTGCAAAAGATGCAAGATGCACGTAGTAGTTAGTAAATTTATTTTTTGTCATCGTTGTGTCATTGTTTGCGGCACTATTTTTCCAAAACAGACAAAAGACAACGCTATGAACCATGCGACATTGCCAACTGGGTTAATGTGCAACAAGTATGCTGCGACTGTTGCAAGTTGACAGCGATGTACTACATTTACCTACACAATAAGATACAATACAAGTGAAATGAAGACAGTCAGACAGACAGCTTGTGTGACAGCAAACGCACACTTTTTGAAACTCAAATTGAAATAAAATGGTTTCGAGGGCAACTAAGATAGACAGACAGACAGACAGACAGACAGCGCATAAAGTTTAAGGAGACACTTTACTATTCTTGGTATTTATGCGCTGAAGCGTGTGCTCACATGGAAAATAAGTGCAATAGTTTAAAAATTTGAATTTTTTTTTTTTTTTACTTAGCTGCATCATTAGCTTTCTCTAATCAAAAACTACGCTCTGCATCCTGCAGATACTTTTTTTTTTTGAATTAGCGTAAAAACCGTTTACCGTTATTAACAACATGCCGCATTCCACAATATGTAGTAGTCGTAAATGTTGCACGCCTCAACAGGCACAACATGGCCCAGACTCGCCCAAAAGGCATAACATTATTAATTAATAATAAGAAGCTGCAAGGAGCACCACTCAACACAACACAACACAACTCAACTTAACTCAACTAAACTAAAGATTGTCCAGCCAGATGTATCTATCGTACATACCTACATTCAGTAGCTTATATAGAACTACTACTGTGTATCTTACTAACTTTAAGTAGTTGAAGTAGTTGTTGCAGTTTTTTATACCATTCACATATATACTGTGAAATGGTATTATCCGTTTGTCTGAAAGTTTGTAACACATTAAAGGAGGCATCGTAGACTTTATAAAGTACTAGTAGGTGGGGAAGGTCCTTTCCCTTCCCCACCTTCCATATTGTCCTTCTTATTGAAACAAAAAAAAAAAACAAAACAACAAAACAAAACAAAAAAAAAAATGGAAGGAAAATCTAAAAAAATTGCTGTTCATCCAATCGCCAGGAAACTTCACAGGATTACCCACGGGTCTATTTTGAATATTGCCACAAAATTGGATCAAAATCGGTTGAGCGGTTTCGGAGTCTATAGGGAACATATGTACATACATACTTCCATTTTTATATATATAAAAGAATTTATATTACCTAGATCAGTTCGACGAGAGGTGTCGATCTAGCTATGTCGTTATGTCGTCTTTCTGTCAGTCTGTCCGTCTGGATGTTGCCACGCAATTTTCGGGGATCAATTTTTAAGATATCCAGTTATAAATCCGTGAATGTGGAATCTCCAAAACATGCGTTTTGAACACATCAACCGCATCTTCTGGCTTAGAAAACCGATGCCCACGTAATTTTGGTTTGATGTTTGCCAACAAAAAGAAGTCATTGGGTGCCATATCATAACTGTACAGCGGATGACCCATCCGTTCGATGTTTTGAGTGCCTATGAACTCGCTGGTGTGACGCGATGTGTGAGACCTTTCTTTGTCGTGATGCAGACTGATTCTTCTTCGACGGTATGTTTTCCGTATTTCTTCGAAGACTTGTGTCAAACAAATGGTTGTATAGCCACATGACCATTTATGCCGAAGAAACAGGCAACCATTTGCTTCGCGCGCGAATATTTTTGTTGGCTCCTCTTGGACGGACGCTTCCCTTTCCATTTTAAAAGGTAACTCCCTAACCTATTTTTTTTGGATTTTTGCATGAAAGACTTTTTCATTTCAGGCAAAATCAATTTAAAATTTGATTTGCTGGGATTTTATGGGAGTAGGCTTTAAAACAGTAAATTGTTATTTTGTTTCGGCCTAATGTGCATAGATCCATGATTCGTGGCCTGTGTAGATGTTATACACAGCTTTTGATGTACCGCGGTCGTTTTTTTTTCAACGTTTCCTTGCAACAATCGATACGATCACTTTTTTACGCGTTTGTCAAATCTTCTTCACGGCCAAATGATCATGCAAAATCTTATTGATGCGTGTCATACTAATGCCCAAGGATGCCGCTCTCTCACGTTATATCACATAACGTTCTAGCTTTATCAGTTCGCCCACAGCATCGATGCTCTCTGGCAAAAACCGATTTTGGAATTCGATTCGGAGAGAGCGTCGACCATGAATGAACTCGCTGTACCAGTTTTTTACGGTACTTAAGAATGGTGCTCGATCGCTGTAAAAAGATTTTAGTCCATCGTAGCACACCTGTATTGACAATCCCAGTCAAAAATTATGAAAAATGATCGCACGAATGTTCACGGTTTAATTTTATTTTTTTCCCGAGATGATCAAGAATAGTGCTCTTACGTCTAAATACGTTTACGCTAAAAAATGTCAAACCTAACAATAAATACTTAGTGTTTCCGAGCCAGATATATAAATACCGTTGCGTATCAAAGGAAGTGTCCCGCCAGCTTTTATGAATGGTCTCCAAATAAACTCCCCGTCTATTTTTGGATTTTATATGGACAAATTATTTCTTAGACCCAATATGAACTTTTAATTTAATATGCTTGCTACTTATGGACGGACGCTTCCCTTTCCATTTTAAAAGGTAACTCCCTAACCTATTTTTTTTTTGGATTTTTGCATGAAAGACTTTTTCATTTCAGGCAAAATAAATTTAACATTTGATTTGCTGGGATTTTATGGGCGTAGGCTTTAAACATATTTCAAGGGGCATAAGCCGTCCACATTTAGGTGTAGCCTCCAACAAACTTTCTACACATTTTTAGGCTGTTGGGTTTTAAAATAATGTTTCTGCTTTATATTTACTTGCTAAGTACACAACTTGAAACTCCGTGTGAATGGTATTAGCGCTTCGGTTCCGCCGAAGTTAAAGTTTTCTCTTGATTTATTTTTTTATAAGTATTTATAATGTTGCTACTGGCTGCGCTTCGCGTACTTTTGGCAAATCGTTAGTGAATTATTTGCTACAAAAAATAAAAAAATAATAATAATAATAAAAAATAAAAATTAAAGCTGAACGCCGTACTTGCAACATAAGGCAACGAATTTGTCAAAGTTGTTGAGTGTTTTTTTTTCTATCTCAATATTTTTCTTTACCGCTGACTTGTCGCCTATTGAAGTAGAGGCATGTTGCACACATGTTAACAAGTCCAAGACAAGAACAAGTAGCAGAAGTTTCAACAGCAGCAGCAACTAATTCACAATTCGCTTGTAAATTGTTGCTTTTAGGCCTGCGTTTTTTTTAGTTGTGCTTTTTGTTTTAGCGGTTTTTGAATGGAGCATTTTTTTCGTTTCTTGACTTCCGACAGCCATTGGCACTTCGTAGAAGTTCTTTTAATACACTGAGAAAAATTACAGTCTTAACTGTCAAAATCGATTCAAAAGCATCTTTTTACGGAAACACCAACATACTGGCCGACAGATAGAAATGAAACTATATAATGAATTGATCTCTACGTTTTTAAGGGCCTTCCACAAAAACTATTTCTTCGCCCTTCATGGTAAAATTAAGTCATCAATGTAAAACACTATAGCACTTTCTTCAATATACAAGCATCTATTGATGATACCTTACAATACAGCTATTTGTGTCATCAATAGATGGCCCTGTCTTATGTTACAAGACAGCGCTATATATTTGGGAACGTATAGGGAACAAATAGCTGCTGTATTGTGAGCGTGTCATCAGTAGTTTGGCGCTGTCTTATTCAGTGTATAGCGATTATGTTGCTATTATAATTTGTACTTTATTATACTTTATTATTCACAGATTAAATATATATCATTAAATTATTCAAAGAAGACAAACGCTGCTGCTGCTGGTTCAATCAAATGTTAGTGACTGACCCATATCGATTATTCGATTTATCGGTACGATCTTCTAGAGATGGTATTTCGGTTGCTACCGACAGTTGCTTCCGTCACAAGTGGACAGCGTCATCTATTGATGACGGAACAAGAAATGCGTGAGCTTGAGGATGTTGAGGTGTTATGTCATAGAAATGAATCTCGAAAATTTTATCAAGCCCGGAGTTTCTTTCTGCAAGGACAGTAATGGAAGTCTGGTTACAGATGCACAGGAATCACTGATACTATGGATAAGTCACTTATCTAACCTACTTGGGGGCGATGAAGAGAGAATAATAACGCCGATAGAGAAGCGTACCTAGAACCACCAGTGGATGATGGCTCTCTTGTAGAGCCACCGGATTATTACGAGGTCGATTCAGTAATTAAAAAGCTGAAAAATAACAAAGTGGTAGGCTTGCCGATAAGCTGCCAGCTGAGTTATTCAAGATCGGTGGCGAAGAGTTGGTAAGGCATATACACCAACTGTTATGCAAAATTTGGTGCGATGAATGAATGCCCAACGATTGGAATCTCAGTGTTCTTTGTCCCATCTTCGGGGGAATAAGTCTCCTTTCAATAGGATACAAAATTCTGCCCCACGTACTGTGTAAACGGCTGGAGCCATACTCGAATGCACTGATAGGCCAGTATCAGTGTGGTTTCAGACCAAAGAGTTCGACCAGTGACCATATTTTCACTTTACACCAAATCCTGGAGAAGACCCACGAGTACAATAAAGACACACACCACCTATTTGTCGATTATAATGCCGCTTACGACACGCCGATAAGAACGAAGTTCTTCAACGCCGTATCTGAACTTGGTATTCCAGCAAAGATCGTTCGTCTTTGCACGATGACGCTATCACGCACCCAAGGCGTCGTCAGAGTAGGAAAGAACCTTTCCTAGCCCTTTGATACCAATAGAGGTTTTAGGCAGGGTGATGCTTTATCGTGCGACTTTTTCAATCTCTTGATGGAGTACATCCTACGCCACTGCCCATACGTAGAACGGTCGGGCACGATCTTCCATAAGGAAAGGACCCCACTCGCATATGCTGATGATATAAACATCATCGGCACCAACGAACGACGAGTTAGGAGGGCGTTCTCGGTGATTTTGAAACAGTTACGTCTCATGGGCCTAGCGGTGAACGAGGAAAAGACGAAGTACTTGGGTTCCACTCACAGGCCATCAGCGCCTCTTGGATGGTCTGTGAGTACGCATGATCGCATGATCTTGGTGAGAGCCTCTACTGGAAATAAGCGAGTCACGAAACTTTTGGCGGTTTAATCAAATTCTGTAAAGTATTAATCTGATAAAGCATGCTAATTTCTCAGTTTTAAAGAAATAACTTCCGATGATGTCTTCGTACCATACTAAACTGTGACTCTTTGTGGATGGAAAGGTAATTCATAAGCGACACGTAGATTTTCAGAACTACAATAGCGCTCGTTTTCCTTTGTTTTTTTTTTTGAGAACGCTCAACCAGCAAACTTCCGAAGCAAGCGAAGGTCATTAGGCTTCAGTTCTTGAGTCACTAACATCTTTTATGGATCGGATGCAGACTAAGTTCAATCGCAAAATTCACCATGCTTTTAATTTGAGATAAGCCGAGTTCTGCAGAACGGCGAAGAGGTGATACATTTTGGTCTGTTGAAGCTTTGTTTTAGCTTATCGATCGACACTTATGCTCGATTTTTGGATTAAACATTGCATTTTTGCCATCATTCACTTCCGTTATTCGTCTGATTTGGCACCGCGCGACTTTTACGTTTTCGAAAAAATATATTTGCTGCTGAAAACGAAGCGTTTTGTAGGCGCAAAAGTCGTCTAAAAGGCTTCTACCGATGTTCTGAAGTACATCTCGGCCGGTAGCAATAATTCCACTTCCAGAGCACCAAATTTCTTGTAATTTTTACTGAAAGTTGGAAAAGCATGTAACTTTGTAATTCACTAAAATACATCAACGCTAAAACGCATCAACAGAAATGTCATTTTCCCTTTTTTGACCAACAGATCTCTCAAGAACTCCAATTTTTTATACAAAATTCCTGAAAAGCTAATTTTATTGTAACTCAAGAGCGATTTCGGTCAATTCTAAATATCTCTAAATTACTGTTATTTTTTTGCAGTGCAGTTCTGTATGGTTTTGCACAAAGTAGCGCACACTTGGTAAGGCAACCAACCCATTCTGTAGCACAACAATTCATCTAATCGACCGCCTTCTAACCAGTTGAATTTAAGTATGTGTGTAGTAATGGCAACATCTTTTTTATATTTCCAATTTTTTCTTTTTTTTTGTCTCTTAAATGCAGTGTACGAGTATCTACTATAATAAATATTTGCTGTATGTATTCGAATGCGGAGGGAGATGTAGCATTTATGCGGTATGCGTTGACTTTTATGGGCAGTGGCTTTTGTTTATTGAATAGACCACTTTTCGTGGTCTCATATATATATCGTATATTGTATATAACTTCAAAATGAACCGTCACCGAACGAACTAACCAACTTGGTTGCGTGGGCTGGTAAACTGTTGCAATCTTCAGCAATTCGTTTCGACTGTGAGAAAAACCATCGAGTGGAAATAGGTAAAATCGAATATGTTATAATGAAAATGTTGGACAGTGTGTAATTCTTCGATTAATTCTTTGTTTGTACTTATAAGGATGCTGTTTAGGAATTTACAAAATTTTATTTATTAGTATAGGATGTTTTTTTTTTAGAGTTGTAGAAATTATTTTTAAAGAATCGGCGCAGAAAGCGCACCAAACTATGATTTTTTGTGTATGTAATGGTACCTCAAGAATCTCTCTCGGGTTTTCTCCATTCCAAAATGCGGCAATTTTGTCTATTGAATTTGTCCCTTGAATTAAAAATGAACCTTATCACTGAACAGAATATTGCTATAAAGTCGGTAGCCTAACAGTTGAGTTCAATTACCGAACGTTGGTAATTCGGTCTTAGTTCTGCCACCAGTTGGATCTTATGAGGTCGTAGGACGCTGAGGACTTTACGTAAAATTTTCGATAAAGTGGATGCACTGAGTTCCAATTGCTGCGCGCCTTGGTGGATCGACTCATTATGGGTCATTCATGGTTCGGCGAATTAGTCGCTCGGATGGACGATTATGTCGACCCTAAAATGGGCGTAGCATACGGTAACATACACGAACTGAACAGAGAATTTTGAAATAAATTTTAACAGTTTGCTAGCGTTATTCTGGCGTTACTTTATACATAATAGAATGGTAAGCCAAATTTATGACAGTTCAATGCCTGTCGGAAGATGCAAGCTCTAAAAAAAAACCCCATGTATGTTAGTATTTGTGTTTGTTTTGTATTTGTTTGTAGATCTTAGACAAATTATGATCTAAAGTTTGCTAAATTGAGATTTAATTATTACTATTAAGTGACTTGTATCGTGTAAGTTCTTTGTATTTTTGTGCAGCTGTGAGTTGTAATTTTGCCAACACTTAAACTGACATTAACCGTAACTACAACAGCAACCATAATAAGTGCAACAACAAAAGCGTTGCAATAATAATAATTTTGTGGCAAGGTTTTTTTTTTTTTTGTATTTTTTTATTTTGTCGACATGACAACAGTTGAGAATTGTTCTCTACTCAGCTCAACTCAGCTGCATCTTTAAAAAAAATTAAGAAAAAAAAAAAAAGAAAAGAAGATGTATCTACAAGATACTTCTACTACTTGTGTGCGCTAATGCAAAATCTAATGTAGAAATAATTGCAGTAGCGGCAAATGCAGTTTGTCTTATCTTCATTCAGCCGCTTTGCTATTTGTGCAACGCGGCACTGTGCGCAGAAATTACTCAATTTCATATCTCAATCACAATGAAAAATTATTAAATAAATTAAGGCAGCATTAGGTGCATAGAACCATATCCATGGGGATGTGTTTGGAGTACAATGCAGTAAGGAGTGAGTCAAGTGTTGTGTGAAAATTGAAGAAAGAAATTAGACGCAACAAAGGCTTAGAAATCTGGCACATTGATATTAAATTATTATTATTAGGGATTATTACTGGATTAAGTTGTATCTAACAAAGAAAGAATTTTGTTCTAAGTGAAAAAGAGTTCACACACTATTCTGTTAATAATTTTCTTTATTGATTTCTTTTGAAGTAGCTAATTGCTACAATGAAGACTGCGATGACTAGGGAATCACTTTTCATATTAACTTCATACGCAGCGTGTTTGGTAAGTTAAGCCATTAAATATTTTGAACATACTTTACAGCATTTATTGTGAATGATTCTTTATTCCACTATTCCATAGTTTCTAAGATATTTTGTTGGTGACTGCGAAAATCAATGAAAATTAGCATTGGTTACATACAACGTGTGAAAAGCTATTTGAAAATGTTACTACAACAATATAAAAAAAACACACGAACATGCTCATATACAAGATTTCACACTCGCACACTGCTTTGGGAGAAAGAAAAAAAAAGTTAGGAAGAGAGATAAAGCTATTAGAGAGAAAGAACTGACTTCTTTTTTTCTCTCTAATTGCTTTATCTATTTGAAAAAGATGAGGAGAAAAAACAACACCAACAAGGAAACAAACGGCATGCTCTAATCGAAATTTGAAAGTATTAAGCTTTCGCTTTACATTTTTTGTCTCTTAAAACTGGGTGCAAAAACATAAAATATTGTAATTAATTAATAATTTTTTACTTATTTACTTAGGTAGCTCTACAACCGTCTATCGGTCAAGGCCGCACGTAGGAAAGTGCACCATTCGATGTAGTTTAGTGCCATACGGTGCCAGTCGCTGCCAATCCGGAGCTTCTTCTTACCATCTTCAGCTCGGACGTCCTCTCTGACGCCGTCCACCAATCAAGTTCAGATTTCCGTCGTAAACCTTTAGTGCAGAACTTCGGGGCTCATCCGGATGAGCTGACCAGCCCAGTGCAGCCTCTGAAATTTAATACTATGTCAACCTCACCATGCAGCTCATACAGCTCGTGGTTCATACGGGTCCTAAACTCGACGCCAACTCTAAGTGGACCAAAAATCCTACGAAGATTCTTTCTCTCGAACACTCCTAACGACGCTGCATCCATTGATGTCAGAGTCCATGCTTCTGCGCCATACAGCATGACCGGGATTATCAGTGTCTTATAGATTTTTACCTTCGTACTTCGAGAGAGGGCTCCACTTTTAATTTGCTTACTGAGCCCAAAGTAGCAGCGATTAACAAGTGGGATTCTTCGTCTGATCTCTCGGCTGACGTTCTTGTCGCTGGTAATTTCTGTTCCCAGATAGACGAAGTTTTCTACAACATTGAAGTGGAAATTCTACGTACTCACAGACCATCCAAGACGCGCTGATGGCCTGCGAGTGGACCCCAAGTACTTCGTCTTTTCCTCGTTCACCGCTAGGCCCATGAGACGTGACTGTTTCCGAGAGCGCCCTGCTAACTCGTCGTTCGTTGGTGCCGATGATGTCTATATTATCAGCATATGCGAGTATGCATCACTACCTTATGGAAGATCGTGCCCGACCGTTCTACGTATGGGCAGTGGTGTAGGATGTACTCCATCAAGAGATTGCCGCTTTGTTATTCTTCAGATATTTAATTACTGATTCGACCTTGGTGGTAGTAGGTATGCTTTTGTATCGGCGGTATTGTTCTCTTCATCGCTTCCAATTACGTTAGAAAAGTGACTTCTCCATTGTCTCAATTCAATACATTGCTAAGTCATTAAAGATTACTTCAGGTCAAATTTGAAAGATTCGAGTTTTGTTTTAATGTTTTTTTTAGTCAGTCAACCAATCATTAAGTTATTTATAATTACGATACAATATTCTCAAGTAAGTTTATCACAAGAGCTTCTCAAAGGAGCTTTTACGAGTTTAATACATTAGACGAGTTGTTACGACAACTTATTTTCAGTTTTATTTATTAGTTCGCGTATTTAAGTAGTTTTAGATTACTCTTCAAACTAATATCAGGTAAAAGTGCATAAGTTCCATTTGTATTTTAACTTAAAATGACTCATAATTCACAACTAGTTTCAAAATGTTCAATAAATTTATGTAGCACGCGGATTCTATTAACAAGTATGACAAATGCATTTGTAGAAAGCGCCTGCTTGGGCATAACTTGTAGTTACTTTTTGTAGACAATTTTCAATTTGTCAGATAATCAACTCAATTCTTAGCTATATTGTTTTAAAGCTTTAGATGAATGTGCTTGATTATATCATCACAGATGAGTCGTTTAGTTGTCATTTACACATTTCGAATGCTTTTGAGATTTTATTTCGACAGCTGACTCAGTTGATGAGTCGTGAAAACACACACCTTAAATAGAGTGTTATAAAGAGGCTTTAAGTTTTTATTACTTCTGACAAATTATTACGCTGCATACCAAATTGTGTTTGTTGAAATGTTAAAACGTACGAGTATGTAACAAAGCAAATGAGGAGTTTAAATGCGTCATAATGTATATAGAAAGTAATTAAAACTATCGATCTATGCATGTTCGTCGGTCGCTCCGTTCGTCCGTGCAACTTATTCTGAGAGACTATAATTTATATTTATCGAGGAACAATTTTATTTTAACATTTACAACATTTTACAGCAGAAGTAAATAAGAAAATCAATCATATCTTTGCAACAGGCAATTATTTAGAGGGTCGAATTCTCAAATGAACTGAATTTATCTTACATTTGGAGACAGTCCGAAATTATTGGGTTTAATTCTAGATAGAATGCTATTTAATAGTGTCGATGTCACAGATATAGGCGTATGTTTGCCTAAATTTACGCGAGAGAATCGTGTTTATAGGCATAAGCCTTGCTTTTCAAATATCTCAACAAGAAAAATTCAAACGGCTCCCTGAGAAGCATGTAGCAATGCGACTGATGCTAAGTTCGAAATACGTATCACCGCGGATAAAACATTCTTTCTAACCAAAAGTTGTTGGTATTGTTCTTTCTTCACATTGAGAAAAATGTGTAAATTATTTCTCACAATGTAGAAATGTATCTTCAGCCAGCTTAAATTCATAAATAATTTTCAAAATGTTCTTTCAGATTAAGTAGTGATTAGCAACGTTCTATGATATAATAAAATAAAATAATATTGTACACAATATAACAGTATTTAGCACTTTCGACAAAACTTCGCTGCCACCCAAAACATCCGAACAAATTGCATGGCATTTTTACGGACGTTTGAGCACTTAATTTTTTATAAATTCGTTGACACTTTTTTTTTTTTTTTTTCAATTTCGCACCAAAACATGCCTAATCTTTATATCTGTCAAAAACAAATGCAAGTGGGCACTTCGTTGCTATTTCTCCTAAAAAATACCAAGAAAGTGCTACCATTTTGCCAGTGCTCCCACTTTGCTTCTAAGCACTGAAATCTCCACAAGTATGCAACTGCACAGCTGATTTTGTAAACATGGCCTTAGGTTGTGGAGTTTTCTCGTCAGTATATTATGTTTGTTGAAATATATAAAAGATTGTTACAAAGCAAAGAGGTGTTTCAATGCGCCACAAATTATATAGAAAGTAAAGTAAACGACCTGGCCATATTCGTCCGTCCCTCCCGTTAGTTCGATGCATTCATGGGGGATATCAATTCATCATGCTTGCGTTTGCGTTCTTTCAAATCGGAAGGGTTTTGCAGAGAACTTAAGACGGAGTTTTTTTATTGGCTTTATGCTACGATTCGATTTTTTGGCTGGTGTACTTGCCCGAACTGGACTAATTTCAATCCAAATGGAAGATAGGCTAATCGCTGTCTAGCACAATAACCCTTTAGCGGACCAATGCCATAACAAATGCCGACACAGATAGATGGGACACATGATTGTCCAGCAATAACAACGATGACCGTCACTCTTTCGATGAATTCGAGTTTGTAATGAAATACTTCATCCACGTTAAAATCTTCTGCTGTAGCATCCAAAAGGACCGATTTGCAATGCCTATGGGTACTGGATTTGCATTCTCCATGAATGTGTCTTGCATATTCTTGCGACGGAACAAGAAAATTCTATCTTAGTTTTGGGATTTAGTTTGGGATTTTCAAGTTTACTGTGTTTTACACTATTATAAATCTCACTTCAAATCTCCACTGATAGTAACAACAGACTCAATGAAATCAATGAAAATAATAACATTAACCGTCTTTCGTGGCACAAATCATCCGATTGAAGTCATTTTTAGGAACTTAGAAAAAAATACGCCTATTTTAAAATATCACAAAAGCAAATTTTTTTACACTGTACCCGTAGCGTAACAGGGGTATTTTAAGACTATATATAACAGATGGAACCAGGCGTCCGACCATCTATTTGAACGAACAGATCTCGAAGTTTATAACATATAGACACTTTAAGATGTTTAAGATGTCCTTTTCTCTTTCAGCTAAATAGTAATAAATGTATATGCCAATTTCTTTTTGAGGAGTTGGCATGCAAACCCGGTCCCATTTTTAAGTTTTTGTATGACAATTTTTTTTTGGTTTTGTGGTTCATTACGCTAGAAACGATAAATTTGGTGTATCTTACGTAAATCCTTATAAAATATGCCGCATACAAGGATGGATCTAAAAATAACCGAACTTTTAATGAAAATCATAGAACACGTAGCGCCATCTATTAAATGTTGGCAGTGTTAGAAAGGTACATTTTTCTTCTTTCGAAAGCAGTTAAGTTCATGCTAATCGTTTGACAAGTTACAAAATGATTGCAGTTTCTGTAGTTATGCGGTAAAACCATAATGGAACAAAGAGCAAATATTAAATTTTGATTTAAACTCGGTAAAAAATTTGCTGAGACTTACGAATTGTTAAAAAAAGTTTTTGAGTCGTACTCAAGTTTACACGTGGTTTACGCGATTTAAAAACGGTCGTGATGATTTAAATGATCATCCCAGACTTGGACGACCCGAAGCATCTAATCGTGCTGAGTTAGTGGAAAAGTTAGTGAAATAGTCGTTATTGACGCAAATTTCACTGTGAGAATGCTGGCAGATGAATTAAATTAATCTTACTGTACAATCTACAAAATATTAACTGAAGATTTGGGTAAATAATGATAAAGAAATCGCTCGTGTAGAGCATTGCATCATGGCATCATTTCAACAGTTGTAAACCGTCCAGATTTCTTGATTCGATCATAGCTGGTGATGAAAAATGGTGTTTTAAATATGATCCTGCAGAATTGAAGTCAGAAGACGAGCCTAAACCTAAAAAATTGTGTTTTTAGAAGTCAAGAATCAAGACAATGTTGATAACTTTCCATTATTCCAAGGGTATTGTTCACAAGGAATTAGTTTCAGATGGTCAAACTGTAAATGGAGATAAGTTTTACATCATTTGTGGTTGAGAGTTCTACGTGTTAGGCCTGAATATTCCAAAGGATAACAGCTGTTTTTATTGCATGATAATGTACCACCTCACAAGACCAAAAAACTCAATGAATTTTTGATGAAAAAACTGTTTTGCCTCATCGACCACCACCGTATTCGCCTGATCTATCACCGTGCGATTATTTTCTCGTTTCAAAAATGAAAACTGCAATGAAAGGAACTTCTTACGATAACATTACGGCAATACAAGCAGCCGTGAGACAGGTGCTAAAGAACATCCCAAAAAGTAAGTTTAATAATTCTATGAATAAATTGGTTGAGCGTTCCAAACGTTGTATTGAGTTAAATGGATCGTATTTTTAATAAATATTGGCTTTGAAACACATTACCATGCTTATTTTAATTTATAAAGTTCGGTTATTTTTAGATCTCACCGTGTATGTCCAGATCGGGCCAATATAAGGAGTAGCTCCCATACAAACTTGCTCCCCATTTTTAAGTTTTTGTACGAAATTTTTTTGTTTTTGATCTGTTAAGCTAGAAATGCCAAATATAGCGCATACTACGTCAATCTTTGCAAAATATTCCATATACGAGTTGTGTACAAAAAGTACGGTGACTCTAGGTTTCAGCTATGTAGCATGTTTAGTTTGTTTGTGAGAGGCATAACGGTTAGAAGTATTTTGCGTGGTCGGCGATTTTCTGCTATAGAGCTCAGGAGCTATTGAATGATGTCAACAACGATCCAGATTTGCCCAAAAGGGTCATAACTGGTGACGAACCATGTGCATATGGTTATGACGTCGAAACCAAAGCCCAATCGTTCCAATGGAAGAGCCCAGGTGAGCCAAGGTGTCCCCTGTGAAGGGGACAACATAAATATTGATGAATAAATAAATATTTTTTCCTAAAAATACAAAGTCATCTTACATTTTGAACGTACCGCGTAGGCCTAATCTATAGTTTATATAAGGAATCTTAAACATGGTACCGCGTATCTCGAAGAGGAGCACACGCGACTGCAGCGTTCTTTCTTGTTTTATATTTGTCATGATTTGAGCTGTTATATCTGTTATACACATTATGTGTGACCATATGTTGTAACTCTTTTGCACATTATGCATGCTTTCTGTTATATTCACTGTACACATAATGTTTTGAAGCCAACTCTCGCATTTATTCATCAACCAACTGAAAACGATGCATATATACTAGTAATTTGGCATTAATAAATAATATATTTGTGGTAGATTTTGGGCTTGAAGATTTCTGAGCAAGCATTAAGAAACGACAAAGAACTCATAAAACATGCTGTACGCAGTAAAAATGTTGCTTAATATGGGTTTATGAAATCGTTTTGGGGTCGGTTTACCTATATACGTATGTGAGTAAGAGGCCTGTACTTAAGATAAATCCTTTAGGCGTATGGTGCGTATACTTAATATAGATAATGAAAACAACGCCTCTCACACGCACAGCCGAAATGGAATGTCATAAAATCTCACTCGTTTAGGCAATACAAAAAGTAAGTACAACTCATAATGTGATTTTACATGCATTCATTAGCAACGACGGAACATCTTCGATGATGTTGGCGCTCATTAGGCGCGTAAAGTTCACCACTGGCAATATAATATCAACACCAACAAACAGAGCATGGAGCAGAAATAGCAGCGGGAATGGGAGCAGGAGCAGCTGGGAGCACAAATGAAATCAAGTGGCGGCAGCTTATTATGCGCGGCACTTTATTTAAATGCGACACAGGATGGCAAAAGGAACTGAAGTCACTGCATTCCATGGTAAAAATGACCACGCGAATAACTTTATTAAAGACAACCAGAACCAGAAGATGTTTTCTATAGAGTGAGAGATATGTAAACGATCAACACATTTAAGTGAACAACACAGCCCCAAGCAGTCTTGGAAGTGTCTTGGTTGATCTTGGAGAGCTTTTCAAAGCGGTTGCTGCTCTTGGTGATGCCTTCAGGCAATTTAGAGGCTGCCGAAGTCGTTGCCAGCGGGCAATGTCTGCGCTTCTGCGGCGGCAAATGTACATAGCCGTTTGGTATGGTGGACCGCACGCACTTTTCCAAACGACGATAACGACGACGTCGACGACGTCGACGATGACGACGTTTAGTATTCGATGCGCATTTCATAATATCTCAATTGTTGGCGCTAAATTGGTTTCTAAGAAATTCTGCAACTATGCACCGCACTGCACCGCATCGCGCATTGTGCTAGAGATATAGCTAGTGTAGAACGACGACCCTTTTGCAACAGCAGCTCTGAGTCTGCCGTTAATTAAGGTCGGCAAATGATTGCGCATGTGCGTCGTTCAGTTCAGTTCAGTTCAGTTTAGTCGTTTGCAAATTGCCAAGAAGCATTGCATCGATTTAATTGCATACGCCGCTGCATGCTAAACGTTGCTGCTAGATTCTTTTGCTTGCTCGTTTGATGCTGCAAATTGCAGTAGATTTTTAGCTCCAGTTTATAGATCAGTTGAATGTTGGCAAAACGTTTTCATTTTCATTAGTTTGTTGTATGCTCTTAAGTTTTTATACCCTGCACGCATAGTGTGGTTAGTTTAATAATTATGCACTGAGTTTGTAACGCATTGAAGCAGGCGTTGGAGTCCCCATAAAGTATTTATTCTGGTACGCCCAGTTCGTTTATTTGTCTTTCTGATTTTATGCGTGGTCGTGGTACTTATTTAAATAGTTACGAGATGTTGATACAAATGCAAACCTAGCATATTGGTGCTATGTGCACTATGCAACATAGCCCCATAATGGTTCAGATGTGTGTCTTGGTATAGAAAACTACATTCGAATCCAAACGCTGGACTCAATATTTGATTTGAAGATTACTAGAATCTCATACCATAAATCTGAAAATCAAAATGATGGGAAACGATAATAAATTAGAAACGATATAAATTAGCCGCAAAAACGTTCGGGGTTGGGTTACTAACCCTGTCAATTATTAAGAAAATTGTTTTTAGTTTTTATTCTTAGTCTTCATTATTTTTTATGTGCTACATATTAATTTCAATGCATTTCTTTAGTCTAATGATTTACCTGTTAAAACAGTTCTGAAAATCGTGCTTTTGTAGAATTTTTAGTAAAGACTTTTTGTTTTTTAATTTTTGTAAGTAACCAATAATCACAAGGCGCCAGATCCGGTGAATTTAGTGCTGAACGATTTTATTCGATGCCAGAGACGCCAATAAAGTTACTAGTTCATTCAGGAGTGTGATGTGGCGCATTAAAGTGATGTAAAAAGTAATTTGATTCTTTGATTCTTTTCCAACATGACATTTGATCCCAGTTCCTCAGCAATCATTTTTTTGAGGATATTCGGTAACTTTAGGATCTTCGGTAACTTTTGCTTTTACCAGCGTTAGCTTTTAATCTTCAAACAACTTAGGAACTTATATAAGAGTTGGTGCATTTGTTTTCTATGCAGTTTGGCATACATTGAAAATTTTTACTGGCTTGAGTTGACGCCGGAAGTCGTACAGAAATGCCTAACGAATTTCTTGCTGTGTTGGTGGTCGCTTTTTTCCGATTTTGCACCAGTAAGTTAACTTTCTCTCGTCTCCATGCCGATCGATGTTCTTGAAGTAAAAAAATGAAATGTCAAAATGACAATTTTGTAACGTATACCATTTTTGGATTAAAAAAAAAAAAATATATACCAGCAAATAACCGAACTTTTGTTAGTCCCTCCGAGAACTTGGTGCCCTATCTAGAACTTCAGTGTATCAAAATTGAATAATTCTGCCATTTTTTAAGCAATTTACACATGATTCTAAAAGCCATTCGAAAGAACGCACTGATATTGTAGCAAGAATGATCGATCAAAATTTGAATGATGGTGGAGTCAATAAATAAAACTATCGAATTTGGGGAACAGGGAACATATATGCCATTCACAAATTACCAATAAAAAGATTTGAGTGCTCTATAGATCGTCTATCTAGCGTGATAGAGTTCGTGAATTCAAACTCCACTCTCATTCGAAGTTTTCTTTAATTAATTACCATTTATTTCAAATTAGTTCATACCTAACAAAATACTAGCCCCACAAAGTGTTATCAAGTACTACTTATGAAATTTCATGGTCTATAAGGGCAAAGGGTATATTAAGTATGTGCAATCCAAATAAAATATCACACAGAAAATATTCCAGATAGAGCCAAATCAGGGCTGTAAAGCGAATGATCCATCTATTCAATGGTTTTGAGTGTTCAAAAAGTCGCTTGTTTGAGCTTTTGTTTGTGAAGACGCATTGTCATGGTGATTAATGATCCGACGGTAGAGTTGTCTTCACTCATACTCACACATACAGTCAACTGTTATATACCTTGGGACCCCCAATTTCGGTCCTGTATGCATATATCTATAATTTGTTACCTGACGTTCTAGCATTATCAATTCACGTAATTCAAGTTACACAATTTTGTGTGAAGCGTATTACTGCTTCGGTTCCACCGAAGTAAACTTTGTCTTTTGATTTATTAAAAACTTTTTTTTTCACTTTTTGGAATTTTTATTAGAACAAGACGCCTAATTTGAGTTGTTTGTCTTCTTCGTTCATAGTCCACATACTTGAATATTTAATAATAGCGCGCGACCGGAACCAACTAAAATAAAGTAGTATCTTTCTATTCTTAAAGCTTAGTTTTGCTTGTTTGTAATACTGCTTAAATACTTTTCTTATATAGACTTAATAGCGTAAAGAGCTGGGCTGGACAGTCGCTTGCTTGCTTGCTTCGATTATAATTAGAATACATGATTATCGTTTAATCCGCTGCGTTTAAATTTCAGATACAAAGTTCAAACACAAGACAAGCATGCTAAAGTGGAAGTATCTGCTTATTTGAGTAAAGCTAGAATACAAGTTAACTAAACTCTCATAGCATGTGTGTGTGATGCTCTATAATCAATTTTAAAATATTTTTTTTGTTTTACTAGTTTACGCAGAATTTTCATGCTTGCCTTTATTTTAAATCTTTCACACGGTAGTTTATATATTTATGTAGTTTGAACTTTGAAGTAAACATTATACATGGGTTTTACGTAAAGTAAGCGCTTCGGATTAAGTAGAACAATGCGTCCATGAGTCATTGATGCGACACAATGCTCCTAGAAAATACAAGTAACTGTCGAATTTGTGTCCATCTCTCCTCAATAAAAAATTTCTAAAAATATCATCTCTCCATGGCACACTGGTAGAACTAGTGAATCAAATTAGCTCAATTTTTATTGTTAATGTCGAACTTAAGGTATTCAGAAAAATTACGATATAGGTATACTCCAGTTACGAAAAAATACTACAGTCTAAACCAATTTATTGTGCAAAAATGGTTTCAAAAAAGTATGTTATTCAAAGTATTGTCCGTCGCTGGCCACAACTTTTTCCCATCTTTTTTATCAGCTCAGAAGAACGACTCGTCTTTTGAGGCAATCCAATCATCCACCCATTTTTTGTATTGTTTATATGAAGCGAACTTCTGCTGGGATAGGCCATGTATCATCGACTTCAAAATCACTTTGTCGTGCCTTTCTTTGTATTCCGGCAGTTTTTGCTTCAGTTCGCGGCTCAAACGCATAAATTGAGTTCGATAGCGTTCCCCCGTGATCGTTTCATTCGGTTTGAGCAGCACGGAGTAGATCACGCCGCGCTAGTCCCACCAAATACAGAGTATAAGCGTCATGCCATAAATATTCGGATTTGCGAAGCATGTTGATGACTGTACGGGCAAAATGAATTGTCGTAATGAATCCACTTTTCATCGCCAGTCACAATGTGATGCAAAAAAAACCCTTTCTTTTCAGGCGTTCGAGAAAATTCACAAGCGAAAAATCGCCTTTCGACGTCGCGCGGCTTCAACTCGTATGGCACCCAGTTTGCTTGCATTTGAGTCAATCCCATGGCTTTTAGACGTTTGCTGACTGTCGACTCATCCACTCCCAATGATTCTGACTACTCCTGAAGCCTTTGGCATTGGTCCACATAGAGCAATGATTCCGATTCTTCGCCTTCAAACTTTTTGGGTTGACCCGGCCGTTCCTTATCTTCGAGCTGAAAATTACCACTTTTAAAGCGACCTACACGATTGTTCAGATAGAGCAGCATGCCGTAAACTTCCACTAAGTTCGCACTTTTCTTCATATTAAAGTAATGAAGAAGATTACTAATAAAGAATATTTAGTACGTTTCAAACAAATGACACAAGCGCCCAAAGACGCTCATTGACAATAGGTTTTAGCGGCAAGAAATTGGAAACTCAAATATTGGTTCATATACTAGTGGCGGTCTCTTGTGTGAAACGCTCATTATTAATTCAAGGTCCCAATAGCAGTAACAGCTTCCGAGGTATCATAAATAAAATTTTTTGAACCACACCGCCTCTCGAATCAATTTGTTGTAGAGATGTGTCTTCAAACATGTTGTTGGTATTCCTGGCATCAGCTGAAGCTTTATGCAAGCTATAGCTTTGATGGTTCTACAGGACAGAGCCTGTACAATGTTTGCCATCACAATTACAACACTGCAGTTGACAGATGATTATTTAGCAGAATCTGATTCCACAGCCGGATAGATTTTGCAGGCCTTAAAAGTTGATTTGTCAAAGAAAGCAAAGATATTAAATTGAAAGAAAAGTTTTCTTTGGATCAGCAAATAAAAAACCCTAAATTTGTTTGAATTTGGAAAACAAAAACTGTTCCGCATGATCCCATCTGCAGATTGATGGCAAGGTGTTGAGCTACATCATGACAATCTTGTGCTAAGTGCGGAGCATAACCAAAGAAAATTTTAGAAATTACCGATAATATACCAGACGAATTCGTACCAAAGCCTGGATCGCTTCAGTATGGAGTAAGTTCTCTGCATCTAATGTATTCTACAAAAGAATATAAACAAATAAACTTTCATGTAACCGGAGAGGAAGATAAAGCCAGAATGATGAAGCACAAAAGAATATCAAAAAAAAAAAAAAAAATTGTGTTAAAACTTGGGAATTCATATAGGAAACAGAGTTTGTTCTGGAAACTCAAACGATGCCAATATGGCCACAAGGCTAATTCCAATGTTGAATTGCTGAGCTCAATAATGGTGTTTGATATACAAGTTTTTCATTATATACACATCATTTTGATAACAATATCTTGTTAGTTTCAATAAAAATACTTCAAAAATTCAAGAGCATACATAAGAGACATAAAATATTGGTTCTTCGATCAGAAATTACAGAAGTTCAGTTCTTTTCATAGGGTTTCTTGGAGTAAACGCGTCCGAATCACGAAATAAATAATATAAACGAAATCGGAGATCACTTGACAGACCTAAAGACCGTCTTCATACAATGAGCGATGTTTTTCATAGAGCAATGAATTCATCAGAGTCGTAAACACGACGGAAACCTGAACTTGATTGGTGGACGGCGTCAGAGAGGACGTCCGAGCTTAAGATGGCAAGATCAGGTCTATGATGACTTGAAGAAGCTCCGGATTGTCAGCAACTGATAACAAAAAGAGATCACTTCCAACAGAGCTCATTTCTCCTTTGAAAACACAAACTTTAATAAATGCTGCCAATTTTGAAGTAGATGATTCTGAATATGATGAAAATTATGTGCTTTTCTTAGAATTGTATGGTATTAATGAAGATTAGTCAATAAATTTGTTAATTATTGTTTTAAAATACTGAAAAAAAAAAACAAAGAAAATGTTAACTCTTTGGTAGAAACGAAGCTTCAATAGTTTTCACACGCCTTCATTTCATTTTTAAGCTCAGCACTATGTGATGCTTCCGTCCTATATGTAATGAAAAAGTACTTCATACAAAATCCGAAAACTGGGATTTTTCATCTTAGAAACATAGGAAGCCTCCATACCCGATTCAAGATCGATTTCTGAACTGAGCGACTAGTTTTGATTATATTTTATGTTTGTTAAATAGTTAGTTAGTTCAGAAGCTAACTTTGGCTGCTGGAAAAATATTTTGGTTGTATACCCGTTGTTCGTATTTTCTGAGCTAACCATCGGAATGTTCACTAAGAGGCCCTTATAAGCCTCTCTCATGTGTGTAAGGAATTCTGAATTCAAAATTGATACTACTAGTAAATCACTTAATTTCCCAGCGGAAAAGTTCTTCACACCAGGTTTTATTAACAATAGTTGCAACTCGTTTTAGTTGTGTATCTATTTTAGAACCTAAGAGGGCTTTAGCTGGAATAACACCCAAACATTCTTCGAAATAAACCAAGTTACTACGGCAAATTTTCCACTTCGCCACAAATTTGCTGATTAAGTTTCTTAAACTTTTTTGTTTCGGTAGTCAATTAAATTTATGCCATAGACGTATGGTATACAAAAAGCTTGAAGTACTTTAGTTCTATAAAATCTATTTATTGAATCACTTGGATTATTGGATTGGTTAACAGCTTCCAAAAGTGTTATTCTAATTGTATTAAAAGTACTTCATTATGCACACCACTACAAATATAATTCTTTCTCCATAAAAGTTGGCTTAACAATTGCAATTAAGCAAGTTGGCAGTAGTTGAAGCGCAGACAAAGATGCCGCAGCAAAAAAAGGTCTCAAGCTAAAAAAACTCAGTGCTAATTGTAGCCTAACCATGGATGCATTTGTTCATGCATAAAAAAATTTTGTATAAAAGTTGACTTGAAAAAATAAATACTAAAAGAAAAGAAAACCAAAGTGCCCGAAACCGAAAAACCCAATAAAACGCTTTGAGTTAATAAAATACTAACATGTTTATTAATTTATTTCTGTCTTTTTTTCTCCATAAAAACATCGTTTTTTTTTCAGCCGTCTCCCGTCTCCAATGAATATTTCATTCAAAGCTGATTCTGCGAATTTTCTTCATTGAGAGAGACCATTGTCGACATTTTCCCTAATTGTTATTTTTGTGCTGTTTTTTTGTTGTTGTTGTTTGCTTTATACAGTTGTAAAACTTTCTTTTCCATTTTCACAGGAAAGAAAAATTATTGTTTGACGTGGTTGTTTTTGTTGTTGAGCTGCAGTTTTTTCACAAATAATTTATACAAGTTTTTTTTTCCGTTTTTTGTATTCAATGGGCAAAAAGTGGGGGAAAAGTGAGGTGTATGATTGCTATTTTCAAATAAGGTGCAAGGGAAATTGTTGACGTTGCTGTTTTTTCCGCACTGATTTAGCTACTTTCTTGCAATAAAATTGTTTTTGCAATTTTTCACTTGGCAATCAAAACAAACACGCGGCGTGACGAAAAAAAAAAAAAAAAATAATAATAAAAAAGAAACGAAACGAAAGACTTAAACAACGAACTTGACTAACTTGAATGATGGCGTTTACCCACCATTGTGCATGATTGTTTAAATGTATCACAAATGAATTATTTATTTATTTATTTACACTTAATTAAACATTAATCATTTTTATTAGGATGGCTAGTAAATGTTTTAGTATGGCACAGTGGCGTATATAGCTTTCTGCCATGCACACTGGTCGGAATTGTAAATTTTTGTGTTATAATGGTCAAAAATTAAGTTACAGCATTGAAATTTGATACTTTTATAACTTGATTGGACCGTTGCTTCACCTTCCTCCAATACCAATACGCCCATCTTCAGCTCGACGGGACGAACGATTGCAGAAGTGGTTATTTTTGTTATTATTTCTATTTTCAATAAACTTGATAGAAAAGAATCTGACAAATTCGTAGCTCTATGAAAAACATCGTTCATTATTGTATTAAGGCTGTTTTTAGGTCTCTGACAAGTGATATCCTATCTCGTTTGTAGTATTTATTTCGTGCCTCTAACGCGTTTTCTCTAAGAAACCGTTCGGCAAGAACTGAAGCTTCTAGAACATGAACTAATTTTTTATCTATGGTTGCTAGCATAGGGGACCAGGGAAAGCTCTTGAATTTTTGAAGAGTTTATATGAAATTAAAAAGATATTGTTATCAATATAATGTTGTTATCAATAATTATGAAGAACTTGTACATCAAACACCAATATTGAGCTCAGTAATTCAACATTTGATTTAGCCTTCTGACCGTATTGCCATCGTTTCTGTTTTCAAATTCCATAAGCCGTATACAGGCAAGCAGAGGACTTACTCCGTATTTAAGTTTTCCATGGTTGGGTACGAATACATCTTATGTATATGTGGAGATTGTAAAAAGGCGTGGGGATGTGCGTTAAATGCAGAAATTTGTACAATAAATTCAAGGGAGATAGCACCAATAGTTGTTGAAGAATACTCATGGTCTTACATGCCTGCATCTATTGACAAATTTTTAATACACATTAAAAATATTTCGCTTCCACGCTCAAAAAAATTTCGTGATTGTATACTATTTTGGTTTCGTCGATCCGTTTCATATACTTTTCATCCTAAAGTTTCTCAGAGCACTCGGAAAAATATAAGGAATACCATTTTAAATAAACAGTGCAAAAAACTCAATTGAATCATCAAAGAAGCTTAAATAAAGAACTTTCAATACGTTTACAATGAGATTTCGGCAGCTATGAACCAATCAGCTTTTAAGCATCACATAAATATGCGATAAATTCAATTGACTACCGAAATTTACAGTCCTTAGCCGCATTTATTAAAATTTAGCAAAAACTGTTATTGAGATTTTGTAAATACACTGCAAAATTTCGAAATATAGAGCACAGCCTCTGCATTACGGGTAGGAAGTAACTGGAATAATAATGATGTGTATGTCGTTTACATACTTAGTATGCGAGACAGCTTTTTATATCCAATTGAAGGGAGACTTATTCCACGGTAGTTCGCAAAGGTAGCGTGGTCTACTTTCTTGAAGATAGGACAAAGAACACTGAGATTCCAGTCATTGGTCATGCATCGGATCACATCTTGCATAAGCGTTGATTCATACGCCTTCGCTACCGGTCTTGAACAAGTCAGATGGCAGCTCACCGGAGCCTACCGTTTTGTTATAGTTCAGTGGCTCTACAATTGAAGCATCATCAACTAGTGCTTCTTGAAATACTTCTTTATCGGTGACATTTTTCCCTTCATCGCCATCAAGTATGTTAGGGAAGGCACATCTCTATAGTCTCAGTGAATTCTGTGCATCTGCAACAAGTCTTTCATTTTCGTCCTTGCAGAGAGAAACTCAGCGCTTAAAACCTTCGGTCAGGCACTTGACTTTTTGATAAAATTTTCGAGCTTCATTTCTATCCCATAACACTTCAATACCCTCAAGCTTAAGTCTTTCTTGCTTCTTTTTTAGCGTCTGAAAAGCCGTTTCTCTTTGTTTCTTTCTACAGCGCCACGAAGTTCTGATCAGTCTGTTGGCCATACAGTGCAGCAGACTAATGAGAACTTCGTGGCAGTGTTCGAAACATTTTTCTGTTGTTATTATTCTCTCTTCGATTTGAGAAAAATGTCATTAATATTTCTCAATGTAAATATGACCATGAGCCAACTAAAATGCATATATAGATTTGGAGATTGTGAGGACAAGGAGATTTCTATATCACCTCCAATAGAGATTTCATTTTTCATAAATTCCATTTTTCGGGATCAAATTGGTGACCGAACTATTGTGAATGCCATGGCAGTGTTATGAACCACCAAAATTTGTTGTTTAAATTTGTATTTCAATTTTATTTGTTGACACATAACAAAGAAGATAAAGGTATTTCAAAGTCGTAAACAAATAAAATTTGTTTACTGAGGGTTTCTGGTCTTTTTATTGTTTGAACACCATCGACATTTGTTTGAGGTATGCATTCAACTTAATCAGAAAAAAAAGTAGTGACTGCACAGAATGGCACACCTACCATTTAAGTTATTAACTAGATAAATAATTCAAAATTAAGCGTAATATTTTGAGGACGAAGCATTTTTTGGAGTACTTAACCTCTAAAGTATTTCTTTTAGCAACGCTTTGTAGTATGTAAATAAAATCACGCGATGATTCATGCAGCAACTTCAACAAGACAACAATAATAACTTCATTTTCATGGAAAAAGTTTTTCTCTCAGGCAGCAAAATGCATTCATTGACTTTTCTGGCTGGCAATTGCGGTGGCTGAGGTAAAAGCAGTGGCGCTTCTTCCTGGCTGCAACTTTGGCAACTTTGACTTACAACTCGTGAACTCTCTCGTTGGCAAATTTTCTCCCCCTATCTATAGCTCACATTATTAGCTAATGACCTCCAATAACACCTAAAGACACGATCCGACGACGACGACGACGTCGACAGCAACAATGCGATACAACTATTTACATCGACCGCAATGACTTCTGCCACAACTACTTCTGCTCCTTCCTCGAGATGTGTTGCATCTCTGGAGGAACTGCAACTCAACTCAACTCATCTGTCGTCAACAACAGCGAAGCATCTTTCACTTTCTTTCTTTCTCTTGCGGCGTGCTGCAACTTTAACTTGAAGATGCAACAAACGAAAGAAATTAAGCAAAATGTTAAAAATCTGTTGAAAAATGCATGAAAAATCAAAGAAAATGGAAAATGTTTCGCCTGTTTTTTCACGAATTGTTAGTTTATGATGTTGTTGTTGCGCTGCTGTGCATGCAAATTGAAAGCGTGTTTTGTGCATTATTGACGCCTGTCGAATTTTATGTCTGGGCATTTGAGTTCATCAACAGCAACCACAAAAGCATCGATGAATGACAATTGGTATTGGTAGACAACTGCTTCGTTTCACATGTATCTAAAATTAACGTATGATTTTTGAAAAAAAAAATATAATATTTGCAGTGAAATTTAACATCTTCACATTATTTTGCACCGCAATCTTCACTTTCGTAATGAGGAAATAATCAGCCAAGTCAGCGTCAGTCACAGTTCCAACTTTGGCTACAGCTAAAACTTCATTTACAGCAAAGTCTTTATGGATAAGAAAGTGTCAGTGTATGACTTCTCAAATGCCATAAAGTCTTTCATTATACAACAACAAATATGATATTCGAGGAAAAAAAAAGAAGAGAAATTATATTTCGCTTACATTTTAATGATGCTTTTATATGTGCTACATAAGGAGTTTCAAAAAAGATTATTGTCATAATGTCGGCAGGTTTGTTACGCAGTAAATCAGAAAGCTATAAACAATATTTAAAACAAATTATTGGGGAACTAAATAATGTACGGCTCAAACTTTTTGTTAAATGAAGTCGTAGCAGATCTGTTAAAGAACAAACCTGTATGTGGGTCTGTATGAAAGCCGGATCTAAGCGACTATTAGGTATAGAGCTACCAAACTTGAATATGTGTACTCTTTTGCTTCATCTTCAGCAAAATGAAGATTGTTAATCCAGCTGTAAATATCCAATCCAATTAAATCCATATAAACGTAACTCTATTTTCAAGTTGTTCTATTAAAAACTTTTAATTTGTTCGTTTTTGTTTTTAAAAAGGGGGAAGCACAAAAACAAAGCCCAAAACTCCATATTACTCGAATTTATGGATCAAAATAAAGACATCGCTAAGGGTTTCACAAAGCGGGAAAAACCTTTGGTGGAGTTTCTTTGGAAGGAACTAACGGAGTCGTTAAATGGCGCGGGTCTACCACAAATGGATGTCAATGGCTGGAAAAAGAGCTGACCCGAATGGACACACGAAGTTAAAAAGAAATTGTCACACAACAAAGCCGAGACACGTACAAGTGGCGGCGGACCTTTTTTCAGCTTCGAACTGACCCAAAAAGAGGAAACTGTTGCTCGCATATGCAGCATAACGCCATCAGTTTTCAGGCCAGGTATTGCGTGTGGCATGGACCAAACACAAGATGAAGAAGCAGATGTCGTTCAAGAAGAAGATGTTAAAGGCGATGTGATTGCTGCAACATAATCTAAAAGGAGCGCTAATTCACCTCCGAATTGCACTACTCCAAACCGAATGAAAACCAAAAGCACATCACAGCGTTTGCATGAGTTCCTTGACGAGGATAATGAGAGAAAGCTTGAACTGAACTATAAAATGGACGAGTTTATAAAAATAAATAAAGAAAACGCAAGCAGTCACAGACGCGTCTATCGAGCCATTGAAAAGAGTGGCGAGTCGATTGCAAAGGCTGTTGGCAGTTTGAAAGATGAAATGGTCGGGCTCAGCAAGTTGCTTTTTAGAAAAAAAACGAACTAAAGAAGAAAGAAGTTGAATTGGAACTTTTAAAAAAGCTATGTTTTTGACGTAAAAATCGGTGTTTTTTTTTTACTTTTTTCGCAAACTTCAACCGACGATATCTCGAAAACTAATCGAGATATCAAAATTTCGTAAACGCAAGTATGTTATTCCGCCAAAGGAATTACATTCCTTTTGCGGAATGTAATTCCTTTGGCGGAATAACATACTTGCCGGAAATTGTACAGCAGTACCAATCTTCCCTCTCTTAAATTGTTAGACAACAGTACAACGCACAGAAGACTTCTAAGGAATTCAAGATCTTTCAAGATTAAAGCAAAAAGGCGGAAGTTAGCGATGATAGTATGAAACATCGGGAATTTTTTTAACTTAGATGTATGCAGATCAATATTATAAAATTGTAATTGCTGTGTAATTCGTTTTTGTCATTTATAGGCATATTTTTTATACATGGAATTTGTGTATTTTTTTATAGTATATATTTTTTTTTTACTATCTCTCCGTATTTCATTTGGATAAAATTATTAGAAGGCGGTACACATGAGTACAAAACTTTTTATATATGAGAGAGTAAATTTGAATGTTTGTAGATTAAATATAATGATATTCACATAATATACACCAGCGGTGGCCAAGCCTTTGCTCTCGTTGCTCTTTCGATCTTCGTAGTTGGAAAAATATAAGTTTTAGCCTTGTTGAGCCAATTATCACATTGTTTTTGTCTAGCTTGAAGAAGCCAGAAAGTAGACCGGTTTCCACGATTGGTACTGTGCACCTTTCCTGGCTTGTTCGTTAGCTTTTTCGTTACGTGTAACTTCTATGTGTCTTAGTATCCAGATAAGGTAGACTCTATTAAAGTTAGCCAGAAGTGTGAGCGACTTATGACATTCGAGCGTAGGTTTTTTTCTGAATTCATGGGATTTTAGAGCTTTGAATACAGTCTGGCTATCCGAGAATATATTGATGCTAGTGCCAGTTGTTTCTATTTCAAGCAGAGTATGTAATGAAGCATTGAGATCAAATTGCTTTGCATCATATATTGTAGCATCTTTTGAGAGAAACATGTACTGTTTGCAGCATTGACCAACAATTTTTTCAATTTTTGTGCTGGAACTGGAGTTTTAATACTATCAGTATACTAAGATAGAGCATCAGTTCTCAGCTTCGTTTTGGTTTTGTAACCCATTTCAAACGAGAGGGATTGATAACCACATACCTCAAGTGCGGCTTAGGAGTGGAATCTATTTGGTTGCTAAAAATGGAATGTGCCACGTTCTGCTCTGAAGATTATGATCAATGGAGACAGGAAGTGGTGACAAGTTATTGAACGTTATGTTTTTTTTTTTTTATCTCAATACATTTCGTAGCTTCAAAAATACCACAGATTGAAATCGATTAGTCAAAGCCTTTCATTTGAAAATGTTCACTTGATATTATGTATCTAGATATTGTACACGTCTTTTTCATATTACAAAAACCCAAACCGCAAATGAATATAGTCACATACAACAACTTCAAGATACTCATTCCACCATCGCATAAAAGTTCAATGAAATATTGCGCAGCTAAACCAAATCCATTCAAATCGCATTTGTCTTGAAGGTGCAGAGCATTAAAAAAAACTTACATATATCGAAGAAATTTGCATTTCCGTCAGCTGTTGTTGACAAGATCTCTCAAATGCGGCTGCGTCTGGTGGCATCTGCAACAGAAAAAAAAAACAAAAACAACAACAACAATTCAACAATTCAACAAGTTGCACAAAGGCGACAACAGATGAGCAACGGCAGCGCCAAAGTGCTCAACAACATGTGTCAGATGACAGCACACCTACCTCACTAGAAAAAAAAAAAAAATGGTGAAAGAAGATTCACATGGAGACCACACCATACCACATAAGCACAACTACGGAAGCTTTAGGCTTATATTGTGTATGTCAAAAGGAAAGTATCTCTATAAAAAAAAGTAGCAGCGACAACGATTTCATCAAATGGTCAAATGGAAATGCACAATGACAGTAAGACAGACAGACAGATAGATGTGTAGAGAAAAGGATTGACGCACAGACGGACAGTCAATGTTCGCATCGCATCAACACTAGGTATATATTATTCAATCGATGCTGTGTTAAAGTGAATGTGTTGACTGAGAACTGCTGCCACCAACGCCACATAAAGCGTGTTATTTTAAGAGATACAGAACTTTTACTAAATTAATGAAGCGAGGAATTGATTATGAATTAAAAAAATCTATAATGACTTATTTCAGATTATAATATAAGAACTTGGTTAACTGAAAAATTTTAATTATTCTTATAGCGAAGCCACGAAGGTTTAAAAAGCGAACTTAGAAAATCGATATTAAATCTTCATTTCAGCAAGAACGTTGGTGAAGAGAGAAAGTGAAAGAGAGGACGCGTTATGTGAACCAGCAACTAGCAACTACATACAAACTTATGCTAGTGGAAATAGGCACGTGTGTTTAGTATTCTCACTCTATCTTTCTCTCGCTCTGTGTATCTTTCATTTCTGCAAAGAAAGTGAATGGCGGCAGCAGCAGGCGACACTTTTAGCTTTTATATTATGTCTGTTATTATTGTTTGCTTTTAAACAGTATCAGCTAGAGACTGGCCTATGTATATATAAAATACTTGTCTACATAATGCAGTTCAAAGTTGAAGCAAGGATAATTTCAAGAACAAGAAATAATGAACAAAATAAGAAAGAAGAACGCACTACTTGTCTGAGGGTCTCTTTTTGAACCATATATTTGTATGGGAGCTATATTCTATAGTCCGATGTGAATCTATTTTATAAGGACTGAGCGAAAAATTATACTAACCTGGCCCTCGCTTATCACGAACTCTTTTAATGCGAACTCGGTCTAGCACGATTGTAAATTTGCTACCTTCTCCCTTTTAACACGACAAAAAACCTTGATCTTACACAATTTCAAAATATCGATTGTCGTTTTTGTTTCGATTGATGCGTGAGTATATGTAGTTGTGTATGTATCACTACGCAGATGCGTGCAGAAAAAGGGGAATCCCACTCTTGACATTGTCGGTTGTTTGAATGGGAAATTTTTGAGAGAGTGAACAAAGCTTGATCTTTTCCCGTATATATTATAGTTAAAAATTTTCTGGTAAGTTCTTGTACAGTTTAATTAAATAAAAATGTAGATAAGTGAATTACACAAATTGCAGCTTCTACCATGGCCGAAAAAAAGAACAAAGCACCACTAAAACGAAAAGTTGTTTCTTTACAAACAAACATTTAAATTCTAAACTGCTTGGAGAAATCGCAAACAGCCACCGAAATTGGAAGAAGCCTTGGTTTGAATGAGGCAACAATACGCTCTATAAAAAAATGAAACTTAAATAAGACGCGCAGCAGGTATTGGGACATCTATATCCACCAGATTTACCAATAGAACACGTGCACCTATATTAGAGAAAATGGAAAGAGCGCTTAACATTTGGATTGACGATAGCTACGAAAAAAAGGTTCCTTTAAGCAAGCGAATCATTCAGGAAAAGGCACTTAGGATTTATGAACTGCTCAAGCAAAATGGAGAGCCCTCTTCCAGCACAGATTTTGTTGCTAGTAATGCATGGTTTGAGAAATTAAAAAAAAAAGGTTCTCAATTCATAATATGAAAATTAAAGGTGAAGCGGCATCAGCCGATGATGGAGCTGCTACCACATACCCAGAAGAAATTCAAGGATTCATTGAAGAGGGAGAATACTTGCCCGAGCAAGTTTTCAATGCTTATGAAACTGGTCTTTGGTGAAAAAAAAAAAAATGCCAAGTCGAACTTTTTTATAAAAAAAAAGAAAAAGTAGCACCCGGATTTAAGGCATAAAAAGATCGTTTCAAGTATAGCCAAGGCTTGTTTATAAGTCTCTGAATCCTCGTGTATTTAAAGGGGTAGAGAAGAGCACATTACCCGTTTACTGGAAAGCAAATTCCAAAGCTTGGGTTACAGCAGAACTGTTTAAAGACTGGTTCTTTAATTGCTTTGCACCTGAAGTTGAAAAATATTTAAAAAAAGAAGAATTTGCAGTTTAAAGCACTTCTGTTGTTGGACAATGCCCCAGGTCATCCAAAAAATATAAGCCATCCGAATTCGAGCGCAAATTTCTAGCACCTAATACAACATCACTTCTGTAGCCAATGGATCAGGGAATAATATGCACTTTCAAGACATACTCTATACGTTGTATTTTCAGTGCTTGGAAGAAATTTTCTATTAAAGATAGCCTTGAATTGGTTAGTTTATCTTTAAAAGAGCTTAAGGAGTCAACATTGAAAGGATGCTGGAAGAAATTATGGCCAGCAGTTGTTAAAAACCACGATACACCACAGCGTGAATTCCGTAAAATATTAGAATTTGCTCATTTAATTGGCGGTGAAGGATTCGAAGATATGACTATCGATGATCTGCAAGAGTTGTTTGAAGATAAAGGGATTGATGACGAATTATTACTGGAGTTGGCTGAAAATACAGCGAGCAATTCAAAATCAGAAGACAGCAGCTCTGAAGAAACCGAACCTGTAAATGCTTTAACCTTAGAAAAACTTCAAGAACTAATGGCTATGGTTAGCAGCTTGGAATCGTTCGTTGCAAATTCTGATCCGCTCATCGAAAGACGACTAAAGTTTAAAAGAGAGTTCGGAAAGTCTGTTTTACCTTATAAGGAGTGCTACAAAGAAGCTAAAAAACCCACTAAACAATCAAAAATGACTGATTTTCTTTTGCCAAGAAAGAAGAGCCACCACAAAAAAAAAAAAAAAAAAAAGAGTAACGAAAACGGCTTAGATTATAAATGTCACCAAATGGATTTCATATTTTATATTACAAAACATGCTCTAATTACTTTAAGTTTAAAATTTATGCCTTTATAAAGTTGAATCTGTTAAATATTTAACACTTGAAGTAACTTTTGTTTAATTTTTAAAATGTTTTTGAAACTTTAATAAAAAAAACAGAGCAAATTTGAACAATATACCTTTTTTTTATATAGAAACGTAACCCCATATTTTGTATTAAACCCACGTCTCATTTAACACGATTTCGGCTAACACGAGGTTTTCTAGGAACGTAAACGCCGTGATAAGCGCGGGCCAGTGTACTTCCAAAGTTTTATGAGGCTAAACGGTTGGTGCATGCATTTCATGTAGTTTATCAGAAGAGTTCAAAGCAATTTCTAAATGTCTAAGTTTGAAGGCCTTACCTGTTATAGTCTCCGAGATTTCAGCTTTCATACATGACATTTCGCAGCATTCCAGGTGTTATTGCATGGATTTCGTTACGAATATTGGTTATCAGTTGGGAAATTCTATTTTTTTTTCATAATAAAAAAAAAATAAACCATAAAGACATTTTTGCGCGACCCTATATATGGACTACAAAAGTAACCGAGTGGTGCCAAGTCTCACGATCTCAGTGACCAAATTACTGGCCGATAATGGGACATAATGGTGGAGTTCAACAGAATCGTCGACTGTTCATTGGATGAATGGCATACATCGTCCATTTTTTCGAAGAAATACTCACTGATCATGGATAATAACGCTTCAGCTTTATTTAATAAAACATAAAACGATTATGCCACAATTGATAAGTTCTCATCAAACTGTGCTCTTATGTGTAGGAGTAATCGCGTCCCAAGAATCGGTTAAATTTACATTTAAAATTATATTTAAAAATTTGGATCGGGTATGTGGTACTCAAGCATTGGTTAAAGTTTGAAACTATAACTTTAGAAAATTTTTAATGTCGAAAGAATAATTTATAAAGAAATTGTAGACCATCAAGTGGAATGCAAATAGATGCTTTAGAGCAGACGGTTTAGGCTTAGAAGTTGTGGAGACAAGCTAGAAAATTGGATTTCACTTAAGATAATAAAAAAAAAAAAAATTAGATATGCATACTTCAACTTGGGTATGCTATAGTACTATCAGACAGGCAGGCGATGTTCGAAGCACTCAACTTAAACTATTTCAAATTTAAACTAGTGAGGAAGCACTGAACATACTAGGTGAACTCTGTACATACGAGTTTCTGGCAAGCATACATGCTTGCCAGAAGAGACACAGGAAAGGTTGATAGGACTAGAACTGTTTAGAGGAAGCACACAGTAGCAAAAATAATTTACAATGAAGCAATTAACGACGCAAAGAAGCACTGGGTGATGAACAAAGAACTGAGATAATCGAAGATGTTCTTAGAGACAAAAATCATGCTTCAGCTAATTAGAAATCAGTTAAGTTAAGGAATTCTAACAGGATACTGCCGATTAATGAACGTCCCACCAAATGCAGAGCATAAGCTTGGACCTATGGATATTTGGCTTCGCTGTTGATATTTATGGTTTGCCGGGCTTAACCTATGACTTCCTGCTTTTGGATTGTCGTAGTGATTTTTTTCATGGCACTTTTTGCCCCATCACGATTCGATGCATAAATCCCTTCCGATTTTGCCTTTGGACCAGTTGGTTGCACCAGAAAATACGACGTTCTACGTCTATTGGCTTGAGTTCATACGGAACCCAATTTCATTGTTTTTGCACCGTATCCATGGCCTTGAGACGGCTTGACATTGTTTGCTGAGTTACTCCCAAGGTTTCAGCGAGCTCCAACTCAGCGTCTTCACAACTTTACTGGCCTCCTTTTGCGTTCTATGCCACTGGTGTCAAAATCGCCACTTTTAAAACACTGGAGCCAATACTCACATGTTTTCTTATTGATGGAGTATGTTCCCAATATGATTCACATAGCAATTGATGTTCATCCACTGCACTTTCCTTCAAAATTTGTAATCTTTTTAAGAATATAATCCAAGAACCTCCAATATGAGACATGATATTTCGGCTTTAGTTCCTTCACCAGTGGGATCTTACAAAGGTGAAGAACGAGATCTTTTTGCATAATCTTTTACATACAAGGATCGACAGAGCAAAAAATTCGGATACTTCCGCCACTTGTATTGGTACGAAACACGACGAATAGTGAACTTAGTTTGAAAATATGAATAATCTTTTATACTTTCTACAAATTGAAAAGCTGTTTTTAAAATAAGTTTGTCTGATACGAAATTAGTTTTATGGTTAAAGAATGAACGGTCTAAAAAAGAAACACCCTCTATAAATATACACGCCATAAAGCACATTAATCGACATGTTTGCATCTTTGCGAAGTTTTTCCTGCCTGGACAGAAGCAGAAATAGCAACTTTTCCTGGTTGTCGTCCGCTGTTGTCGTCGTCGTCGTCGCCGTCGATCGATCAAAATCAATGAATTTTCCTGTTGTTGTTGTTGTTTATTTTGTTGTTGTTTATATTGTTGTTGTAGTTTTTGCTATTGCTGTGTGACTTTAAATGTCATCTGTATCTGTATCTGCCGCTGCCGCTGCCGCTGTTTGTCACAAAATGAATGTCATTGCCATGATGCAATGCAAAATCTTTACATGAGGCAAATATTGCATCTACGAGCTGCATTTATTCGATTGCATCGCGCTTTGACAAATTGCCAAATAGGCTGATGGGGTTTCCGCATTTGCAATTTTAGCTAAAATCGAAGCCAAGGCATTCGATGGATAGACTCAAAACTTTAGTTGTTAAAATTAGCAATGAAAATCAGTCGTAATTAAAACCAATTAAAAAAAAAAAACCTCCATTAACAAAATCAAACAATCAAATAATTTTTCTTCAGTCAATATTTATTGCTAATGCGCAAACAAAATAAACAAGCAAGGGGCGTGTCTGTGGGCGCTTCATTTCATATTGTGCGGCATAACAAAGTGCTAATAATTTCTTGAACGAAGATGAGTAGGAAATTATACACAGAGACCCATAAATATAGCGTGAAAAAATCACAAAACAAAACAAAAAAATTGTTTAAAAATTCAATGGAAATTTGCCTGAAGGTTTAAACTTAATGCGTGGCGTGTGGATTTTTCTGAAATTGTTTCTTCATTGGGAAGGTTGCTCTTGTCTATTTGAAAATTGAGAGGAGCCAAAATGCTGCACATTTCATGTTTAATAAGTTTTTGTTTTCTCGCTTCTTAAATTTGTATTTCCTTTTTTGCTTTAAGCTATTATTTACGTAATTATGCACTTCACATTTGGTGTGTAAAAGGGTGTTGCAACTGTGTTGCAAAGTTTGTAACGGAGATCACGGAACATGATAAAAGAATAACTGGCGTCACGTTTTTTATAAAATATTTATAGTGATTAGCACTAGTGAATGGCAAAATAGTAATTTTCCAATCACAGCGAAAAATACTGAGTGCTTAAAATTTAACTTTTAACTACAACGTACACAACGCACGCCACAGCCTATTTTCACAGTGAATTTTATGCTTTACAGTGCCCTTTACATACGACTATGAACCAAATCCCATCCATCTAGCTTTATCTGTTTCGGTTTTCCATTAATTTTTAAGTTATTTTTCGTAGTGCTCTAAATCGGATCTATAAATAAGTTTTGAGTGTTGTTTTTGTAACTTTGAAGCTTTATTCAGAAAAATTGTTTCAGTATTCAAAGTATATTTAAATTATTGTTCATTTTAAGCTACGAATTCCCCCAGCCCCCCTTCCCCCCGTCGGAAGACACACTTGTCCTTAGAAGCATTCAAAAAATCGTCCCAATTTTCTGTTTCTCGTAATTACGAGTGTGCTACATAGGCCAAAGTGGAATAAGTGATAATCGGAAGAAGCAATGCCTGGTGAATACTGCGGGAGTGGAAGGACTTTCTTTTTGAGCGTTTAAAATTGGTTTTCGCAGTATGGGCCCGAGAATTGTTGCGCTGAAAAATCGCATTTTTCTTCAATACTCGCCGCAAACGCAACAATTGTTGTTGGTACAGATACCCCGTGATGGTGTCATGGGGTTTGATTAGCTTATAGTGGATTAAATCCAGCTGATCCCACCAAATGCAGAGCATAAGCTTGGATATTTGGCTTCGTCGTTGATGTTGATAGTTGGCCGGGCTTAACCCATGACTTTCTGTTCTCGGATTGTCGTAGTAGATTCACTTTTCGTTCCCCATTACGATTCGATGCAAAAAATCCTTCTGATGTTGGCCTTGGAGCAGTTGGTCGTACGTGATAAAATGGCGTTCGATGTCTCTTGGCTTGAGTTCGTACCGAACCCAAATTTCTGGTTTTTCTTCCCGTACCCATGGCCTTGAGGTGGTTTGACATTGCTTGTTGATTGAGTCACAAGGTTCCAGCGAACTCCACTTGAGTTTGCCATGAACATTGGTCCAGTAATGCCTACAAATTAGCGTCTTCAAACTTTGTCAATGGTGACAAAATCGCCATTTTTAAAACACTGTTGCCAGTACTCAAATATTTTTTATTGATGGAGCATGTTCCCCATATGCTTCACATAGCAATCGATGTTCATCAGCTGCATTTTTCTTCAAATTAAAACATAAAGCTACGCTTCCCGTTTTGTTGACACAAAGGTTGACATTTCATTGACATTTCAGCGAGTTGCCACATATTGAATTTTAGGGGGAAAAGATTGCGATTTAATACTAGTTACGCCATCTTTTGTAAAGCCCTCGAACCTCATTTGTACATCCTCTGCATATGTAAATCCATTGCCGAAAATTCATCGACTGATAATTCGATCTGACCACTCAGTCCACAAATTTTGCAGTCAATTCGCAGTGTTACCATATTGATAATTTTAGTGCATATACATACGCGTATGTAGCAAATTTCTACTATTTGCGTTAATTTTTGTAGTTTCTCAGATATGATGATTTTGGTTTTTTCTCAAATAGGGAAGCGTGGCTGCCAACTTTTTCAGTGAATTTTATTTTTTCCAGTTCCCTTTACATTTGTGCCAAATCTCATTCCTCTGTGTGAAATAATTACTGAGATATACCGAATTTGGAGGGGCTCCATTTTCCCTCAAAACTTTTCAGGAGTCCTATAAATGTGTACCATCTGTGTCTAATAGTTGCCGAGATATGACGAATTTGTTGTTTTTATTGAAAAAGGGACGGGTGGACCGCGTATTTTTCAGTGGATCATATTTCTCCCGGTGCCTTTTACATATGAATCAAATATCATTTATCCACGTCATGGATTTATCCACGTACATGGATGGGCGATTTGGAGCGTGACACCATCCATACTTCCAATGAATCACATTTCTCCCGGTGCACTTTTTCTTATATAATATATATCAATTTTCATCCACCTGCGTCGAATATCTGAAGAAACATGACGAACTTCGTGTTTTTCTTATATGTGGGGCGTGGCACCGCTCATTTTTTCCAAATGTGTATAGCCAGAAACCTTTCATTGATCTATAGTAAAACACTGATTAAATTTCGTAATGGTCGGTTCGGCCTTTAAACGACATACAGTCAAACATTTGGATATGAAAACTACCTTGACTACTTTCCATTTGGATGGAATGTAGTAAATTTCAAAGCAGCCTAGAAAAATCGCATTTAATCATGGTTGAGTTTATGCTGCCTTGTATGTTGGAGATAGACTGAGAAAATACCAACCTAAGCTAGTGATGTGCATTTTGAAAAGTGTTTAGCAGTTAATATAAACCTTAAAACTGTGAAAAGTAATCAGTTTTCTACGTTAGAGTAAATTGCTAACACTTTCATCTCAAATTTTCAGATTTTGAGAAGTGTTTCAACACTTTCTGGAATTTTTAGATGATCACGCCATACCATACATGTCATAAATGAATTTGAAAAATGCAAACAAGGCATTTATAAACATACATTTCGTCGTTTTCGTTTGTTTTCGTATGTTTTCAAAAACCAAAGAAGATTTTAAGTTATAATGAGAACAAACGGAAATACACAAAGAAGCGCGATAGCCTGTCTCTCCATTCACTCCTCTTGAATGTGTATGAACCATAAAATGTAAAGGAACCGAAAGGAACAACAAAGAGATTAGATATGCGTGATACGCCATGATTACAAACATAAAGTGAGAAAGTGACGGACAAGACAAGTACATAATGTTAAATAGTGAATCGAATGACTGCTCTGTTTGCTTTGCCCATTTGCTTTGTATTTTCATTTGGTTTGGTCGATTGGTTGTATCTTCCCAAGTCACTGCAAGTTATAACTTGTTCGAACTTCTTTGGTTCTTTTGAAACATATTTTAAAGAACCAAGGGAAAAGAGCAATATAATATATTTAAGGCATTTGATCTATTCTGAATCATCTACAAACTAATCCATTTAGACTACTTTTCTGTTGTATAGAATTTTATTTTTTACTGAACTCTCAACTTAAAACTCATTATGGAATCTTCGTTTCTGTATGTCGAAATGTCAAGCCGATTATAGGAGCTAGCTTCCATGGAAAGCCAATTCTTAATTCTAATAAACATTTTTTTCCAACTAATGGAAAGAAGTCAAGACAGTTTTCATACCTAAATCGAGAGGTCTTCACATGCAAAAACGAAGAACTTTCGGGCCATCAGTCTATCATCGTTCCACTTAAAAACTTTGGAAAGTCTGTGTATATCTTAACACGCGTAAAATAAGAGCAGGTCTACAGAAACATCCATTCATTCTCTAGTAGCCACTATTGAGAAATTATTAGAAGCCAACGAATACAACTTAGCGATATTTCTCAATAATCAGAGAGGGTGGCTGTTCTTCCCGAAACAGTTACGCTCACTACGTACTCCATTTTTGGTAATATTTTCACATTTATGACAGGATTGATGCAAGAACATTTAAGGCTCTTTCTGCGCAGAGTTTCTGTCTGCCAGTCTTGGAGCCATTCTAGATCATCAGTTCGGGTTCAGTAGATATAATAGAACACCTGAAAAATGCCACAGAATCATTGAGATCATACTTAAGGAAGACTTTAACAAACAGCTCCACTCTTTTTACTTAAACTTCAAATTATTTATTCACTTTTCTACACAACAAATAAAGAATATTAGTTAAGTTTGTATAACTGAGGCTTAAAAAACAATAAACAATAGTTTACTTCTAAGTGTTCGCATATGAAGCGTCTCAATGTTTCGGTTTAATTGTTTCCCATTGTTTAAACATTTTTTTTTTGATGCTTTCGTAAAATGATAAATTCACTTTTGCTTCGATTGCATGATATTTCAATTTGTAGTTGTTGTCGTTATTATATTGTAAATTTCAAAGATTCAAGATGTGAATGGATGTCCGAAAATGAATTAAGACTTTGATTACTTTGATTACAGCTAAATAAAAAAAAAAATAAAAAAATAATAATACAAAAACTGAAGAAATCAAATGAGAAACGAAAATAACAACAATCAATATTTGCCAATTTGAAAAGTAATAAGCCTTTAAATAGACAAGCCTCACTTTTGTAATAAGCTTTTATGGATTTTTGTATACACTATAATACATAAAAATATGTAGAGCCAATAAATTATCTAGGTATTTATGAGGAAAAAGCAAAAATGCACAAAACATTCATGCAGCAGCCAAATTTTCTTAGTTTGTGTTAATTTAATTTTCGATTTGTTTAAATGGATTTTCTTCATTATTATTTTAATCTGTAGTTAAAATCGTTTTGATTTACGTTTCGTAGAGAGTCAATATCATTTACCAGAAGTGCTTGCCTATTTCTTGCCACCGGCAATTTGTTTTTTTTTTTTTTTACTTTTATGATTTGACTTCGAAGCAACTGTTCGGACGATCAATTTTGAATGGTGCACCATTTGTTTCCGAAGTTTTCGAAGAATTGAGTAAAACAAACCGCTGAATATGTATCAGCCTTCATCGAGTCAGTTCTCACACAAGAGAGTTTTTGAACCCTCTAAACATCGAATTAATGGGTCACGCACTCTTGCAGCTTCACTTGGCACCCAATGACTGCTTTTTGTTCCCGCATATCAAAATTATAATACAAGGTCAACGATTTACGACGCCTGAAGAAGCTGGTGAAGCTTTTAAGCAGCTCATTTTGGAGACACCCATTTCGAAATGCCAAAAGTATTTCAAAAATAGCTTGTATATCAAAACGTTCCGCATACGTTTATCTCAGAAATAGAAATATCAGCTCCCCTAGGGGTTAATGGGCGCACAATATATTACACAATGCATCTGGCGAACGCGATCTCAAGGTGCCTAAAATTGGAGATAGAATTCAGGAGGTTGCCAAAAAATAAAATGAGAGGCTGGAATCTCAGCCAAACAGCCTAGCTAGGCAACTAGGTATCGCAGCCCTAAGAACTGCTAGAAGACTCAAACGACACCACCCTCAAAAACTGCTGTACCGCGTCATGGCTTAAATATTTCTATAGTTAAGAGTCAAACATCCTACAAAACTTACTTAATTACTTACTTTAAAATCCTAAAATCTGTATATAACCTACTAGTAGGTCACCGCGACGTTGTACGCGGCCCTCCCCTGCCACTCCTTCCCCACCTTCCACATGCTCCTTTTTATTGAAACAAAAAAAAAAAAAAATGGAAGGAAAATCTGAAAAATCCAAAAAATTTTCTGTTTATCCAATCGCCACGAAACTTCACAGGATCGCCCACGGGACTATTTTGAATATTGCCACAAAATTTGATCAAAATCGGTTGAGCGGTTTCGGAGTCTATAGGGAACATACATACATACTTCCATTTTTATATATAAGAAGATGTATATAGCTGTAAATAATCGTTTCCAATTTTTGATTAGATTAAGTTGCCTACAAGGTAGCAGGACACTAATCGCCTACTTTTAAATATTTCGTTTAATAAATAATATTATTTCTTTTGAAAAAAAAAAAAAATTATACAATGCATCTGTCAGTCCTTTAGTAGTTAGTTATAGAGCCTCCGGAGAAACGGTGGACTCTTTGGAGAAACGGTGGACTGTTTAACTAAATAGACTGCTGTATTATGATCCCTAAGGTTGTTACATTGTCGGAACACGTTCGCCCAGACCTAAAGCCTGCTTATTCACTACGCTATGATGCTTCGAAGTGTGACTGAATGCGCATTGGGAGTATGAGTGTCAAAACTTTATACTAGATGGCATTTAGTAGCGTTATGTTCCTCCAGTTACGACGGAGGGTTAGCTCACGGGATGGAGTTTGTTTGTAAGACAGTTGGATTTAGAGAAGCTAACACTTCTGCAATTGGTCGGCGCTCGAAGTGTTACCAACTTCACGCTGCTATAGCTATCAAACGGCTAATAACAGCGAGCTCTTGTTTGGTCAAGCAGCAGTCTGTTATGTTGTTTACAAGCTTAATCGTTTTACGTCGCAGTTAAAAAAACTTTTCAAAAATGAATTCAAATGCAATTGCTGGAATGTTATTGCTGGAAAATAGCCAGCAGCCATTGTTAATGAGCTACATCATTAACGTGTGAATAAAATGTTTATCTATCGGACCATTACACGTTACAATGATAATGGTAGCATCAAAAAACGCCATGGAGGTGGACATCCAAAAACAGCAACATTGGCAGAAATGGTTAGAAAGGTGAATTCGCATAATTCACGAGCTAATTCACGACAAAGCGCAGCTCAATATTTAAGAAGCACAGCTGACAGGTTGGGTGGATTTGTTATTCTTAATGGTACACAAGCTATCCAGAATTTCTATATGGGGATGGAGGATCCATGTGATAGCTCTGCATTGATTGCATTTAGATATAGCCATTAGAATCGGTCAGCGTTAGAATCAACTTGAGCAGTGTAAGTACTGAATAACATCCGCCAGCAGTAAAATGTATTATCGGGTGTAGTAAGATTGACTTCATTTTAATTTTTTATGTATGTTGTACTGCTGTTGTTGTTACCACGAAGCGTGTTTATGGAGTTCTATACAGAACACATATCTTCAGAATGTGCCAAACACACGGCATACAGTATTTGATATCTTTTTTTCAAATATTAACAATCCTAGTGAAGACATGTAAATACTATAATATTGATGTGTGTAGTGTAACTTGAAAACAATTTAATTTCATTGCCCAAAGATATATCGTAATTGAAAAAAAAAAAAATCATTACATATGAATACATTTGTACAAAGCTCATGTACAACATTCACATTCAATTAAAACATCACAGACAATCGTAGAAGACAATTGAAATTTAAATAAATATGAATAACAAATTTTGTAGGCGAAGGCTGCGCTACAAATTCAAAAACAAAATTTTAAATAATTATTATAAATGGCAGTGGTTGTTGTTGTTGTTGCTGCTGTTGTTATTATTGTAGGCATGCAATAAACAAATAAATCATTACCAAATAAGATGTACAAGCAAGCTTTCTAGTATGCAGCATGCACTTTCATTTAAAAAAAAAAAAGAAAAAAAATCGGTCAATCAATAAGATACTTAGTTAAACTACTATGTACATGTATCTTAAAGATACATTTTTATGTTGGCAGCTGACAAAATGTGCAAAGTGACATGCGAAAGAAAAACGAGTCTAACATTTTGTATTTCATAACAGTCAAATGATTTGCTTTGCTATATTAATGTTGAATATTTAACGCTGTTGTAGTTTGTATCTACAAGATACAAATGATGTTCATGATGCTGCTGTTGCTGTGTGGGGGAGTTTATTTGTACACTTGTCGATTGTTCGATTTGTTGTTTATATTGATGTGTGTTAATTACATGTACAAAATATTATGTATTTGTTTTAAACATATGTAGTTATTTTAAATATGTTTAATGAAAAAAAATTGTGTCAAGGATTTCTTTGGTTTTTTTTCTTCCATTTTTTGGTTTTGAAGTAAGTAGGTAAACGGAAATAATTTAATTTTAATAGCAAACAAATGTGCAAATTAAATTTGATTTGATGTCTTAGATTGATAATGATCTGTTAGGGAAGGGTGTTTTTTTAGAGGTGCAGAGTTTTGTATTAAATTAAAAAAGTTGGATTACATAATTTTAAACTAAAAACTGTTTTTATTAGAAAGTTCATTTTATGCCATTAGTATTTAAATATTGGGAGTACATTGGTAGAAACTAGTTCGTTCCGTTTTTTTTTTCGTTGTCAAAAAGCATTCATTTCAGAACAAAAGGAATGAGAAGATTAATCAAAGTATTTTTCATCGCTGGTTACTACTTTTTCGCACATCCAAGGCAATTTTCGAATTCTATTTCGAAAATACAAATAATCCTTATAGGCGTTCTAAATTTGGAGCCAATTTCCGTTTTCTGCAAAAGAAATGACCTGCCAAATCGGGTACGGAAAAATATGCCACTTGAACGTTCCAAAATAACTTTTCACTACTTTTGATTTTGTCATGCTTTTGGTCGTTTTTCTTGTAATGCGTGGCTCAAACGAATCAATTGTAGCCTATACCGATCGCTCGTAATGGTATCGCCAGGTTGTAGCAGCTCATAGTACACAACACCCTTTTGGTGTCATCAGAAACACAACATGAGCTGCGAATATTTTAGCTAAATATCATAGCTAAATATTTTTTCTTCACATGGTGTTATTGCAGAATATACATTTATAATCCCCAGTCACAATTTGATGTAAAAAACCGTTTCTTCGTTGGCTTTCAATCAACTGCACTCATTGGGCTCCGATAACAGACGAAGTAGAAGAAGACGGAAAGATGGTATTTCAGAAAATTGTCAGTTTTCGGATTTATTTTAGTGCCAACTATTGCTGATTTCATTTCCGTTTCCAAAAATTGACTGGATCATCTATTTTTCATAAGGTCCTTCCCAGGATTGATTAAGATTCATATCTTCACTACAACTTGTAAGGACTAAGGCCAAAGAGTTGTGGTTTGATGTCATTTTCTAGAGACGATTGGATATAAAAAACCCAAGAAAATATCAGAAAAAAACATTTAATTTTTTACTCCAGTGAAAGAAACTAGATGCTAGCTAAGATAAAAGCAAACGAAGCATAAAGATTGAATAAAGTGCTTAAATAGATTTATTAAATATGAAGTGCTCGCCTGTGAACACTACGTGTATGATACAATATATCAGTTGAGCGACAGCCTTTGACTCAAACACGGCGACTGAAAATTCAATGATATTAATTGCCACTCGATATTGCAATTCATGGCGTATCAGTAACAGTATCATGCATGAAGTGTTAGCAGCACGAAAAGTATCAACGTATTAAGTTGATACGCGCCGTGAATCACAGTAGTACTACTAAGAAACAATTGATACTCAATCACTGATATTCACAACATCGAGTAGCAACTGATAACAGTGATTTTTCATTCGCCGTGATTGAAACACAGGTAGTTAAATATCACTCAACTCTAGTTTGCACAAACCAATGACTTCACGTAACGCCCCCCAAAAGCGTTCTTGGTGGCCAATTGACTGGTCCATTTCGAGAAATAAGTCGTAAGCCAAATGTTTTCTTTAGTAAGTCGATTGTTTGACACAGTGTTTGGGACATTCAATTGGGACACGAAATAATCACTAATTATGATGGCTCTATAGCGCTTATCGTTGATCTTAACTTTCCCACCAGCTTCATTTTTAAAGAAGTAAGATTAATTTTTGTGGATAAAACGGTGCCCCAAGTTTCTTTTGTGGATTTTTTTTCACTCACAATGCATCAATTTTGATTTAGCCAAAAATGAGATTTATCACTGAACAGAATATAGCGTGTAAAAAAATGGGTTGACTTCCAGTTGATTTTCAGCCCATTGACCAAACTAATGTTCGAAACGAGATGGTCGTGCGACTTTAATTCTTGCACCATCTGGACCGTATAATGTCGTAGGCTGAGATATTTACGTAAAATTTTCCATAAGACTGATAAGACTGATACACTGATAAAAAAAAAACAAGGATTTCCGTACTCGAATTGATCCATAGCTGTAGGAAAAGTATGGTGAGTGCGGATTTTCTTAAATGAAGTACTAATGCTTGGTTCAAAAACGGTGCTGAGCTTATTAAATTTAGTACTTTTCAAGCTTGTATTGATTTGAGTACGAAAAGGCTAAAAATAATTTTCTTATTGTGTTCTTTTTTTTTGTATACTTCTTGAAAATTCAAATTTTATTTTATCTTACTTACACAGTTTATAAAAATGTTCTTTGATAGAGGAAACTGGTATAGAACTATGACACATGCGAATGGTGCTGAAAAGTGTCATCATCTTAACTACCTCGGCTAACAGACACTCGACACATGAGGTTGCCGAATCACAATCCAGTACTTTTGCCATTTACTGTCGGTGCGAAGAAATTGGAGCAGCTGAGAGAGTATATTTGGTTTTGCACTACGGTTTTTTTTCCTCTCAGTGATTGATTTACGAATTTTCTACTTGCTTATTAGTCGGTCGGATGGACGTTCACCGTAAAATGGACGTAGCGCACGGTAATATTCCCGAACTCGACTCTGATTTTCGAAATAAATTTGAACAATTTGCAAGCGTTATTCTGGTGTTAGTCCATATTGAGTATGATTGAGTGGAAATAAAAACGAAGCACCTGTCGGAAAATGGAAACTCTAAAAAAACACCCTCTCTCTCTCTGTCTCTCTCTCTATCACTCTTTCAATCTCAAGAGATGCTGCGGCATTCTTTATATGATGTGTTGTATAGTGGCAGCTTGAATCGATAATAGAGTGCTTAACTACTTTCCATAAAACTGAAACTAGCTTAAGAATTGCTTAAGCTGCCCAAACGCAGTAAGCAAGTTTCTTGCCAAATCAAAGACACGCATAGCGCAGCCAGTTTAGAAATAGAAGTTGGATACGAAAAAAAAGAATTTCAAAGATACAAAATAATAGTAAGAAAAAAAAAAAAAAAAAAACGCACAAAACGGGCAACATTTTTTACGCTTAAATGGCAGATTGTTAAAATAACAGAGGCGGCTCTCAAATCGACAGCAATTGCCGACTAAACGCCACATGAATTACATATGCGCATAGCGAAGTGTATCTATACATACTCGTATATTCAGAGCCAGATCAGTGCCTGCTCCTCTAAAGCCGAAAAATCAATGCAACGCTGCGGAGGTTTACTGCGTGAGAGCAACTAGCCGGCCGCAGTTGAATTGATGCAGCAGTAAATGCAGCAAAGACACACACACACACACACATGGGGCATGGCAAGTGCATGTGGCATGCCACGCTGCATTGCATTGCATTGGATTGCATTTGCAAGCAACTGAGTTGAGTTGGCTTGGCTTGGTTTGACTTGGCTATATCATTAGAAGTATCATTAGAATCACTTGGCAGCAGAGCGTATGCGCATGCGCGCAGGCAACGCCTCGAGTCGAGTCGAGTCGCGTCGCATTCTGGGGTGTATGTAGTACTGCATAGAACGCTGCGGCGTCGCACACGCTCATCGAGTGCAGCTTAACTCAGCTCAGCTCAGCATAATTATTTGTGCTTCATGGAGGTACATTCGTTTTGGGCTGCCGGCTGTGCTGTCGTTTGTTGGCTGCCAATGTGCTACTGTCGATTTTTAAAGAAATGTTTCCAATCTGGGTTACTCTTTAAGTTTTCCATAATCTTGTAGTTTTTTTTTCTTTTTGAAGTTCGAGGCCTATCTAAAACCTCAGTCGGTTTCTGGGCACCAATACCCGTTTGGAATTCGTAACTCCAAAATGAAATTCCGAGAAAACTCTGCACGGATTTGAACATTAAACCAATTTCAAAGTACATACTTTCAATTGTGTTAAATTTTATACTTTCAAACTATTCGACATTGGATAAAATTCCCTACCTACCTCAGTCTACCGTCAGACGATATTTTCTAAATAATTCATTAGCAAGCATCGGCAATGTGGTAATCGTAGCACGATTATTAATTACCTCGTTCTAAAGCCTAGGTATGTCAGATTTGAATCATCCTCATACAAAGGACAATCTCACAACATTTGTTTCCATGATTCTTCACTCAAACCACAATGGCAATATAGACTGTCATGCAGGTTTTTGAAGTGGCAGGATGGACAGACTGTGTTAGCTATACTAGTATTATCAGCGGTCGACTCAATCCGCAATTTAAACCGCAATCTAGAGATATTGTAGTATTGGCATCACTACCAATCGCTACAATAACTATAAAAAGTGTGACGGTATATCAAACAGCCGATGGGCAAAGACAAACCATTGCTAATAAACACCAGCAATTCATAAAACTTCTTTGTCTTGTTTTGCTTATGGCTTGGTTATGCCTTTTCCAATTCAAAACGTTGAAAAATCAATTATACAAAATAATAGCGAAGCGCATACAAATCGCAAACAAAGTCAACCGAATAATTTCCCTATTTCCTTCGTGTTAACAGATTAACTGGTAACTGGATGCATGCATTTAGTAGGTAGCATTCGTTGAGTGAAATGGGGAACGCGGGAAAGCAGTTTAATATTTGTGTGTGTGTTCGCGCTTGTATTTCATGAAAGCCTATGTGTGTCGATTTTAATTCGTTGTGTGAGTGAGGATCCTTAAAGCCTTTTACGCTTAAAACACTTTTATTTGATTCCGAAGCGCTAATACCATTCACACGAAATTTTAAATCGTATTGTAAAACATAAACGTAAAGGTTTAATAGGTCCTACCCAAAAAAAAAAAAAAATGGGCGGTACACGCCCACTATTAGATGTGTATGAAACGACCATCTATAAGATGCCGCCATATCGAATTTCAAGTTTTGGATTTGTATGGGGGCTACCCAAAAAATAGGTCGGAACACACTCATTTGTATATGTATATGAAGCAGTTGTCCATTAAAATCCAGTAAATCGAATTTCAAGCAATTATCGATTTAAATAAAGAATTTTTTTATAAAAACACAAAAGTGGGAGGTGGGTTTGTATGGGAGCTACCTTAAAAAGTGGGCGGGACACGCCCATTAGTCTATGTATGTTAAGCGGCTATCCATAAAAAGGAACCACATCGCATTTCAACCTAATATTGATTTTTATAATGAAGTTTCTCATACAAATACACAAAATTGGGCAGTAGGTTTGTATGGGGTCTACCCCCAAAAGTGGGCGGGTACCCACCCACTAATGTATATGTGAAGTGTCCGTCCACTAGAAGCTACCATATCAATTATGAAGTTGTAATTGACTACAATAAAAAAGTTTTTCATACAAAAAGTCAAAAGTGGGCGGTGGGTTTGTATGGGGGCTAACCCAAAGAGTGGGCGTGGCGGGTCAATTTTGATACTCTCTTAAAACGCCAAAATTAGAAGTGTATGTGCAAATTTTCAACTGGATAGCATAAAAATTGGTGCCCAAAAAATGGGCAACACCATACAGACGGACAGACAGACAGGCGGACGGACATGGCTAGATCGTTTCGTCTCGTCGAGCGGATCAAGTATATATATACTTTATGGGGTCTACGATGCCTCCTTTAATGCGTTACAAACTTTCACAACTCATGGACTCTTCTCTCTTGCTAAATAAAATTTAAAAAATCTATCTAATCTCTTATCATGCCTCGATTTATTTAAGTAAATTCTATCTTATGAACAGAAATGGTTCCCATGGTTACAATCAAAGACACAGAATGACAGCATTTATTCAGTAGTTCAATGTACTTTTTAAACTAAGATATGTTCCAAAATATTGGTAGGTGGCAGAGTCGAAGTCGCAGGTGACGTTCTCCCACCGTGGAACCGCTACCGTGTAGTGCTTTCAAGTTTCATTGCCGAATGAATTTTACCGTAGTGCGCGTGTGAGCACTTACATGTGAAAAAGGGACAGTTGATCTACATGTGTCCATCTCTTTGCTCATACAACATAAAAGCATAAAAAGAGTTTCCTCTTTCCGAGTGACTCATGACACCTTCTATGAAACTAGCTAATCGAGGGGTCACTAAAAATTCACGCATATTGTATGCTCTAATAAATTTCAATTGTATGAAACGAAATTTTTCAATAATTTAGTTGTAATCTTTAAAATGTGATATTTCTGGATCAAAAATGTTTAGAGAGATATATCATATTACAAAATGTATACAATTCCACGAACTACTATCACACGAAATGGGTGCACTAAATTTTGGACTCAATATTTGGCAAATTGGCAAAATGTGTTTTTTGTAATATATTTTGATCTAAAACTTTGCAAGTAGTGCTATTCCCATACTAAATGAGAGTTTGTTTGACAGATATTTGGATGTTTTCCACGATAATTAACATGAAAGAAATATTGAGCTTAAGTATACAAGTGAAAACTAGTTCCTTTTGTTTGAGTTTGCTCGCAAAATCTGATTATTTTTGGAAAACAGTCGTAGAATGAAAGATACCGCTATTTTCTCTACTTGGTAACAAAATTAAACAGATCTTAAGAGCATTTAAGTATTTAAAGATACTTCTGTTAGTGCTAAGTTTGCTTAAGGTAAGACAAAAAAAGTTGTTCTTTCGAAAGTATCGATCCTTTTATAGAAATATTGTAGAATCGATACTTTTGTATAGATCAGTGTTTTTCCTTCTTTTTGATTTCACGACCCCTTTACAGGTTGAAAAATTCTGGCGACCCCCTTGTGAATATGCTAATCATTTTATTGACCCTGTTTGGTGCTTGAAATTAGCGTTTTTGGCAGATCTTTCTAGCCACCTTAATAACTTAAACAAGAACCTGCAAGGTAGAGAAGAATATATTTTAACAGCTAAAGATAAAGTCAAAGCATTTCATGCAAAACTTCATTTATGATCAAAATCTTTGCAAAACAATATATTTGAGTCTTTTGCATGTGTTGAAGATAAAGCAACAGACCAAACGCTTGTAGTAAGGATTCACATGATACAGAGCTTGTATAATTTACAAGAGAAACTTTTAACATACTTTCCAAACATGCACTCTAAAGCTGACAATGGGCGTAGATGGATTCTAAACCCTTTCTTGGATAAGTCAATAGAACCGGCTAATCTCCCCACAAATATAAAAGAAAATCTTATAGATTTAGCTGCTGACGGCAAGCTTAAAATGGAATTTCATTCGCAAAGTGTCTACGTATTTTGGATGAAAAGAAAACAAGAATATCCAGAGCTGGCAAGGGAAGCTCTAAAATTATTAGTACCATTCGTCACTTCATACTTATGTGAACTGACATTATCTGTAATGGTGGATATTTCAATTAGAAACACAGATTGAAAAACACTGGCATAGATAATGCTTTGACGATTCCATTTGTCGTATTCCGAGCTGAACAAAACACTTTGACAGCACATTTCAGCGTTACCCTCGTACAGCACCACAGTAATTCAGAGTGATAGATAGATTAAGATTGAGGGGTAGAAAGCATCAAATACGGCAGTGCAGTGATTGTTTTGTTTTCATTTGAAGAGCGACGGCGCTTCCGAGAATCAACAAATTAGCTGAATCTGAATGTGCAACTGCTTCAATTCACTTCATTCTAAGAGCACTATTAGCGTTTTTAATTTTCCAAGCCAGTGCGAGCGATGGAGATAGTCCCAGAGATATTCCACACGAAAATGCTCTTGGGCTGATATCATTTTAACACGTTAGTGTTGTTGCTGTTGCTGTGGCTGCTGCTCCCGCTTTTGCATTTATGTTTATTTGTTCTAGATAGAGATACATGTATAAACGCTCTACGTATGCCATGGGAAACTAAAAAAATATACAGCCGCAGTTCCATATCAAAACCTGGCACGCCTTGCCTTGGGGGCTTTGACTTTTACTTGCAGCAACTGCAGCAGCAGCAGCAGCAGCAGCAGCAGCAACGAAATGAAGCACGTTTGAGCGCACTTGTAATGGTTTGGAATGGATTTTTCTAATAATATACTCGTACTACTCAAAAGCAGGAAAAACTAGCAAAACTGATTGACTCTGACGTTGACGCATGGAAAATGTATGCACCATGGAATTTATCATAAGTGCATAACTTTCTTCTTTCTATCGGTTGCTTAGGAGTTTATTGAAAATAAGTATCTGCAAGTGTTCTAAGTGCGAGCAGCAAGATAGAAGATACTTCTTAGTATATTTAACTAGTTTGTTAGTCAAACTTCGGAAAACGTTTTGCGTTTTCTTAATAGCTTTAAACATTTATTATAGCAAACAGTAACAACTACAGCATCCAATAACAACAACTACACTACACTACATGTACGTCCAGCAACAACAACAACAACAACAACTACTACAAGTACAACTCTTTTCTATAGATATAGCCTAACAAACTGTAGCAATTGCGTAAATGATGTTCTAATGGAACATCAATTACAACAGCAAAAATAAAATAACATGAACAACAATTGCGTTAGTTAAAATAAGTAAAATTGAATCACATGCCTTCCATTTATACGACACTTTTTGATACTCTACATTTCAAAACAAAGAAATAATGAGAAAAATTTTAAAAGGTTAAATAGCTACAACCGTAACTTCCGAATATAAGATGCATTAGTTTCATGGAGATAAATAAATTGCAAGAAAATGGATGAATGGCTTTTAATATGCGTTTGAAGAATAAATCCTTATAAAACAAGTAAGAATGCAGAAGTCGTTAGTTCACGAATTCAAAATAACATGCACCCTTACATATGCAACTAAAGGCCTGGCCAGACGGTGTTATATTTACGTATGAGATTGCTAGCATAGTCGCGCCATCTCATGTGACCATGAAAAAATGTATATCATCAGTAATATTGCCCGACATTTTTGGAAATAACTCCTCCGTTTCTATTTCTTGTTAAATTTCCGAGTCAACTTGTTAACAGTGTTGTGAATAATTGCCAAAAGTAGTAATCAGTGTTTTTAAACATGCAAAGTAAAACTCAGCTGTTTTACTTCTTTCTCTGCACGTGTTGGTCGCAGCAAACATTTTCAACACCAAATTTTTTACGCCTTTTCTCTTCACATTTTTGTTTGTTTATTTGAATTTCTTTATATGCTGCATAAATTGCTAATATAGCAAAAATTTTCTCGGTTTCATCCATTTTAGCCATGCGATTCTGTTGCTAACACTAAAAATGCAGCTGACAAACTTCTTGCGCACTCGTTTCATATTTTGACAGTTGCACGAAACACAAGTCAGATGACATGACACGTAAATATAAGACCGTTTGACCAGGCCCTAATATATAAATATAAAACCAAATTATTTGCTGTGAAAGGATTTTCGTTTATTTTAATGCTTGCAAATTTGTTCTGTTTACTTTTTAATATAATATCCCGTAAATGGCCGAGCGATGTGCACACTTATCGAAGTCTTTTGCGCTGAATATGGGTCTTTTTCTGTCGATATACTTTAAACTTTTAATAACGTCTGAATGTATTAAGTGAACCGACCGCGGAGGCCAGTCAAAATTACCATTTTTCTAAATTTGACAATGGCTGTGTAGGCTGTGACGCCGTGCTCCTGAAGCTAGAAGTTCTCCATACCATTATAAGACACAACTAGCATAAAAAATTGAATATCATAGCGTGTTAACGCCCCCCATTAACGGGCGACATTGCTCCAGCAGCATTTTCGAAGAATAACGCTACGTTCAATCTTTTCGCCCAAATTCTGAACCAAAATGTAACTTGTTAATAGTGTAGAAGTTCTTCTTTCAATTTTGTGACAGTTTTTAGTGACATAAATCTCACAACATTCTCAAAATATCGGCTACTTTCGCCAAAAAATGTGACTCAGCGCTCTTTTTCTGACAATTTTTCAAATTAAAAAGATATTTTGAAAGTAAGGCTGTGTCAATCTCCTGGTACTGACGCTTCCAACGCGTGCTGATATAAGCTGATCTGAAACATGATGTGAAAGTTATAGGGTTACCAGATGCTGAAGGTTTAAATGACCCACGCTGTAGTACTAAGAGTTTATGTGAGAGAAATAACTCCAGTTTTCAACGCACAACTTTTTAAGAATGCTCGCTAATACAAAGATTAAGCAATTTGAGAAACTCACGAACATTTTGTATGATGCATTGAGGCACCATTGTGCTGCCTGCCGTAATGAGTTTTTATTTGTCTCAAGGTTTCTCAGTTGGTTTTGTAAAATCTTTGAAACCATTCCGTAGAGTAAATGAAACGTGCCAGATCCTCCAGTGTCCGGTTTGACAGACTTTCCAATTCTTCAATGGAATGGAATGGTTAACGAGAAATCATGTGCGCTTTCTTAGAAGTGCAGTGCAGTCTCATAAGAGGTGTTGTAAACACATTCCATCTCTCCTTCTTTACCACAGCCTCGACAGAAGTTCTGTTCGGCCAATGGTACAGTGCCCTGTTAGGACTCACGGTCTATCATTGACATTTTGACTGTTAGTATATAAATTATATAATTTATGAAAATTGTAATTCTGTTTTAATGTAGGGTATATGAATATTGTGAATGGTGTCACTATCGGAAAATGTGCGTAACCATGTGGAAAATTCAAAACTGAGCATTCAATGTGGAAGAAAAACGCAGCATAAAGGAACGCTAAATAGTAGAAGCGCAAACAGCTTGACAATGGTAGCAACAACAACAATAAAATAATCAAGAACCAGTGGCGTGCCAAGATGAGGGGTGATGAGGTTTTACGATATTAAATAGCAAACCAAAAAAACAAAAAAAGGTCCACAAAGACTAAATATTCAGATAAATAAAGGAATAACACTATTTTCAGTGGAACCGAAGCTTTAATATCCTTCACACGAAATATCCAATCGTATAGTATTTATATATTCTAAGCATGGAATACAAAAATACTTTGCAAACTTAAATCGAACCTTACTTAAAGTATGGGTCTATAGCTTAAAGTAGACGGGACACGTCCATTGAAATATGTATACGCGAAGATTCCGTCCCTAAATAGCCATCATATCAAAATTCATGCTGATATTTATTGTAATAAATAAGTTTTTCATATCAAAATCCAAAATTGGGCTATGGGTTTATATGTGGGCTACACACATGCCTTATATATGGGATTTGAACCTAAAATAGCTTATATACTAAATATCTCACAATTGATACAAAAGAAAGTCTAGACAGTCCAGCATACAGTCGAATCATTTTTTAGTATTGCACAATATCTTCCATTAGCATTTAAAGTTTACGAATTTGAATAAAAATTTCACAGATGTATGAAAAATCGTTGAAGGTATAAATAATGTCTGATCTAACTTTTTATTGCACATGGCATAACGTTGAGATACACTTCGAGAAAAATGTCAAGCTTCCTTACACCTCTCACTCCATGAAGGTGTTGGAACAGGCAACTTTTTGTTAAAAAATGCCAAAGTTGCTGTAGGTGTGAACCAATATAAACGTTCATTTATTCTTCTGAAGTTTTGAACAAGACAAGCTTGGGGCTCAAAGTCGAAAAAATTTATCACCCTCTATCTTGTAGAGGTCTGGGTCCCCATCCTTCACAAACAACCGTACAAAAATGGACGTGGAAAATTATCTAGAAACCTTGGTTTAGTGTCAAATTTAGGCAAAGCGGGGTGAAGGCTACGGAGGTAAGGGTTGCTCTTACGACCACATCCTGTCTATTGTGCTTATATACTTTTGAGGAGACCTGTCTCACCAGAAATGTAGCTCTTCACAGAATGACTGTGACAAATTTATCTTCAGTGCTAGTTTTTCCTTACTAGATATTAATTGTAAAATATTACTTGAAGAAATAGTTGTGGGTGGGGGTATGGAATCTGATAAGTTTAGTTTCAGAGCAATTTCTTCATTTGTAATATGTATTTGATTGAAAATTTACTTCTAAAACCAAACAAAAAAACTTCTAAAATGGAAACTTCTTTCATTTTTATGTTTTGTGTATGCTTGTATTTGGAATAGCTTACGAACTACTGTCTGGACTTTGGCATGTAAGTTTCGGCATTTTTTAGTATAGTTTGAAATATGTTTAGACCGTCATTTTGTTTCGATTCCGAATCACAGTTATTTCTATGGTAAGCATAATTCTTACCATGGTTATCAGATTGAATTTACAAGAATTCATGCTCACACACCGAAAAAAAGACACGTTTGAAATTATTTTATTTTATCCGAAGGCGTACTTAAAAATTTCGTACTAAATATTCTTGAATCTAGTACAAAGCGGGATCGATTTGTAAATCAAGTGCGAAAATACTTAGAATAAGTATTAAATTCTTGAAATAAGTAAAAAAATCTAGTTCTAAGAACAAATCTGTACTCAAGTCAAGTACACAGGTCTCAGAATGTCATATAAGTTCTTTTTGACTTGAAGTAAGTAGAAAATTCTTAAATCAATCTCTGTGAGGAGAAGAGAACCTGAGAGGAAAACACAATTTACTCTCTCACCGATTCCAATTTCTTCGTACCTATGGTGAATTTATACTAAAAGTGGCGTGTTCCCCTCAGCTGTGCTCTTTTTCATTTCTTATTTATCTTTTATCTTATTCTTTTTCATTTGTTGAGCATTTCGAACATTTATTAGGGCATTTAAAGCATTTAAAAAAGTCACCACAGCGGAATACGTCACCTTATACATAAATTGAAGTTGTGGTACGGCAGCTCCCTATATCGGATGTCCTTTAGCCGAGGTAGTTAAGACGATGAGACTTTTCAGTGCCGTTCGCATGTGTCATGGTTCGATGCCAGATTCGTCCACCAAAGAAAATTTATAAAAACCGTGTAAGTACAACAAAATTAAATTAGAATTTTCTAAAAATAGAACAAAAACACAAAAAATTTAAAAAGAAAACCAAAAAGAAATTTAATATTTTTAAAAATATTTTTGAGCCCTTTTGTACACAAATCAATTCAATCTTTTCTTAAATCAAGCTCAAGATGGCTAAATTTAAGTACAAGGGAGTAACAAGGGAGAAAAAATAACAACAACAACTAAAAAAGGAAACAAAATATTACACCAACAAAACACAAGTCATTTCCCGTTATGCTTTTGTCACTCAATTCTTTCTTGTCTAATTTAAGGCTCAAAGAGGAGATTGATCACCCTGATCACCCCACCCCAACTACGTCACTATCAAGAACAGCTACAACAACAACAAAGCCAATGAATGTGTCTAGCAGACGCAATAGGCTTACCTTACGGCATTGACGCCTTGTTGTTGTTGTTGCTGCTGTTTACTGTTGACGCTCCTTGCGCATGCGCCTGATGTAGCAGCTGCTTTTGTAGCTGTTTTTGTTGTAATCACAGCTGCTGCTGTCGTTGCTGCTAACAGCAAACAACAACACCAAGAAAAAAAGATGCTGCAACACGCAAAGAGAGTGAGACAGACAGACGGACATACTCGTACATACACAGAACATGTCTCGTTTGCAGCATTTTTGTTGCATTTGATTGCTAGACTTGCAGAAAATTTTATGCATGTTGTCTTTAGTTGTTGTTGTTGTTGGTGTTGCAGGTTGCTTTTTTTTATGCTGTAATACAAAAACCGTTTTGGAACCGTTTGCCAACTTGTTTATTTATTTACTACGCATGCGTGGCATGCCACAACACCATGTGCCGTCCGTCATTCGTTATCTCTTTCTTACACACTACACTTGCACCTGTCTTCGTTAGCAAGTGATCTGCTCCGCTTCAGTTCTGTGGCAATATGCTTCAGTTTATGTTTTAATTGTGCATATTATGAGACATTTCTACTATCAGCAACCACGACATACAGCGACGCAGCCCATATCATAAGTTGTAATTAAAGTAGTGGTAGATTCTACCGACTGACTGGATGACTGCCTGGCTGCGTTGCATTTGATCTGGGATGGGATGGAATGGGATGGGATGGCAGTCATGCCGCCTCTATTCTGACATCTTTTGCTGCTGCATGCGTTGGCAGTTCTTGTGTTTGTTGTTGAAACGTTTTGTGGGTTTTTCACTTTGCGGAAGTTTTTATTTTATTAACTTATTAAGATTAAATAGATTGCACCACACATGTTGCAACATTTCTGCTTTCTGTTGTGGGTGGTATTTTCAAGTAGCTTCGTAGATGTGCTCTAAAAAGTAGGCAACATTGCATTTTTAATTGAAAGGTGACAACCGATTACTCTAGGGAACTAAAAGTTTCCATGACTAAGACTTCATAGTCCGGTGAGTTGAGGATTACTAGTATATCATTAGTTATAAATAAATTCATATTCATTTCTGAGAAACAAGGTATAAGTAGTAGAATTCTGCAATATGCGACCTGCATACTGATGAGAACTTCGTGGCTGCGCTCGAAACACATATCTGCGACTAAAACATTTCTGTGTAACAATTATTATGTTATTATTCTCTCTTTGCATTGAGAAAAGTAATGTCAAAAATATTTCTCGGAACATAAAAGACACCTACTTTGCAAACTGCATCTGTAAAAATGACAACCAATCAATGGGCTAGAAGCAGCTGTGAAAAAACTACTGCATGAATACCTAGCAGAAGTTTTTAAAATTGCTAACGACAAGGGTACCCTTGATAACCTCGAAGACGCAAATACATCTCTACAAGGCAACAGTTTAGCATTTACAACAGAAATTGTGATATGGTCTATTTTACACAATGACCTAAATCTGAAGAAGGCTGCGGTATTTGATATGGGATCACAGCTGAGGTTTTGCAACAAGTCTCCATAAAACCATTTAAAAAAAATAAAACAAATTATAAATGCTTCATTACATCTACAGTATGTACCGATCTCGTGGAAAATAACGGAAGTTAAAATGATCATAAAACGTGGGAAACATCTGAATCTCGTAAGCTCATATAGGCTAATTTCTCTTTTGCCACTTCTCTCAAAAAAGTTTTTGAAAAGATAGTTTCAAACAGGATACAATTATTTATAAAAAAGAAAACCTGTTACCATCGCACCAATTTGGATTCAGACGGAACCATTCAACCATCGACCAAGTGCGTGGAATCCTCAATTGTATTGAAAAATCTTTAGAAAATAGCAAATTTGCACAGCAGTCTTCCTTGATGTGTCAAAGAGAGCAGGTAAGCACAAATAAGCTTCAAGTAGCTATTACTAGGATCCATGAATGGACAAAAAAGTGGAAAATTGAACTGAACCATGCAAAATCCGTGCACGTGGACTTACAAACAAATCTGTACGATATCTTCCACTATATATTGATGGAATACAAATTCCGTGCTGAAATACCGCCAAATATCTTGGCATGACTCTGGATGCGTGGCACCTCTGGAAGGCACACATAAAAATAAAACGCAAAGAGTTTGATGTAAAGTTTCAAACATTAAAAGGGCTGATTGGCCGTAAATTAGTATTGTCAATCTATATATATAAAAATGGAAGTATGTATGTATGTTCCCTATAGAGTCCGAAACCGCTCAACAGATTTTGATCAAATTTTCTGGCAATATTCAAAATAGTCCCGTGGGTGATCCTGTGAAGTTTCGTGGCGATTGGATAAATAGAAACTTTTTTGAGTATTTTTCCTTCCATTTTTTTTTTGTTTCAATAAGAAGGAGCATGTGGAAGCTGGGGAATGGGGAAGGAGTGGCAGGGGAAAGTTGAGGGCAGCGTACAACGTCGCGGGGAACTAGTAGTTGTTAATGAAACAAAAATGAAAAAAAAACATATTTCTCAATATTAAAAATGGGCTTTAAGCTGGCTCTGTTAAAGCCATATATCCTGCAACAGATACGGTTTTCATGCGAGTCGCGTACTTTAACTTATAATTTTCGGAATTTAATAGATGGATTTTTTGAGAACATTTGAGAAAAATCGGTTGGAAAGTGACGAAGTTAAAAAATATAGCATGATTGAAAATTTTTAACCGACTGAAAAAAAAGAAGGATGTTCTCAATTCGTCGGAATCTTTTCCTTTTTATGTATGTTGTACGATAATTCTTTACCATGTGAACCGATTTCGATAATGTTTTTATTATAAAGGGAATGATTATACGGATTATCTCATATAAATTTGGTCAAAAGCTCCATGAGAAAATCAACAAACTTTTAAATTTGCTAAACAGCAAGCCCTCGACTCCACTGTTTAAGGGTTTGTCATAGAGTAATGTGAATGATTTTTTCGGGAAACGGCTTAAAGCCGCAGGGCGTTCTTGAGGGTAGTGATGAGCGGAAGGGAACTTTAGGTTACAATCGCATGAACAAGCAGTTGATGAGTTTGGACAGAATTTTTCGATGAAGTCGTTTCGCCAGCCTGTGACTCGTGTGCGATATGTTTTGAACTCCGATCGTCGTTTAAGTATTTGTTAAGTGGCAGAGACCTTGCATAATCCATCCATAAACTATCCTTCGAGAAATTGGCGTGACGAACTATTTGGTGATGCGGAAAGAGTGTGCGAAGCTGGTGTTCAAAGTGCTAAAGGTCAGCCACAAATTCGCGGTGAGTTTAGAACCGAAGCTGAGAGGCAAAGTGCAGAGTGGTACACGTCTCTCGCCCCAAGAACGCCAAAATGTGCAAATCAAAGGTCAAGATCATGCTCTTTGGGTTCTCTCCCCCTACGAGTACGTAACGCGATGTAAATCTCCGAAAAGTTCCAGTTGGAACTTCTCAATCGCAGGGTTCAAAGCGTGCGGTCTGATAACACGAAGCATTAGAAACTTCACCATGACAATGCGCAAGCGCACACATTCCTTGTAGTGACCAAGACGCTTTGATTGTTTTTTATCTAGAAATATATCGATCAAACATGCGACATGTATTTATCAAAAACAATGTAGAATCAGTCTTTAAAGATTTTTATAAAAAATTGTTGCTGTCCAAGTCGTATGGATCAGCAAGTTTTTGATATTTCGAGCTGAAATTCGTAAGCGTCACTAAGAAGTTTTATTGTTTTGATCTAAATTCATTAAGAAATACTAAACTCTTCTCTCATTATTTAAGTTTTCCAATTCTTTTCACTTAATCGAATCCAGCTGTGTTACTAGAGTTCAGATTATTGCTATTATACTTTCGAGAATGTTTTTCATCAATTTTGACTCTTCAATAACACTTCTCAATTTCTTTACGTTGATTTAAATTTTGAGTTGATTCATTCTGTTTCATTAAAGCTAACTGGTGACTGCTTTCTTGATCTTCTATACGAAGATTTACACCGCAGTTCTTGCAGTAAGCATATTCAGTCTTTATGATTAAATTTATTTTCATGTAGCTATAAACTTTGATTTTTCTGAAGGAACGGAAAACCAAGACTTAAATCGCAACAGTATCTCAATAGTGTTGCTTGCTTTTTTCCATAGCTAGATAATATAGGCCCTAGCTAGATTTCAAAATTGTTTTGTTAAGAAGTTTCTTGTTCTACAGACCCAGCATAAAACTGCTATTGATATTTGATTATATGTGATAAAAAACCATCAAAAGACGTCTTCAAGAAAATGTTTTATGGTAATGAAAGTGTCTTCAATATGCCAAAAACATATTTTTTTCGCTAAAGAAATGATTGGAAACTGATTGTTGCGAGTGATCCAGCGTTCTTATGTTTTATGGTGCGTTTCAGGATCTGAAATGCACCATAAAACATAACGGTTTATATCAAATGCAGAGAGGATTCTTTTAAGTATCATGAGTAGATATAATAGTGATTAACGTAGAATGAGCGATGAAATTTAAAATAGAATATACCAGATAAGTGTATAACAAACGACTACGTAGGACATTTTTCCATTGTTTGCATATTTTTAAATGACTATAACACAAAGCATCGTAATATCTTAACTTGTGTTCCAAAACATCATTTAACAAAAAACGCTGCAAAGTTCGATTGAGAATTTATGAGCTGTAGTAAAAACGGATTGTAGCAGCATTAAAAAACAAGCCTATAAAGTGGCACTGTATGATATTATACTAGATAAATAGTAGCATAAAATCACACAGTTTATAAGCACTATGACGAAACGATGCACTGCAATTAATTCATCAAAAATATTATGGTAAACTAAAACAAACAAAAAATAGAGCCACAGTATAATATGGAGATATGAAAAACACATACATACTTTTAACATCTAAATGCGTTGGATAACAAAATGAATAAACTGGAACACACAACTGCAAGAAACCGAAATTGTTCTTTATGGAACGAAACCCGTATTTGTTTTCTGCTTATTAATGGAAATAACTATAAAATGCATTAAAGTTTCAACTTACTGTGTAGGAATATGTCATCCAGAAAGTTTTAACTGGAATAGATTCGGTATTTATATTTTAGCTTGAGCCAACATAAAGCATAAAGTTCACTTAAGTTCAATATAAAATGTATCTTTTACGATTTAGTTTTCAGTTACCTTCTGAAGCAGTTGCCTAACATTAACGGTATCAATGGCATAACCAGCCAACCCAAACCAATGAATGAATAAAGAAGTGTGGCTATCAATACATCCAATGCAATAATCCCAAAAAAAGAAAAACGAAAAATAATAAGAAAACCACCGCGGTATAAAAATCCAATAGCATCACGTACTCGAAAAACTCAATTAAGACTTAAATTTTTATGGTTCAAACCATAAAATCTGCTTAAATTGCAGTTAGTTAAGTCAAATCAAAGCCAAAAAATAAGATCAACAACAACAACAACAAAACGAACGTTATACCATTAAAATAGTTAAAGCGCTACAATATTTTTTAATGATTTTTGTTGTTTATTACAATAAGTAGGTACAATATATATAGATATATAGTATAAGAGTAGAAGAGTTGTTGTTGTAGAATATATATTAATAGAAAACTGCTCAACGCGCGCTGCAAAAACAACGAAAACTCTTGAAATCGTAATTATGAAAACCAAACGAAAGCAACGGGTGTAAAAGAGATAGCTAGCGAAATTGTTAAACAGTGAAAACGAAAAAAAATATATGACAAAAAAAAAAGTTAACTTCTATGGGCCCGAAGTTTTATTACCTCATTCGCATGAAGTTTCAAGTTGTGAATTTAGGAAATCTAACAACCTTAACGGGGATGAAAGTTTGTTGGAGCAAAGTGGGCGTCACACGCCTCTTGATAATTATACGAAGTAATATGAAGCCATCATGTCAAATGTCAAGTTGATTTAACCGGAAATGATAAGGTTTTTCATGAAAAATCCCAAAAGTGAGTGGTGGGTTTGCATGGGGTTGCTCCTAAAATTGAGAAAGCACATATATTTCTCTATTTGTGAGGCGTTCGTCCATAAGAAGCCACTATATTAAATTTTAATAAGAATGTAATTCGAAAATTAGGTGATAAGTTTATATGGAGGCTACTCCTAAAAGTGGGCGTGGCACACCTCTTGATATTTGTGTGAAGCAGGCTTCCATAAGAATTTCACGTTTCACGTAGATATTGACTGCAATAAAAACGTTTTCCATACAAAAAAGCAAAAGTGGGCATGCGGTTTGTATGGGGGCTAGTTCTAAACGTGGGGCATCACACATTTTGATATGTGAAAATACCATTCAAAAGAAGCCACCATGTCAATTTGACAGTGATATTGAGGTGATTTGTATGGGGGCTACCCTTAAAAGTGGGCGAATCATGTAAATTTTGATACTCTATTAAACTGCAATGAAAAGAAGTCTATGCATCAAATTGCAATCGGATATCTTAAAAATTGGTGCCCAAAATATGCGCAATAACATCCAGACAGACAGACAGACGGACAGACAGACGGATATGGCTAGATTGACTTGTCTCATTGATCTGATTAAGAATATATTTACTTTATAAAGTCTACGATGCCTCCTTTAATGCGTTACAGACAAACTAACAGTACCATTCCACACTATGTGTGATTGGTATAATAAAGTTGACTTTAATGGAATCAAAGCTTTTATACCCTTCACACGAATTTTCAAACCATGTATCTCATCTAAAGAAAAGAAAATTATTTGTACAACCTATAACCCTAAATGTGGGCAATGTGTTTATATGGAATAGATACTCTATGTGCTTATGTGTAAAGAAATAAGGCCTATACAAGAACAGAAAAACCAGATAGGTAGTATGTTGCACGAAATTAATGGGTGTTTGTATCCTAAAATCCAAACTTTAAAGGCACAAGCGAAAAGAAAATTCTATTATCAAGGGGCGAGATTAATCAGTACCACTCCGTGAATCGTTTTCTGGCTTAATTAATAACTTTATATTTTGTACAACAACTTCAAAATGGAGGTTAGGTTTATCTGTTTATTAGCGTACATACGGTCTGTCAGATGAATGGTTGGTCAGATGGACATTGTTTATATCGACTCCACTTTTGATGCTGATGAAGATTATATAGTTTTTATAGGGTATGATACGACGATGGACAGACAGGCAGACGGACATAGCTAGAACGACTCGAATCATCGAGCTGAACAAGAATATACACTTGCTCGAAAAAGTCTGCGTACACCACAAAAAAAAAATGTTAAATTTTAATCGCAAATATCTCAGCTAAGGTTTTATGTATTGTGAATCAAACTATGTTTATTATATAATTTATTAATTTATCTTTGCTAATAATATTTTTGCAGCATTTTAATGCTTCAAACTATAGTTTTAATTCATTTTATGATACAAAATTTTGAGAAAAGCACTACCGCAAAAGTCTGCGTGCAGCTGCATAAGAGATGCGTGGAATGAGACCCTTTGGACTTTTACTTCATACTTTTCAATTAATTGGAGTGTCAAAAAAAAAAAAGAATGTTAATAGCTCCATGGACAACAACGGAAATCAAATTGGTGCGTATAGGCGAAAAATTATTTTAAAGTTATGTATATCTTAAGGGAAAATCCTATAGAAAATTTTGAAAATTAGTGGGCAGACCTACTCATCAAATCCATCGTCATGCATCCTGTCAAAACCCCGATCAGGTCGTCCATCTTTCTTAACAAAACGAGAGAAAAAAGCGACATTCAGTTAGTGCGACAAAATCTAAGGTTGGCTCACCAACTGAAACTAGAAGTAGAAGAAGTTTTACCAAAAATAGTTTCCAGTAAGAAGTACCATATTTCATCTGCAAATAAGCAGAAGCGCATGGAATTTTCAAATGAGTACGTTTAGAAGCCTCCAGAGTTTTGGAACAAGGTTTTTTCTTTGGATGAGAGCAAATTTGAAAAAGAAAATGTATTGCCAACCGTAAAACATGGTGGAGGAGGAGTTGTGTTTTGGGGTGTATGGCAGCCACTGGTGTTGGGAAACTAACATTCATTGAATCAATAATGGATCAAAGTAGTTATGTATAGCCAAGTTTTGAAGCATAATTCGCTGTAATGTTTCTGGTTAGGGTAGTTTTGGTTTCAGCAAGACATCGACCCCAAGCATTGTGCGCACAAAGTAAAGCTCTGACTTATTTATAATACTGATTCCCATTAAGAATTTGTGGGACTTACTCGAACTCAGAGTCCTTCAACACACCATTACAAAAATATGAAAAAGACATAATAATAGAGGAATGGTAAACAATTACAACTGAAAATACAAAAAAAATTTGTGCACTCAATGCCAAGACGTCTTACGGAGGTGCTGGCGAGAAATAGTTATCTTGCCAGTTATTATCACATCACTTTCTTCGAAATAAGAAGCCTGTACGCAGATTTTTGCGGTAGTCGTTTAAAACACAAGATTTGATTCAATACATAAAACATTAGCTTAGATATTTGCGATTAAAGTTAAATTTTAAAATTTTTTTGTGGTGTACGCAGACTTTTTCGAGCAAGTGTACTATATACTTTATGGGGTCAACGATGCCTTCTTTAATGTGCGTTACAATTTTTCACTGAAACTTATAATACCATTTCACACTATGTGTGAATGGTATAGAAATATGGCATCGAATGCATTTTTATGTTTTTTTTTTTTAATTGTAGACTAGTGCAGTCAAAGGGTACTACAGAGTATCTGTTTCAAAATTCGTTTAACTCTCTTAGATACCACTTAAGGAGACAGACAAACAGGCGGTCCGGAAAGCGAATGTCTCGTCAAGTTGATCGAGATTATATACTTCTCAATGCGTTACAAACTTTCAGATGAACTAATATGTAGTAACTTTTTTATTTGCAGGGTATAATAAGCAAATCAGCAACAACAACGAAAAAAGCAACAACAATGTAGACGGAAGCAGCAATGCTTAAAACACACACACACTCACACAAAAGCAGCTGCAAATAGAAAAAAACAACAAATGAAAGCACAAAAGCAAAATTACAATGCACACAAACACACAGAAACAAATACAAAAAAAAAAAAAAACATACTCTCTTTCACATAAAAATCAAAAAGAGTCGCCATCGATCGTTATATGAACAATCGATACAATGATCGACATATCGGAAGCAAACTAACTCTTTCACTCTCAAACTCACTTACTTTCTCGCTTACACACGCTGCGGCTTCTTTTGACTTTATCTTGCCATATAAATAAAATATAAAGCAATTTCTCCCATTATCAACTTGTTCAATGTTTTTTTTGTTTTTTTTTTTTGATTTTGCCTTTCTTTACTTATTTTTTCTTCTTCTTCTCATTTTGGCCAGCAACAATAATAAAGGCGAAAACAGCGAAAACGGTGGAAGCCCAAACCAAATGTGGTTTTGGTTCAAAGAGAAAAAAATTATGATGATGATGAAGAAGAAGAAGAAGATGTTGACTACCCGGAAATCAATCAAAGTAAGGGCATTCCACTACAACAACAACATTCATACTTGTACATTTAATTCGCGATAGCATCGATTCTCTCATGCACTCACACGCTCTATCTCGCTCATCATTATGCTTCGTAACTTAATCTTTTTGTTGTTTTTGTTGTTTTTAAGAAAAAAGCACAAAATTGATAAAAGAGAGTGTGCCAAAACAAATACAGCAGGTGTTATTTCCATATACGTAGAGCGTTTGTAAGAGCGCGAAATAGTTCAAAACGTTGAAGAGAGTTTGTTTCTTGAAGAGCATCTGAATAGTAATTTTTTTGTTGTTATAGACAAATGTGCACAAAGCCGGTTGTTGTTGTTGTTGTCAAAAAACATCTGTTTTTATTGTTTACTTAAAACTTAAGAGCGATTTTAGTTGCTCTTAAATTTGTGTTTTGATTATGACAGTAGCGTTGAAAATATTGTATAGAGTGCGGTATTTGGAGTTTTACAAAAATAAAGGGTGTTTTAAGCCTTTTGCTTTTTTTTTTGCTTTTCTAGCAAATAAAAAGGAATCAAAATATTATTTCGCATCATTAAAATGCTTTGACACCGAAAAATAATGCAAAATACAGGATGCGGCAGCATAACTAACTACGTTTTTTGTCACTATAGCCATTCAGGTTATAGCGATCGTAGCGTGCCGGGCGTAATACCAATCGACAGGCGTGGTTCTAAAGTTTTATTTCCTACCAGGGCAGTCGACATCATGCGTTGGAATAATGAGCAGCGTGCGTTTGCCTTTGAGGCTTTTAGGCTATTCACACTGAGTACATTTTTAAGGAACGCATGGAATTTTCGGAAGATGTGAAACTGCCATTCACACTGCCAACGTTTTACATCTTGCATCTTTCAATACAGCTGCAAACGATTGTGTTATCAAAAAAAATTATAAAAAAATTAATTTTGAAAATAAATTGGCCATCATTTTAGCCGTTGCTCAGTGCATCCACTTCTCGTCTCTCATTTCGATTCGATGCGAAAATAACTTTTAATGCAAATAACTTTGCAACACTTCTAGAATGCAATAGAAAATGTGCGCGAGCAGGATAGAAACACAATTGCATTACTCACAGATATATGAGGTGTGTGGCTTGGAAATCGAAACCATTTGTCATAATTACTTTCATTTCAAGAAATAATTGTTTTACGAAATAAAATATAAAATAAACAAAATCAAAATCGAAGTCTGTTCATGCAGTAAATTGCATTTTAGCATTATTCATAGGCAATTCTATATATGTAGGTATTTCATATAGAACAACGCATTTTGCTGGTTCAGTCTTGAAACGTTCTCAGAATGTGTCGCATGCAGTTTATAATTTGTCTGAGTCTGCTGATTTTTGCAGTCGGCACTTCTGATGGTAAGTCGAAAAGAGAATATGGAAACTTTAAATATATTTAAATAAATTTTTGTATCTTTCACAGGAAGTACTATTTGTAATCTACCACCGAAGACAGGACCATGTCGCGCCATGTTTATTAACTACTATTTCAATGGACGTTCTTGTGTGGAATTTATCTATGGTGGCTGCATGGGAAATGCTAATAATTTCGCTACAAAGCAAGAGTGTCAGCGTAGGTGTGAGTGACCACTTAAATTGGACCACTGACCACTGACCACTGCAAAGAAATTGATTATGGCAGCAAATAATTTATTCTAATCAAATGTATTTATACTTTTAGTTGCTCAGGGATGTTACAGAAAATGATTTTGCCTCAAAATTTACAAATTTTATTCATAAAACTAAATTTTTTGAATAGAATTTGAAGTTGTGATGCAAAAGCGTTTTCTGTAACAATTCCGATTATTATAATCATGAGTAGTATACTATTTACATAAAAATATTAATCCCAATACTATCTGCATACTATATGAAGAGCAAAATATTGAAAGTTTGTACTAATTTATTTGTATACCCTGTACCCATAAGAACAAGGCTGCAATAAGTTTGTGCGGATGTACACTCCGGAATGTTATGCAAAGTTAATTCACGTATATGTTCATATTTCTGATGAAATTTTGCAGAATTACGACCGAAGTGGCCCGAATGGCCCGAATGGCCCGAATAACCAATGTAACGTTCCGTTTCAAAGCTGAAATCGTTTTTGGAACATCCTCGTAGACTTTATCTTTCATGTAGCCTCTAAGAAAATATTAGTCTTAACGCGTGCCACCATATAATTATAAAAAATTATAGTTTCTAATAATTTTTGATCTGCTCGAACTCGAATATGATTCCAATTAGCCATATCCGTCTGTGTGGCTGTTGCTATCCATTTTGTGTGTATTTCTACTTGCAAACTCGGCATGAAGCCTTTTATTTGCAAACAGTGAGAGTATAAAAATTATCGTTACGGTTCTATTTCAATGTAAAGCCCCACAGAACTTTTTATTTTTAAAGAATTTGGTAGCAAATTTGAAAGCGGTTCTTTCCTTTATTTACATACATTCCAGAACAAGTATCCCTAGCCGTTCACTCTTATCTGAAATTAATTTTAAGCGGCAAAAACTTTTTTCGTATACATATCCAGCTCTTTGCATTAACCAGCTTGAAGTATATTTCTAGTATACGAAATTGTTTTTGCTCGATTGAACAACATAATTTGAATAAGTAGCGATAGGTAGCAATTAATGTAAATTAAATTAAACAATAAAAAACCTAAAAGCATCATATACTCGTATTCTTATGCTCATTCTTTGAAAACAGGAACCCATTTGCATCTTCATGCACGAATTCAGCACAATTTGGCAGCGTAGTCTCTTACCGGTTAGTTAGATTACAACAAGTTGAATTACTTGGACTTATTGCCCGAAACGGATAACAAAACTCAGAAAGTCATTCTCAATGGTATACATCAGATAATGATTAAAAGTGGTGAGGCATTTTGTGGAGTGAAACAAAAATTAATTTGTTTTAAACGATTTTCGGCAAGTCCAACGTCCTAAATGCCAAGAATTCCATATGCGCTGGTATGGTGACGGTCCAATACATCGAATTACAGATACTATGAAGCGATTCCAATATGAAAATATCCTTGAAAATAGGATGCTGCTCTAGGCTGTGCAAAATAAGCCGCTGAGGTGAACTTTCTATCAGAATAACGATGCATAACATACTTCTAAATTCGTGAAGGAATGAATTCGAGACATCAACGTTATCCAGCTGGAAGCCACGTTAGTCACCTAACTTAAATCCTAAATATTTGGAATGCATGTTTGACAGGTTACAAAATGACACACGTTTTAATAACAGCAGTTTTTTGTAGCTATGTCGTAAAAACATAATGGAACAAAGAGAAAATATTAAATTTTGTTTTAAACTCGGTAAAAAATTTGTTTGATGAGACACCCTGTATACGGCATCGCCGTTCAATTCAAGATAATGTTGAATATACTTAAGAAAAATGTTTACACAAGCACCGAAAAGTAGGTCAGACAGACTTTCAGACAGACGGATATAGCTAGGTTGTTTCGTTTCGACAAGCTGAGCAAGGATATGGAACCTACGATACCCGCCTTTTCGTCCTCGTTTGTTACTTTACAAACTTAGAAAAAAAAAACTGGTATTACCATTTACTCGTATATACTTGGAACTCTGATGGAAATGCTCTCAAGCTACTACGTGGCATAAATCCTGTGTATATCGGACATATCTAGAGAATGAAGGTTCAAAAATGCAACCCTTTCTCAAGAATCTTGGAATGACATTTTTAGTACAACTATCTCGTACAAACGTGTGATGTCAATGTCAACGAGATACAATATGATTTTATTTATGCAACGCTACACGAAAGAGCAATGCATCGCAATAATCGAATTATAGATTTTAAATTCCGAATCGATGGTAAAAATGCTAAGATCTATACAAAAAAAAAAAATTTATAAAAAAAATTAGTTAGCCGTCTAGGCTCGTGCGATTTAACACCGTTTGAATATATTCTTAGAGGCTACATGAAAGATAAAGTCTACGAGGATGTTCCAAAAACGATTTCAGCTTTGAAACGGAACGTTACATTGGTAATTCGGGCCATTCGAGCCACTTCGGTCGTAATTCTGCAAAATTTCATCAGAAATATGAACATATACGTGAATTAACTTTGCATAACATTCCGGAGTGTACATCCGCACAAACTTATTGCAGCCTTGTTCTTATGGGTACAGGGTATACAAATAAATTAGTACAAACTTTCAATATTTTGCTCTTCATATAGTATGCCGATAGTATTGGGATTAATATTTTTATGTAATTAGTATACTACTCATGATAATAATAATCGGAATTGTTACAGAAAACGCTTTTGCATCACAACTTCAAATTCTATTCAAAAAATTTAGTTTTATGAATAAAATTTGTAAATTTTGAGGCAAAATCATTTTCTGTAACATCCCTGAGCAACTAAAAGTATAAATACATTTGATTAGAATAAATTATTTGCTGCCATAATCAATTTCTTTGCAGTGGTCAGTGGTCAGTGGTCCAATTTAAGTGGTCACTCACACCTACGCTGACACTCTTGCTTTGTAGCGAAATTATTAGCATTTCCCATGCAGCCACCATAGATAAATTCCACACAAGAACGTCCATTGAAATAGTAGTTAATAAACATGGCGCGACATGGACCTGTCTTCGGTGGTAGATTACAAATAGTACTTCCTGTGAAAGATACAAAAATTTATTTAAATATATTTAAAGTTTCCATATTCTCTTTTCGACTTACCATCAGAAGTGCCGACTGCAAAAATCAGCAGACTCAGACAAATTATAAACTGCATGCGACACATTCTGAGAACGTTTCAAGACTGAACCAGCAAAATGCGTTGTTCTATATGAAATACCTACATATATAGAATTGCCTATGAATAATGCTAAAATGCAATTTACTGCATGAACAGACTTCGATTTTGATTTTGTTTATTTTATATTTTATTTCGTAAAACAATTATTTCTTGAAATGAAAGTAATTATGACAAATGGTTTCGATTTCCAGCTCATATATCTGATTTTCTATCCCGCTCGCGCACATCTTCTATTGCATTCTTCCTGTGTTTTAAAATTATTTGCATTCCCGCGACAACCGCCATAATTGAACTGACGACAAACACCCATGTTTGAATCGTAATAATAACGTCGTAAAGCGGCACGGCATGGTCCTGGATCTCTGATTAAATTGCAAATGTTTTCTAGAGTAGTCCGAAAAAGAAAAATATTAAGAATTTTAGAAATAGAGTACGAGTATTCTAGAAATATTATAAAGAATCTTATCAACTTACGCGCACTGATGCAACCAATGCATACAATGAAAAGATATATTACAACTTGTAGACAGTACATGATTTCCGACTTGAATGGTGTCAGATTTCGAAAGGGAATGCTATTTATAAAGCTGAACATTGAGTGAAATCGTATACATATTGTAATAAAGTAAATATGTAGTTTAAGTTTGTGATTTACATACAATTGTGATTTATATTAATTATATATGTACATAGGTATTTCTTTTAATATACATACTATTATCTTATCGGACAGCTGTTTTTCCCCTTTAAAAGGAAAAAAATTGTTTACGTTTTGAAAAACACTTGCGTTCACATAAACTATGAGTATAAGTGTATACAGGGTGTTACAATATAAAAAAAAAAAAAAAATAAAAATGTGTAATCGTTCAACTGATTTAAGCGAAATTTTTAGTATTTTACGAGTATAGCTACTTAAATCAATGTAGTTTTAACATAACAGCCAAACATAATGGCTGATAACATTAAATACTGTAGCAAATATAGCAATATAGCAACGTCTAAAACTTGCTTCCGCTGGAGTACACATGATTAACTATATTTCTCCGCATGTTATATCAAGTGTGGATTGAAGTTCGCAGAATGTGCTGAACATACTAAACGTTTGATTTCCTAAACGACTGGCCTGTGTCACGGTTGTATCTGTCTCTGGCTGATACTCTTAAAAGTCAACCAGAATTTCATCGAAGAGGGTACTGTAGTCTTCAGACTCCATGCGGCCAGAATTTTTGCGGTGTTTTTGTGGTGTCATTGTGAAAGCTCCAGATACTACAATGAACTACCTCCGAAATTTAATTTGTTTTTGGAAAAAACGCTCAGATCTCTTTAAATAATGCTAGTAATAATCAAAACCAAACGTTCCAAAATTCCACTCTTTCTTCTGTGGTCCATGTGCGTGTAATATTAAAAATTTGAGGCTTTGGTAGCTTAGCTTTTAGTAGCTCTTCCCGGAGATCATGTGCTTCAATCCCACTCATTCGGTACTTTCCTTTCATGAGTTTTCTATAGTTTTTAAATATTTCCAATTTTGCCCAATGACAACATGCAACATCGTGCCCAAAAACTTTAACAATAGTCTGTAATCAGCATTATCTGGAGTCCACAGATTATGTGAAGAAAAAAAGGTTTATAAAAAAAATCCATTAGAAGATTATTTTGAAAGCTTTAGGCTGCCAAGCAAAACAAGTTATAAATGGGAATAAATTAATAGATGACATATACGAGTATTTATTATTCTACGCTGTGAACTTCATAAAGTATGACTCGATTTAGCCATCTAGCTCTTACCATCTAGAGACAATAAACTTTCGAGTATGGACATTTTTTTTGTTTTTATTTTTAGTCGAATCGTTCTAGCAATGTTCATCCTTTTGATACTTACTGCACTTTAAATTGGATAATAATTTTCGATTTGCAGCTGAAACAGTTTTTTTTTTTATACCAAGTCTAGTGAGTATCCATATTGGTATGTCACGTACATTTTTTGGTTAGTTCCGATAGAAATCAAATTAATAATATGAGTATGAGGTTGATTTACCATGAAAATTCAAATAAACTGTCTATTCCTTCAAAATTTATTCCATTGGCTTTCTGTGTGTAACAGGGAAATTATTTTTACGTTTTGAAGCGTTACTGAACTTTTTGTTCAAAAACTTATAATAACGATAAAAACGATAAAGAATTATATAAGCATTTCACCCCGTATTACTAACAGATCATTATTTTCGAGTTTTTGTATAAAAATTAATTTTTTGCTTAAATAAGAAACACCAACTTTGGTGTGAATGGACCTTACGTTGTGGAACCACTATCCTGCATGCAAATCTATTGTTGAAATGTAGATCGGTAGACTGGATGTGATGTATATCGTAGTCGAATGACACCTGACTGCAGTGTGCTTTCCTTGTAAATTGGAAAAGGTAAATGGTGTTCGTCTTCGTAGTAAGTTTGCATTCCAAAAAAACATTCTACATATGTAATATTACAATATTAGTTTGCCTAAAAGTTTGTAACAAAATAAAAGCGGCAAGGCTTTGGTAGCCTCAGGAATATTTTCTGGATGAACTTGACGATTCAAGTCGATGTAGCCAAGTCAGTCCGTCTGTCTGTCTGCTGGTACATATTGACTTTATAGTTTCATAGAAGTAGAAGACTCAGAAATGGTTATGGTTGTTATCCATATATTAATAGGCAAATCATTTTTTTGTTCTGACGGTTGCTAAGCGCACAGTATACAATCAATTTTGAGAAAAAAATATATCATTTGAAAGTTTTTATTTTCAGATGTGCACAATCTATACTTTATCAGAAACGGTTGAACATTTTGGGCGTAAAAGGCTTAAACAATCGTCACTCATAGAACCAATCAAACACACATAATCTTTACACGCAATACAAACGCACACACATTTATACTAAACGATACGAGCAGCCAAGTTACAAGTCGCTAAGGTCTGCGAGTTCGACAACGATATGCGTTTTGCTTTGTATGCGATTCACTATTATTATGATGACGTTTTCGCTGTTTGTACCATAGTTGTTGTGTTTAGCGCGCGATGAAATAGCAATAACAACAAACGCCTAAACGCAATAATATACAAAATTATTCCTATATTCCTGCAAAATTAATACTATACATATTAATATTAATACACATAAAACATATAGATCGGTGCCCTCTTACCATTGCACCATTTTTCGGGTATTTAGTCATTTTTGCAAAGTATTAAAATTAGTATTTTTTGTTGGTGTTAACATTTTAAGAAAACTTCAAACTGTAAAGCTCAGTACCAAAAATGTTATACAACAGACCAATGTTAAACCTAACAGCTGTTAAAGTCAGCTGTTGCTGTCTTATCATGTGAAATTGAAGGCCCAGATCAAACTTTTGAGGAATTCGAAAATGAATTTAACATTTCATTTTTTACGTGTGATGAAGAACTTGAAAATGAAGAAAATTACTATTAATTTCAACTATTGTTTCGTTAGCTCCTGCATTTCATCAAAATTATGTTTTTCCAATCATTTTTTTTTATTGTTGTAAATTTGAATGGATCGGAGGGGGTCAGGTTAAGAAGTTTAGTTTCTACTAGCTTGTTATAATGCAGTTTTATATTTTCTTGCATAAGTTTCTTAATAAGTTTTAATTTTGTTTTCGCTAATTGTAATGTAGAAAGAGGAACAAACAATCTGCTCTAGTCTATTGTGTTTTTTTATAAGTGTTAGAACTTTGCTCTTTTCTTTCTGCAGTTTTTTGATAACGTTATTATTAGTGGGAGCATCTATTGGACGTGTGTATTTGTGTTCGGGCGGTTAAAAGGATCTTTTCCAACTTAAGTAAATGATAGTCTATTTCCGTATTGGTTAAGTTACAATTATTGGGAGTTGACATTTCTCTTTGAAACAAAGTCGAGCATTTATTCTTAAATAAAACCCAATTGGTTTTTTTGTAATCGCGTTTTTTCTGAAATTAACTGGAACTGGAACAAAAAACATGTTGTGGGCGCTTGTTTTATCGACCTTGAAAAAGCATTTGACACGGTCTGCATTAGAGGACTAATTGCAAAGCTAATGAGCTATAAATTCCCTTTACACCTGCTGATCTCAATCTTCAATATGATCTCATCTCACAAGTTCATGCTTCATATAAATGGCTCGACAAGTACCTCTGAGTTTCACGTAATCAATGGTCTGCAGCAGGGCACTGTAAATGCACCAGCTTTATTTAACCTTTTTAACCACGACCTACTTACAAAAATTGAACATATTATAGCTTATGCTGATGATATCGTGATTTATAATGCAGACAGCACAATAGCATATATTAACAGAAATCTACAAAAAAATTTCAATACTGTAGAAGACTTTGCACTGAATTGGCACCTTAAGATAAATATTAACAAATGCGAAAGTATCCTCTTTCGTCCCCCAGTTGTTAAATGCAATCACAATGTCAGGAAAAATTGGAGAGGATTCAAAATTGTTTCCAACGTTCCCATACCCCTTGCTAATGAGGTCAAATACTTGGGGGTGCATTTTGATAAATTCCTATACTTCAACGACCACATAAATTTTGCAAATTTCCAAGACGATGGCTGCCTATCAGATTTACAAAAAAAGCATTCAGCTCCAAAATCTTAAATAGCAATGTCAAAGTATTATTATACCAATCAGTCATCAGACCAATAATTATATATGGTTGCTCAATCTGGTTCTTAATCTCCCCGTCATACATGGAGAGACTAAGACTATTGGAAATAAGGATTCTAAGAGCCTGCACTTCATTGTACAGAACCCTAGACAGCAACTTCATAAAATACCATTCTAACAACAAAATATACAATGCAGCAAATATTATAAGAATAGATAACCAAGTCATAAATCTAACCAGAAGGCATATTTGCCGATGCCTAGATAGTCACAATAACTTTATTAAAGCTCCATTTTACGAAAGCGACCTCTACTTCGAACGAGCAATTCTTAATGGATTTGTGCCTCCCGAAGCATTCCTCCATTTAGATAAAAGAGGTTGACATTCAAGACCCCAATGGCACTCCAATCATATACCACATTTTGAGGAGAGCGAATAAGAATTTGATACAGTCAAATGTATTGAAGGTAAAAAACAAGCGATTTGATACCTCGATATCAAACAGAGATAAAAAAGCTCAAATATCATCAAGAAAGTATTTCTGGTGGCTTAGTAATAATGATGTTCAGTCTGAATAACCTTGTTACCCTGTCCCACTTACCTTTCTCAACCCTTTTTTATCTTAAATTTACACTTACTATCGATGCAAATTTTCTCTTGCGATTTAATTTCTTGTTACTATACTTAGTATTTAGTACATAATTAAACATTTTTTTTTGAAAAGAAAACCTACCCATAAAATTTATTATTGCCCGAGAGCTCGAACAGAGACTAGCATAAGATCAAAACTGAATTGTACTTCTATTTATTAAGTCAACTAACCTAATTATCAAAATAAATAAATTTAAAAACAAAGAAAATGTTTTTCCAATCGTAAAACTTTATTTTTATGTATAAAAGAGTATTATAGTAAATAAATATTCATATAGATATTCACAGTTTCTTACCCGAAAAATTGGAATTTTCCCTATAGTGCATTGATTTTATTCAAATAGATACGCTACTTCTTGTACTACATCTAATTTCTTCATTTGGAAAATGTAAAATTCGATAGAAATTTCCAGAAAATTAAACAATTTAATAACTCTTTTAAATTTTTTCACTATATATTGAAAGAGTTCCACAAAGAGAGCCAATTGTACGCAAACAGCTGATTGAACAACAATAACAACAACCACAACAACAATATAAAGAGATCAAAGAGCGCAAGAGCACAAAGGCGCAAAAAGCACCTAACGAAACAGAACAGGTGCGCGCGCATAAAATAAATGAATGCTGCGAGACAAGTGTTACGAAGTTGCGAGCCGCAAAGCAAAGCATTGGCAGCGCAATGAAATATCAGTACGAAACGAAACTTCGTGCCGAACAGACGTCTAGCGGAAAACGAAACAAATAACGGAGCAAAGCAAAAGCACAAAAAATTTGTAAAATACAAAAAAGTATAACTCAAACGTAGTGAAAGACGTAGATATTTTTCATAAGTTGAGAAACTCTCGTCCAAACTTACACAAGAGCTCACGCGGTGAAAATTGTTGCGTTGTGCGTTTTTTTTACTCTCTGTTGATTGTGAAGTGATGTGATGCAGCAAGTATCTTATTTTTCCTTTATGCAACGTGCGGCAAACTTATTGCTTACTGCATTTACTGCAATTGCATGAAAAACCAAATGAAAATCAACAAACGCAAAGGAAAAATCGGCGTGTGAACAGCGTGCAACGAAAAAAAAAAAAAAAAAATAAGTAAAAGTATCTGTAAAGAAAAAGCAAATAAATTTTATATTAAAGGAAAGAAAAAAGTCACAAAAAAAGTTAAAAAAAAGTGCATATATTGTATGTAAAGTGTGCTGAAATTTAATAAAATATACCGTTATAAAGTACAAAGAAAAATAGTGTTGTAAAACAGCATATATTGAAGAAAAAAATAACAGTGAAAGGAGGCGTTAAAAAATTGTGCAAGAGCAACGCGAATTTTATTTAATTTATTTTCAAAAGTTATAAAGAAAAAAAAAAAAATAATCAACCAAGTGCGACACTTCAAGACAGCTGATATTTGAGCTGAATGACGACAATACAGAACACAGAAGGGTAAAAAAAATAAATAAAATTTATTTAAAAAAAAAAGAAATATAAAAAAAATATTAAGTGCTAAGTGTAGCGAAGCACAAACGTACGTCGACGTTAAATATACTACATACTATATTCAAGACAACAATTGCAATTTAAGCAACTAAAACAACAAAAAAAAAACAACAAACATGTCCACGACAAACACACAAACAACGACAATGTCCACAAAACTGGAACAACATTCAAAACCCATACTAAGTCCAACACGATCCCTCGATGAAGGTTTCGAAAGTGATCCGGATCGTGTTTCAACTGATTCAGAGCATCAAACAAGTGGAACCAACAGCAGCAATCACTCGACCGCCAACAACAACAATGCAAAGTCAACAGCAACAGCAGGAGCAACAACAACAACAACAACAACAACAACAACGTCAACAACGGGAGTTGCAACAGCAACAATCACAACAAACAAGCAACAAAATGTTGGCTCAACGCTTGCCCAGTTAACTTCAGCGGCTACTGGTGGCCTAAATCATCACAATCAACATAATAATAATCTACTTCTCCAACATCATAATCATCATCATCATCATCAGCAGCAGCTTCAATTGGAGAAGCCTACCACACGTCTTATGAGCATGTCTGGACCACAATTGCAACGTCGTCCAGCCACATCGTCCGCATTGAATACCACTGCCACAGATGCAGCACTGGAACGCTACTATAAAGAATTACAACAACAGCAGCGACGTGGATCTGCCGATACCGCCAAACAGATCAATATACCACGTGCCGCCAATGTGGGCGCGGTACGTGCTACACCGCTTATTGGCCTACAGGCTGCTAACAGCGTTACTAATAATACAACGCCACCGCAGCAACGTTTGCAATATCAGAAACAACGTCAGCCGCTAGTTGCCTCTGCCGCCGGTCACCAAACTGTGCACAATCATCGCTTTCAGCCGGGTCATGCTGCTGCAAATGGTGGCTTCCGGCGTGCCAAAACGCGTGCTATGTCACCGGCAGTGCTCAATGTCAGCAATGCTCTAGGTGGCACAACAGCGCGTCATCTCACACATCAGCAACAGCTGCATCTTATGCCGCGCAGTGGCGCTGCCTTGCGTTCACATTCCGTCGATGCCATTTCACGTCAACGACATGGTTACGATCCAAGCAGTCTGATTTTAAAACATGATGGACATGGTGTCACCAGCACGGGCAGCACTGCTGCTACAGCTGTCGCTACAGCAACAACAAATGTTGTTTCAAGTGTCGGTGTTGGTGCTGGTGCAGTTGGTACACCGCATCGCATGTTGAACTATAAATTTGCACCGACAACAGCCGCTGCCGCTGCTGCTGCGGCGGCTGGTACTGCTGGCGCCTCTGCCGCTGGACAGGCTTTACTTGTGCAGCCCATTTCAAGCGCTACACTATCTTCGTCTACGGCACTGCCTGCCGCTACAGCGGTACTCAATTCAGCGAATGTGGGTGATGCCGCTGCTGCTTTGATGGCAGCAGCCGGTGGATCGCCTGTTATCGCTTCGGCTACGCACAGTTTGTACACCTTTTATCCCGCTGAGGGTAATCTACAGGTGTGGCAATCGGATTGCGGCGATCTGACATACAAATCGTCGCGCAATATGCATCAGCTGCATAAGGCACCCGTGTGCTGGACACAATCGATACCGCGTCAAGCAAGACGGTAAGTTATGCAAATGAAGTTTTTTTCTTTTTTTTTTTTAATGAGATTTATATGTCGTAGTTATAAGATTATAAGATTATAAGAGAAGCGTGTGAACTATTGTTGATAAAGACATGAAATAGTAGAAAAGTTTAAAATATTTCGTTTAAAATGTTTTAAACTGAAAATATTTGTTATATATAGATATACTCGTAGAACCGCAAGTGATTATTTTGGGAGAAGCAATTTGGGTGTCTCCATAGATGACTCCATTTATATGCATCTTACTGCTTTATGCGCCTTATCCGTCAGATTTATTTTACTACTGCTCTGCATCAGTATAAAAAAAAAAAAAAATTATAAAAAAAAACCATTACGAAGTGACACTTTACGGTAGACTTCGAAATAATCCCTTTAAAACTAAAAAAAAAAAAAAAACAATGGAACTGTTATAAAGTCTACACCTAATGAAATTAAATTAAATTCAGCTCATATTGCAGTACCACAGCATGCCCATATTAGGAGTAAATCCTCCATTCGATTCTCTCCACCATAGTAAAATCTCTTCTAGTTAAACCGTACACTTTAATAGCTTTGCTTGATATTAAGGGAACTTTCAAGAACTTTGCATCAGTAACCAACACTGAAGCATTGAGAGGTTGACTCACCGCCTTAACTGGCTACTCATCAATATTTACAATGGAATAGATAAATAAATATTTCAATATACATACTACTTTTTGGATCTCTGGCACCCTGGTATCCACGAGCATTGTTTCTAATGGCTAAAATATAAATACTTATACGGTGTCTACTTGGCTGAGTTAGACCATTATACGTCATTCCGACCTCCATATCACTGCAGTGTTCCGATCACTATAGTGTTGTCCTCTTAGCATTAAAGTAAGCAGTTGTGTGTCTAAGTACATTGAACATCGAGTCGACGCACATCAATATTTTCACACATAAAACCACTTGATATATTAGTAACTAATTCAAAGACTTGGCGCGGCAATTGTCCGGATCATTACTGGACATTGTCTGCTATTTCCTCTACTTGTGCTCAGTAGCAGAAGACTGAATTTCTTGGGCAGACCTTTCTTTAGACATTTCCGATTTAGCCTAGGTACTGGTTGGCTTAAAGTCACTCTGTACAGGTTGACACAGAGGATATTTGAATCTGATGTGGTTTCACAATAGGCCGAAAAATGGATAAATGTGTCAAAGCTGACTTTTGTTCAACAGCTGTTCTAACTTAACCTAACTTTTATAGTCTCTAAGATCTGTTGTTTCATACATACATAACACACGGACATGGCCATATCGATTGAGGGTAAAGCCAGGGTATAAAAAGTGATTAGATTCGACTGAAAACATTCAGTCGTTCAGACAGATGAACATTTTTCAATGGAATCATCTGTTCAATAACTTATACTAGATACGAGTATTTTGTTTTTGAAAATTGTGCGCTTCACTGAGTCCTATGGTAATTGTTTTAGTTATTCATTGTATTGGCTCATCTTAGACAGATTTTAATCAGTAATGTAATCGCTACTTATGAGTTGTTTACCTTCCATATTTTTTTCGAAGCATCTGTGACATCAAAATTTCTAGAATGCAAACGAACGAAGCATCTTTTGGTTGTTCACCTTTTTTAAATTGTAGCTGTAAAAAGCATCGCTTTTTATAATTCCTGATGTTCCAGAGTAGAATGCAAACTTCTTAGTAAAAAATTTGAGTGTACATTATTTTGATTGTTAGACTTCGCCACTAATGTCTAACTAACTAAATGTCTATGCAAAATGGAGTAGAAAAATCGTCAAATTTTTTCAAAAATAAAATTTCAAAGCAAATTTAACTGTCAGCTAAGCTATCTTTATACAAATACACACTCCACCGCCGTTTCATACCACGCCCCTCAAACGTATTCAGCTTCAATTCGAAAATAGCGTGCGTCTAAGCGATTTGTATGCGAAAATAACTAAACATGGTCAAAATTCGAGCTACTCCAGCACACACACTACGCGCAACAACTTAAGGTAAACGCACTTTAAGCACGTTTTCTGCGCAATTTTCGTTAAGCGATTGATTTTTTTTTTCTTTTTTCAAAATAAATATATTGCTTATATTTTTTGTTGGTTTTATTTTTGAGCATTTTTTAACGATTTGATTTCGTTGTTGTAGCTTTTTTTTTTTTTTATTATTGTATGTTGGTACACTTGTTATGCCGCTATAGCAATCGCCTCCATTCAGACAAGTCGATTCAGGTTAATCATAATGCTAATGGATAACAGTGCAGTGTACCTACATATAACAAGCTAAAATTCGAGCTATTTAACTTTCGGCGGGTGTAGTCGCCTAAGTAGCTAATTTGCGCAAACTCACAAGGGAGCGACACCAACAGCAACAAAAATGTCTGAAATAGCACAATGATCTCGTTAAATGTTATAAAACTACCAAATTTTATGTGTGTGCTGAATTTTGCACGATATTTTTATGTGATTTTCGGTTGCTGGCTAATATGGCTCTCCCATTTTTTGTTGTTGTAAATTTTTATGTGGATGGATTTTGAATTCATTTTTGGAATAAATATTTGTCGATGTCACAACGGATGTTTAAAAATTTTGTCTGTTAATGTTGCGGGCAAGACGCTTAGATTAGGATTAATGATATTATCTCAGAAGATTTGTACTGCTGTTATTGTTGTAATGACAGTTACTTTGGTTTACTTTGCCCAATTGAATTAGCAATTCTTGAACAGAGGAGTTATCTGCTCTGCGACGGTTACGGGCTGATGTCCCGCTGTGTACTGGAAGGCTACTACTACTTCTTAATCATGAGAGAAAGAAGCAACATAAGTAATGATGTATAGCATGTTTTTTAATTTCAAGTTGTGTGAAACAAGTCTACCAGCGACTTCTTGTTTTTGCTCTCATTTTATATCATTTAAAGCAAAAAAGCATGATATATTTGCAGCTTTATGTTCTGTTTCAGAGCATAAAAGCCAGCTAATTATAATGTGGAACTAAATCTTCATATAACACTATAAATGAGTATCAGAATGCTATTCAATATGCTGCTTTGTACATACTAACTTGCCCAGCTGGTCGAAAGATGCACAGCTTCTCAAAAATTCAGGTTAAAAAATCGCTACTTGTCGGTTAGAGAAGATTGGCAACATGTTGCTTTCTGGCGTTGTTTTCTAGTAAAAATGATCAGCTATGTTGAATCATAGCAAAATGACTGCGTTGGTAGGATGAAAAATTTTGTTTATACTGTTTACTTCTGAGCAGATCACTTCGACTACACACACTCTATTTTAGAAGGATTATTACATTGAGACATACTATTAAGGTTCTATTTTCATTCTATTCTTCATTACAAGGCTGAGTTTTGCATACTAAAAAATATTGAGACGAAGATGCTGAAATGCTACAGTGTTTTTGGAACCTTGCCTTCCAACTATCTGTCTCAATCAGTTGCCTTATGTTTGGCGTAAAGTTTCATATTAATTCGAACTTCTTTTTGCATCAGTAACACACCTATTTTAATCGCTCTTCAACGTTGCCACTCCAATTGAACTTGAAATTCTGAAATTAATACTTTTAGAAGTTTCTCGCTCTGATATGGCTGACTTTTCAGCTTCAGCTTCAGGAGCTTGAAGTTTGGTCAATTAATTTTCTTATTAAAGAGGATTGATTGACTGCCACTTTGGGACACTGCAACGACCTCCAACTTCAACAATGTTGGTACTTACGCAGTGCAATACTCCACTGAGACCTGCAAATGCCTACGCTGGAGAAGTAATTCTTATTGAATAGTATTAGTTATGTTTTGTTTGTATTGACTGTCACTGAATGACTCTGGAGGATAAAGTAACATTTTTTTAGTGTTTGTGCTTTGCACTGTAAGAAATTTAAAGCAAGCCATAGAAACGCCGCATTGCACTTTGCAATGTCAGAGTGAACTTTTTTACAATGTGCTAATTTGCGACAACCAAGCGGCGTGATGCTTTTCTGTTCTGAACAGCCACTAATTAGAAGTTTTGTTTCTTACAAGCAAATCAGATGTTCGGCTGGTGTTTATGTGAGCAACCGACTATGGTTATGCTCGGACGGGCCATGAGCGCCCACGTGTGGTTTAGATTGTTTAAGCTCTAAATTAGAAACCTTTCCTTGTCCCGATGTCACTTGGCACATCTGGTAATATATTTTTGCATAGTCTACGCATTTCACTATGTCTTAGTTAAGCTCCAGTGAACATTTGCCATCAATTTTTTCAATGTTTCGTGCTGAATAGCTTCAATTTCCTATCGCATATTGTCTTTCAAGACTTCCAGTCTCCGCTGCTTCTAGACATAACAATTACCTCCACATTAAGAAGTTTGGAGTCGTTAAATCGGGCGATCGAAAAATTAAAAAAAAATTTCCATTTTACCAAATTATGTATCCGAGAACGCAATAAAGCGAACGTGATTCGTGTTATGTGGATTTTAACGCGTCCTGCTGTAACCAAAAGTTCTCCATGTAATATGAGACAAAATTTATGGCGCGGAGTTGAAATACTACGCAAACCAATACAAAAGTTGTATATGTGCCTGTAATCACTGTTACAAGGCAATGCCCCCCTTTTCTAGTCAGTGTATCCGTTTCTGTATTATCTACTTTTCCGTGGTAACTTAAGACTAAATTATGACTAATGTACTAAATTATCACTTATGACTAATTTATGCCTATTTCATACTATGGAAATTTTTTTTTTTTAATTTTATAGTCATATTAGCTTTGAAAATCTTTTCTAAAATGTGACAAACGTATAATAAAATATATATTATAATATATTGTTATAAACCATAGAAGCAGTAGATTTTCACAACATCGAAATCAACATAAAAAAAAGGGTAATTTTTTTCACTTTAACCAACCAATCAAACATACACAGTTCGACATAAACATGGAATTACTTGTCGGAAACAAATATCGGCTTGGCCGCAAGATTGGCTGTGGTTCATTTGGCGATATACATCGAGGCACAACCCTCACCACAGGCGAAGCAGTAGCCATCAAACTTGAAAAACACTGTACACATCCACGATTACACGTTGAATCGAAATTCTATAAGACCTTGCAAGGCGGTTTAGGTATACCGCGCATTATGTGGTACGGTTCGGAAGGTGATTACAATGCTATGGTCATGGAGCTGTTGGGACCATCGCTTGAAGATTTATTCAATATGTGCTCACGGCGCTTTACGCTGAAAACAGTGATGATGCTCGCAGATCAAATGATATCGCGCCTTGACTACATACACGCGCATGATATTATACATCGCGATATAAAGCCCGATAATTTTCTTATGGGTCTTGGCAAGAAGGATATAGTTATGTATATCATTGACTTTGGGCTAGCCAAGAAATATCGCGATACAAAATCGCGTAATCACATACAGTATCGGGAGAACAAGAATCTGACGGGCACTGTACGTTATGCATCGATCAATACACATTTGGGCATTGAGCAGTCACGTCGCGACGATCTCGAATCATTGGGCTATGTGTTGATGTATTTTAATTTGGGCGCACTGCCGTGGCAGGGTCTTAAGGCTGCCAATATACGCCAAAAATATGAGAGCGTCTCGGAGAAGAAACTCTCGACCTCGATTTTGTCGCTTTGCAAGGGTTTTCCCGGTGCATTTGCAAGCTATCTCAATTATTGTCGTCAGCTGCGGTTTGATCAGCGTCCAGACTATGTTTACATGCGTAAACTGTTTCGAAATCTATTTATACGTCTTAATATCGTATATGATCATGTTTACGATTGGAATTTATGCAAAAAAAACGGTGGTACACGTAATCCACATGCCATACAACAGCAGCAGCAGCAGCAGCAGCAGGATGACGATGGCGGTGCCGAGGGACAACAGCAACAGCAAGAGCAGGGCCAAGACGCATCCGGTGCAGCGGTATCACATCGAGCCGACGCCAAGGTTACAGCCGGTGGCAGTACACAATTGATTGGCAGCAGCACTGCACAGGCGCTTGTTGTTGGAGTTGGTGGTGGTATGCTGGACGGTGGTGCCACTTCACAGCTAATTGGCGTTGGTGGCAATGGCGGCTTGAATGTGGATGATTCAATGGCGGCTAATGCGTTGCGTTCGTCGTATTATAGTACACCCAGGGAACGTCCATCGATTCGTTTGCCTCCCGGTGGTGGTAGTGATGGTGGTCTGAAGCCAGGCGGTGCTGTTGGTGTTGTAAGTAACGCAAAATAATAATTTATTGTTTCTAAGAAGCGTTCTGCGAATTGCAGTAGCAAAATACGGCGGCATATCAAAATTATCTTATGCAGCAAAAATTATCTTTTGATGACAAAAAATTTAATATTCATGATGGATTTTTGTGGTACTTTTTCATTACGTAGATATTCTGCATTCTTTACTTTATTCACTATATGAATAGCTATAGTAAAATATAAAAAACAATAAAATTATAAATAAACCGCAGACTATTGCATCCACAATATTGCTTGGTATCTTTTTAAATACACTATTAACTCAAGAGCGTTCGATACATCACAAAACGACAAATAATAATTAAACTTGAAAGCGTTAAAATGCAACATTTAACTTGAGGAAGTTTTCTATTTTATAGATTTACAAGCATTTATTGCTTTTATTTAGGCTTTTTAATTAGCAAATAGCTATATACCGCGACTAGTGGATGTACAAATACATATGTTTATAAATATTTTCTTTTTTTTTATATAGCTAATATGCTTATGGCTCTAACGCCACAGGGCAACTATAAATGACACATCTCTCTCTCTCTCTCTCTCTCTCTCTCTCTATATGTATCTAGATACTCTAAACAAACGACTTTCACTCGTCGCAATTCGTCAAGAAAAAAATTTACAAAACGCCGGAAAGCTGCTGCTGCTGCTGTTTAAGATACTTTTGTATCTTGTTACTGTTTTGCTAGATATCATTTGGTATTTTGTAGTATAGCACACTATTACGAGTATTAACAGCAATTAGCAGTGATTTATGTTGTCAAACATTTTTCAACGAAATATAATAAATCGATGAAAGCTTTTCAAGTGATATTTCTTTATTTAGCTACACAAAATTTGTTACACTAAACTTAAATATTAAAATTTAGCTTGTAGTTCTCACGCAGCAAACAAAAAGAAACCACAAAACTTAAATGAAAAAAAAATCGGTAATCGCTCAATATTTGACTTTTGTTAAGCTGTCTGTATAGATACAATATCTAGATACATTTCAAGTTGCAATAAATCTTTAAAGTTTTAAACAACTATGACGTGTCAAAATTTGTTACTGCAACTGCAGTTTAAAGTTTTAAGCACTTCTTTGAAGTAGAAAATCAATCAGAAGACTTAAGCAACATATTTGATTAGTTCAGCTCACTTTCGTAATTTGTAGATACTTTATGCAAAAAAAAAAAAAAAATTTAAAAATTATTTTATGGCAAATCAAAATTGCATTACATGCATTATTCATTTGGCAAGTGTTTTGTAAATAATATGACAAAATTATTTTTGTTGCCGATGATGAGTTGTAAATATGTATTTAAAAGCAGACGGTACATGAAATATGATGTTGCATGTGAATTAAAAAAGAAACCAAACAAAACAAAAAAAAAACTCCAAAATAGTTTGTAATAAAATTAAGAAACATTCAAGTTGCCAACAAATTGTTTAAAATTTATGCCACACTCAAGTAATAATAAAAAAAGTAAAAGTTTGCAAATCTTCAAATCTTCAAATCTTCATCACTGTTCACTTTTGCTTTTCATGCCGATTTTGACACCTAATGTGTCGGCAATTTCGCTGCAAATCACTTAAGTCACAAATGTATTTTTAAGGACCGTTTCAAAAGTTACTGAATTGAAAGTGCGGTTAGCTACAATGGGAGGTTCTCAGTTATGTCAGAGAAATCGCATCACAAAGATTTCATTATTCGGACAATTAGCTGTGATGTAATTGATAATGTTGTCTAGAAAGTACAGCTGTGTCGAAATAGAATCATGACGAAATTTACAAGACAAGCCAAATTGATTAATTTTCTACGATTAATTAACTCGTATATAAAAAAGTAGCGTACCCGACGTGCGTTGCTACGCTCTCCTCTCGCTTATTTTTCACAATATCCTTTGCATTTGTACAAAAACTCATTTAGCTGCGTTAAAAGTGGCTGGGTTTTAACTTCTCATATGGGCATGACACCGCCTACTGTTCCAGTGGTTCATATATCAACTGGCGACCTTTACATTTGTACCAAATCTCATCCATCAATGTCAAACTGTTGCGAGATGTAACGAATTTGATTTCCTTACATATTTTGGGGGATGTGCACCACCCACTTTTCGAGTGGATCCTATTTCTTCCGGTGTACTTTGCATACATATGTACGAAATCGCATAAAACTGCGTCGAATAGTTGCTGAGATAGTATAACGAAATTAGTTATTCTTTTATATATGGGCGTAACACCGCCTATATTTTCAGTGGATTTTATATCTACCGGTAACCTTTACTAAATTTCATAAAGCTGCATCTATTGTTTGTGTTTCTCCTTTAACGAGGAGGTGGCGCGCCTTCGTTCATTTTTCAAATAAACCTTATTTCTCCCGTTGCCTTTTAGAGCGAAAATATCTATGCATACTCAAACATTCCTCGGTAATCTGCCTCTTCTATTTGTGAAAACCAATTGAAAATTCCCGTAGTAGTTTCTGAGATTGAATGGAATATGACTTTCAAAAGAAAGTTCACATTTAAAAAATCGATAAAAAAAGTAAGTATTTCATTGAAAAAATGTTTATTACACATTAAAATACACACTTTGGGAATTTATTTCTTGAAAGTGATATTGTCCAAATGTAAACCTTTGCGTTCACGGCATTCATTTAATCGAGCACTAAAATTTCCTCTGACGGCTCGGCAGGTATTCTCCGTGATGGCTGTCATTTCGTAACGGATATTATATTTTAATTGTGCCAGGGAAGTCGGTTTGTTGCCGAAAACTTTAGATTTGACGTAAGCCCACAGGAAAAAGTCCATAGGGGTTAAATCGGGATTTCGTGGAGGCCAATTTATGTCACCTCTCCTGGAGTTCAATTTGCCAGGAAAAATTTCATGAACGCGTGGTAGAGACCTGTTGAACGTGTGTGAAGTTGCTCCGTCCTGCTGGAACCATGTTCTTTGGTTATAACCAGGAAAGTTTTGCAGTTCATGCACAAAGAAGTCGTCTAACATCTCCACATAACGCTCTGAATTCACTGTAACTGTGCGTCCCCTTTCATCTTCAAAAAAGTAAGGGCCGATAATTCCTCGCGCCGACATCGCAGCCCATACGGTCACTTTAGGCGAATGTAGGGGGAGATTGGTTGCACTCCAGTAGCGGCAATTTTGCTTCTTTACATGTGCATTAGGATGGAAATGAGCTTCATACGAAAACAAGATGTTGGTAAACGTTGGGAAGCACCAAAATCATCTGGTATATGAATTCAAGCCTCTGCCCAGCATCCTGAGGCTTTAATTCTTGCGCCAACTGAATTTTGTAGGGGTAAAGCTCTAAATCTTTGTGTAAAATGCGGTACAATGATGATCTATGCACGTTTAAAGCAACAGCACGCTTCCGAATCGAAAGGTCCGGGTCGTCACGAACAGACTGAGTAACACTGTCTACGTTTTCGAAAGTTCTCGAAGACCTTGGACGCCCGGATTTTGATTTTTCCAGCGTTGAACCGGTCTCTTCAAACTTTTCGACCCATTTTCCAATGAGTCGAGAGCTTGGCGCAACATTTAAATGACGAACATGTCGAATACTGCAGAATTTTCTACGCGCTACAATCGCTGAATTAACGTTTTTGTAAAACTCACGTACGCACAACGCACCGTCCGCTCCCGAGAAACGCTCCATAGCGATTAAATTCCCAAAAGCTAGGCTACCGATTGACATACCCCCATGCTTCTCGGAATAGTTGCGTTCACACCCAGTTCAAATTAATAGAAATCATAGCAATTATAGTAGCAAAATCTAGTTAAACGATGTATTTGCTCTGAATAGATTGGTTGAAGCTACTTGTCTGCCATTTATTTCATTGCGCTTAGGGGACAAATTTGGCTGCAGCTTGGGGCATCTGAAGATACTAAAAACAAAAGCACCCAATCCATAAGAAATAATATGTTACAAACAGCGAAATGCCAATGGGAGCTAGAAAGCCACAACAGCTTGCCAAACAATTAAATATGCCCGATAATAGTCTAGCATAGGATGGTGCAAAGTAAAACAAACTGGGCCAGTAGAAGCCGGAAAATATGCCAAATCGGTGGTGACGCCTACGGCGACAGTAAGTAACACCACAAGTATTTGTTTAGCGAAGAGTTGGCAAGGATTACGCCGCCAAGGCAAGCATAAGTGATAATGTTACGTGCAGCATAAACACAACGTCGAAATTTTGTTAGATTCAGATCTCGTTTTGCTTCAATACGAATATAGCTGCACAAGACTATGGATAACACCTTGGATACAAATGAGCCAATAAATGACCTGCTGCATGGAAGAAAAAAAACAGTTGCCCGGTTCGAAAATAGTACCAATCGGAAAAGTATCAATCCGTAATAATGGGTATTGCAGTAGGTATTCCTGTGCGCCATTTTTATGATGCGTCGGCTGATCGATAAGGCCATTATTGTTAAATATCGTAAGAATTCTAAAAAAAAAATTGCATTAATTTCAAGCAATCCTCAAGAAACAAAACTAATTGTCAGAAAAATATAATTTTTCTTCTAAAGCTACAAACTTCAACTGTCAAATTAGCATTAATGAGTTGCCAGTGAAGATTCTTCACACTACACTGGCTTACAATCAAAATATACATTCGATGCCACTATATATTTCTTAGAATTATGTCCCGAAAACCACATTGAATATTAAATGTTTAATTTTTCCTTCTTTTTTTTCGGAGATAGTTTCATATTAGGCCATATCTCTAGTTAAAACAAGTCCAATTAGATTGCCAAAATCAACATATTAAAGCTATTAAAATGTTAAATAGTCGCATTTAACGCTGTTTTCCAAACGGTTCAGTAGTTTAAGTGTTATGAGCCAAAATATGTGTGAATTTTCGATTTTTTGTAACGTTTCCAATTTGTGCATTCTCATATATTTTGGTCCATAACACTTTAATTACTGAACCGATTGAAAATCAATGTTTGAAGCGATTGTTTCATATATTATTACCTTTAATATGATGTTTTTGAGTACCAAAATCCATTTTTCTAACTTGAGTTATGCCCTAATTTGTGAAACTATCTCCGAAAAAAATAGAAAAATATTAAAAAATGTTGTATCCTGAACTAATCATGAACTAAGGTAAACTCCAAAAAACTGTTTGATATGATAGTGCAATTAAGATAAGTTTATTGACTTTAAGTTAGCGAATATGTGTGAGTATTGAAAAGAAAATTTAAACTTTGAACATCGTCATTTATTACTGTAGAATTCATAGCATGAGAATTTGAATTTTGAATTTTATATCATAGCACGTTCGAGGTTAAAGCTGTACTCATTAAACTAATACAGAATTATAGTATATGACTTTACAAAACATCTTCAAATATTTGAGCTACCAAGGCACACCAAAGCAGGCTAGTCGAAATATTTGCTAATTTATATACTAGATATAGATAACACTTATACGTTCTTGGCTTTAGTGACTATGTGAAGTGAATATTTATATTTGTCATAGCAAACTTTAAAACAGGCCTTGTAGTATATGTTTTTGCTGCTGTTGTTGTTGTTGTTGAATGAAACACCTTTGCGTTAGCAACAACAGCTTCAATCTCACATCTCGTACGTCTTATATAGCATTTTTATTGTTGTTGTCAGCTGTCAATTTTGCACGCACTTCACTTTACTCTTGCCACTTGTTAGTTTTGAAACATTTTTTTTTTGCAACAAAAAAACTAAGAAAATGTATCTAAATAAAAGCCTTTTAATGTTGAATTCCGTTTTACTGCAAAAAGCAAAAGTGCAATAAAATTTTTTGCAAAGCGCAGTTACAAATTCAAAAGTAATTAATCAAACAACAAATATGCTGAAGTAGTTTTGCATATAAAAGTAAAAACATTTTCAATTTCATGACTTTCAAATAGCAATTTCGCTCTCACTCATTGAAAAACAATTTAGCGAAGCGTTAAGCTGGTTTAAAAACTAAAATGCAAAAAAAAAAAAAATATTTTCATTCACATGAGTTTACATTTTGGCGCATGACCCGCAGGTGCTGACTTTTCGCACTCAGTTCGCCTTCTGGCACATTTTTGGATGCGGTTCGCTGGTAGTAGATACTTTTAGCTACTACCGCTGGTGGTGACTAACTACGCCGAACTAAAATTTTGTTTGTATTATGCATAAATAAAATGAGTCATCGTAGTAGCTGCATATACATATTCGCATATATATTGTAACATTGAGGGCTTCTTGCATATGCAGATACAATATACCTACTATAAACGATATAGTTACATAGCAGCTTACTAGTATGCAGCTATAATTAAAATGTAACAAAAGTGTTGAAAAAAACGAAAAAAGGTTTAAGTGCGAATGTCGCAAAACAAAAGGCGATACATTTTAACCCTCATATGTTGTTATAGTTTGATGGCGTCAACCTTTGTGAAACCTTATGAATGCCAGTACATTTAATATATCGTATATATATGTACCATTTGAATAATCTGTCTATCTGTCAGTCTGTCTGTATGGGAATTGCATTGTATTTTTGGTGCATTTCCGGCAAATATTTAGCTTTTGTTTTCAATTTATTTACCCTCAGCATATTCCTTTGAAATTGACTACACTACACTTATACTGTAGTGCAAGGTTTTATAGATTTGTTGGAAATTTTGTTGCTTGGTATAGAATGTATGAAAAACACTAAAACATTTGTCTACATACATAACAAACCTTGTGGGGGGGTGTTTGAGGGGGTGTTCTGTCAACAGTTAAATGGGGAAAAATTTTGTTTAATTCGAACGTCTTATATGTACTTGGTTGAATAATCTAAATCAAATAAAAAAGCCTCTTGACGAGGTAAAAATCAAGTGACGAAAGCATACTTGGAACACACAAAACTACTGATATGAATTTTGTGACGACATATTTATATTTTTTTCATTTGTATGGTTGGAATCGATTGTAATATGTAATTAAGTGTTCGTCACGAGCCCCAATACTGCTAAGGGAGGATATTTTTAAACCCCCATATATTTCGGACTGGGGTGATCCGATATTATATGTATTAATATTTTCTGAAATTATATTTCAAGAACTTTTTGATGGTATATAACACGTTTCGATCGGACTTACCAGTAAAAACTTCGATATTGCGCGCAGCCACACTGAGGTGAGCTTTCGTCACTTGCATTCAGATAATGTATTTTATATTTTCGAGGCTCTGAAAACGAGTCCGAAGTCCATTTTACCGCATTGTTTTATGTGTTTGTGAATTTTTGAGGTTATGTCAAATACCCTGACGTTATGAACTAATATGAACTAATTCGAATTCCATTTCATATAGGTCAAAAAACATTTTCTTTTTGTGTGACTGTGTAATCAACTTCTTATGTCTCTGGTATCTATAGTTTTTCTTCATCTTGCAAAAACTACTGAATGGATTTTAGTGAAACTTTACAATACTATAGCTCATATATCATAATAACACATAGCCTATAATTTATAGCCTATACATAAGATTAAATTAACGCATTTATTTAATTAATTTAAAACAAACACAGCGCAAACATTTTAACCACGTCTGCTGCTCTGAGTAGACGACAAAAAGCTTTTAGCTACAAAATCGTCTAGCGTTCATATGTTTGCCGTACTGATCATTCTCGATCGGTTACCATCTTTACCCGTTCTGATCATTCTCAATCGGTTACCATCTTATCGGTTATTTTAATCCTAGTACAATATTCATGCTTAACCCTAATACAATATATTACCCTACATACTAACATTTATGTTTACAATATATACATATGAGAATAGGTCGTTAAGTATTTTTCACCCTCCTACCCCCACCCCATATTTTTTAATCGCGATTTTAGCATTTTTGTATGAACAATTTTATTAATCGAGGAGTCATGAAGAAGGGCGCAGTGGAGAGCTCTTATATTTTTATGCACGTTATGCAACACAGTTTGTTGTATGCCACGAAACCGTTGTATGTGGGAAAGAGATAGATAGAAACAAAGCATTCCTTTCCATATGTATGTACATAATCTATATTTCATCAAAATCAGTTGAGTATTTTGTGCGTAACAGGGTTTAACAATCTTCACTCACAGAATGAAAGCATTCAGCTACGGTGTCATCTTGCAGTTGAACCACAGTGTGTTCGTGTGACACCGGGAAGATGGTGACCTTTCTACATATAAAATTAACTCTGGGATACTCGATTAATTTGTGGACTATGTTTTCGGACTGGAGGACCTTTATATTTGACGCCTCCATCAGAGTACGGGGATGTTCAATTAACACAGACTTCAAATCACTGTAATCGAAAATTATAGGATTTATTATGTTAGATCTAGCAAGCGTGATTGTGAGCATCAAATTTTGAATTTCAGTAATTAACATTCTATTCCTGACCAGTAATGCCTAGTATAAATGTGGGGTGTCAACCAGTTTGCTTCTGTTTCTCTGTGTTAATTTCTACCTGTCTATTATTTGATGCAATTAACTTTGATTCTGTCATTCTAATTTTTTCTAAACTATTTAAAAAATTATTTTTTGTTATTTGAGGTTGTCCTTGTGGACCACCCTCCCCTTAATGAGAACAGGCATTCCTAGATCTGCTTGAACAGTTTCCTAATCTTCTGTTGTTTTTGACAAATACATTTTTTTCCTTTTCTCTCTCATTCGCTCTCGACAAAGTTAAATATAGATTTTATATTTTGTCTTATTTGTCATTCTTTGCTTTAAATCGGAAGAAGAGTAGGCAAGGCTTAAGGATAGAAGAGTGTGCTTGTCTCTTTGCTTGTAGTTATTGTTGCGTTCACGCGCAGTGAACTATCAATAATAATAAACGCATAAACTAATATTATAAAAAACATTATTCCTAAATCCGGTCGATTCAGTCGACCGATGGTCATATACACATATATACTAGTGTACATAAATGTATGTGTGTACAAAATTCCGTGAGGCTTCTTTTCGTTGATTTAGTGTAAATTGTTTATTTTCTTTATGCATGCTTTTCACTTCCTCCACTTCAAATTTCATTAAGATCGGATGATTAGAAGGCGCTTCAGATGCAAACATAGGCATCCTACATATTCACCTTACTATTCACCATGTATAAAATTTCACCATGATATGGTGTGTATGTACGTAGTATTCTCACGTTCGCACTAATTTGCCTCTTTGATTAGGTGCACTTTTTTTGTTAAAACATATGTAAATTAACAGCTTACTTGTTATAATTACCGTTACAGCTTATCAATCTATCAAATTAACAATCTGTTCAACTTTTTTCATAATCATGCGAAAGACATATGTGTTCTTAAGGCTTTTCGATTTCATATGAAATGTTAATAGATATAGCAAAGTACGAGTATATACGCAGTGTATACAAGCTTCGTTTCCATAGTTCAAATAAATACTGTAGTGCATTTGCAAAAATAAATTATCTATGTCATTTTTGCATTCAAATGAGACAATAAATTTGATGCATTACATTCTATGGGTCTTCAATTTCACATATGACATTATGCAAATGAGTTTGAAATTTTTTAGATACAATAGAACATTAATCCAAATAGCTTAGCTACATTTTGACTTATTATTGTTTGGTTTAGATCTTTGGTTTCTTTTAAGCGCATGAGAATATGTTGCTTAAGTTTATGTTATAAAGAGATTTAAAGTGTTCTTATAGTAATTACAAAACTGCCGAATTTACGTTCGCAATTTTAAAAGAAACTATAATCTAACTAAAAAATCATACAACCGCGTCACCTCTTTACTTAGCATTACATTGTTGCCTTCGTGCGCAACAAATTAACGCATAATCTTGGCAATACCTTCAAAAACTACAATTACCATTCATTTTAAAGTCAATATTTTCGAAAATCTGCCTATGAAGACAAATAAACAAACAAAAGACTTAAGCAACAAACTTGCTGAAGTTGACTTCGTCGTCGTCGTCACCATTTTGGCTCTGCGTAATTCCATATATTTATTGTAGATATTTGTACTTCAAGTTTTTTTTTTCGTTTTTTTTTTTTTTTTTTGTTTTGCCAAATCGACATGTAAACTCAGCTATTTACTCAATCTAAGCCATGCGTTAGACAAATAACTCATACAAACTCGCTTGAAAATCTTTAGTGCAAACATTTATTTTCCGTTTTCACATTTGTCATCCATTTGATGATGTAGTTTTGAATCTTTTTGGTTTTACGACAAAATTTTGCATGAATCATGTTGCTTGTTTTCGTTGTTGGCTAGCTTTCAATGTCAAATCTGTAATTTGTGTCAAAAATAAATAAATGGAATAAGAGCAGCGTTTTCAAATTTTAAAGTGAAAAGATGTTTCAAATGTATCTGAAATGCAGCTGTGCGTCTGTGCGTTTCACAATGAAATGCGAGCACCCACATAACACAACAATTTGTAACTTTGATGTTTTTTTGTTTTTATTTGGTTTTAAAACTTACTTTCGGCATAATATTTTTCAGTTGGCGTTTTTTGTTTATCTATTGAACTGTACGAGTATTGTTGCTTTAGTTTGATTTAATTGCGCTGCTTGCTGCTCTCAGATACAATTTTGGCAAGTCATTTGACTAGTACTAAGCTAAAGTTGTTAAAAAGCTCATTTAAACAAATTAATTGAGTTGTTGCTTTGTTCGAAAGACAATTGTTCAAGGTAAGCTTGGAAAACACATATATGGTATATAGAATTTCCTTTGTACAAGCACAAAGAATTCTGTGAATGGCTACAAAAAGAACATTTTTTTTTTTTTTTGCTGAAAGTTTAAATACTTCAAAGTACTGCAATTTGTATGTATTTCCTATAGACAGAATATCATCTTTAAGTCTTATGCTAAATCAATCAGTTCCTATACTCACTTGATTTGTTCGAGCTATGAACACCTGTCAGTTAATTTGATTTGGTTTATTGAAGCCTGATTTAAAAATTGGTTGATTATGGAAAGTCCGTTGTATGTTTGGATTTGCTTACTTGATATGCCCGAAATTGATGTGTTTGTTTTTATGTGCAAAGCAGCACATAAAATTTGTCATTAGTTAATAATTTAAAGATGTAGAGTTAATATTTAGAACTTGAAAAGCTTATTGTCTATCTTTGTCTTGCTTACCAATAACTCAAAAAAGCTTACAAATTAGAGTTGCATTGTTTAGATTTATACTAATTTAATTAAACTAGTCTTACAACTGCACTACCAGAAAATTGCTTTTTGTACGTTGTATAGTTAGCAAACGAATGCGTAGCTAAGTGTGGAATTACGTCGTTAATAGGGCATTTCCAACGACCAACATTCTTTACATTCTCAGTCTATGTTGCCATTCGGCCGGAACGAGCATTAAAATGACCGTCACATTTATTAGCACCACAAACCGCTGTTATATTTAAATACATAATACGAACGTCATTTTGCCACTCACATGTTAACGACAACGAACATTTGTTAGTGCAAGGAGGAATGGTTAACAATGCGAATGTTGAGAGTGTTGGGCCCAGTGGAATTGACCTAGTATAAGGCAACTGTGAAGAATGCAACTACTGCCAATCCAGTATAACTATAGCAGCTAAATTCCAAGCATTAAACTTAAAACTTGAGCAAAATTGCAATTGAAACGCGTATAAAATCTTTTCTTCTTTTTTATATTGAATTTGTATGCTCGTAAAAACAAATAGAAGGTAGTGTGTGATGGCGTTGAGTGGCTCGGGTTTATATTTATTCCTATAAAACTGACACAAGTTGAATTTTTGATCAGTTGAACGCTCTAATCCCTAGTGTATGTGAAACCCTATCATTTTTTTTTTACCGCAGACTTTCAAACTACTAATCTACAGAAAAACTATAACCAAGTTTCCACCATATTTTTTTTTTTTTGTAGCTTAGCTCAAAAAATCGTGGGCTGGAGTGGTTCACTCCAAAAATTTGGCCAAAAACGCATAAATATTAGCTTAAATAGCTTTAAATGTTTCACAAAGCTGAATACATGAAAATATATACACAACTACAATATTTATAGACTCTGATGTATTTAAAAATATAAATATAGTACCAGAGTCTACAAAAAATAATATTTCAATGAAATAAAAATTTTGGTTTAATTAAATTTATTTGTGGCTCAGAAATAGCGATTGAAACTAACAAAATCTGAAATATGCGCGTATTGAAAAGATGGCGCCAAATGAATGAACCACTTCAACCCACAAAAAATGAACCACTCCACCCAACTAAAGTTATTTCACAGCTATTCACGTTATATTGGCTATTGTAAAATGGATGGCAATTTCTTTTACAAATACGACATATGTGTCTCAAGTAACCAACCTGACGTCGTATGGCGATTGTAGTTTTTAAACAACATCTATCATTAGATCACTGTTACATTTTGTGCAATCTGCATCATTAAGTATGTGTTTGACATCCATTTAGCGCGGACATGAAAGACTGATAGAATTTTTTTTTTGTGATCTGTTTTGGGAGAGCGATTCAGTGAACAGTTCGATTTCTATTGAAAAATCAGCTGACATAATAATAAGAAGATGTCAGCTGAAAGCTATATTCAACTTAATCTTATAAGCGAAAAAAGGCTAGTGAAAAACTCCACTCCACCGTACCGAAGCCTACCTATTTAAAGTGTAACAGTAACGTTCTTTTAATTGAACTACTATAAATAAAGCATAAGTTAATATTTATTATCACAAAAACAATGAATCATTTCAAAATTGTGATTACTTCATTTCGTGGCCAGGTTGTGTGGATGTTCGAGTGTAACCCTGCTATGCAGGTCGTATGGTACGATGTTTTACCATACATGCATAGTCATTTCAAAGTAAACGAGCGAGAAACAATATTTAATAATAGTTTTTCGAGTTAGCCATTGAGCCAATGAGTGTTTTGGTAAAAATATCTAGCAGTTTCAACAAATTTTCAAATTATTTAGCTTAATTACATGTACATTTACACCACAAATTATTTTATTTAGTGTTGAACAGCTGATGAGCAGGGTTGTATTTTTTACTCAAGGAATATATCAAAATTACACAATATTCAAGCATTGGAAAGAGGTAAGAAGTAACATGGAGTTATAGCGCAGATTAAACTTTTTCGCATAGTTTGTCATAATAATCATTAATCGACTAGCTATGAATAATATTGTTTTTCAATATACACTCTTCGAAATTTGAATAAAGGCACCTCATTTTTTTTTTTGCATGAAAAATCATGTAACGATGCCTTGTATTTGTCATCATCGTTCGATTTCGAAATTCAATTAAAGGCAATGCCTTTGTAGCTGTTCCTGCGAAATATTGTAAAGTCAAATAAATTTTGTACGTACTTATGTGAAGTGCTGAGTCTATTTATGACCAGAAAAGAATCAAAAAACGCTGACTTCTATTCAAAATTCAAAATGGGAAAGGGAACAACACTTTCATCCGAAGAAATTGCAAAGGTCCTTGCTTACAAGGATACTGGTATGTCCAACCGAAAAATTGCGCCGAAATTAAACCGCTCAGCCTAAGCAGTGGACAATTTGATCAAACTTAAGGAAAACTCTAACAAAAATTGCTCAAAGAACAAGAAACTAAAAATTTCTCCAAGGTCTTTCTCCAACCGCAATTATTCGCTCCGGCTTAAAGGAAAACGCAACAGCTTCCAAAATTAAAACTGATCTCCAACTGCCAATAACTACACGTTGAGTGCAGCAAATTTTATAGGGCAGTAACCGACTAAAGTGGAAGAAAATGAAGTCGAAGCCAGCACTTACTAAAGTGCATAAATTAGCAAGGCTGGATTTTGCAAAACAGCATATGGCGTGAACAGAAGAGTGGAAGAAAGTGATTTTTTTTATGAAAAAAAAGTTTATATTGATTTCCCAGATGGTTTCAATTATTATTGGCATGATTTAGAAGAATCTGAACGCTTTTCAACAAAGAGAAACTGTGAAGATGTCTCTTTGATGTTTTGGGCTGCATTCAGTTTTTACAATAGGACGCCTATTTGCAAGATTACTGCAAGCATGAATTCAGAAGGTTATACAAACTTGCTAGATGAAGTCCTTGTAAGCTTTATGGAGCAGCAGCCGGACCAAGAAACAATTTTCCAACAGGATACGGCCCCGACACATGTATCGCGAGCCAATCGTCAATGGTTTCAAGCAAGGAAAATTGAACTTTTGGAGTGGCCAGCACCTTCTCCAGACTTGAATCCTATCGAAAACATGTGGAGAAATCTTGCTAGACGTGTTTGCGCCGGTGGAAGAAAATTTCAGTTGTTAGAGGAGTTACGATAAACTACATTGTTAAACAACTATTAAAGAATTAAACAGTAAAAAAAAAACAAAATCTTTTCCTTAATTTTTAATATGAAATACGTATGAGAAAAATGAGTTGTCTTTAATTAGATTTCGGGGAGTGTATCTGAACTAAATTTGGTATATAATTCTGTATGCTTCAATGTTTGAAACTTAATTTTCAGTTTCTTCTAATATTTGTTTAAGATTTTTTTCTAAAATTTCAGAAAGTCAAACCCTTCCATGCACCAAACACTCAAATCGATTAAATCTTTTCTAAAACATCATGTTTACTGTAGACTTTCTGTGTCACACGAATTCCAAACTCTTCTGAAAAATATCTTTTCAAGTTTGCAACAAATTTAATATTAATAAATGTTGTTTTCCATTTAAATTTCTTCGGATTTCAACTTTCATTTTTCGCACGCAACAAAATTCTAACGCATAAATTTTGCTCATAACTAATTACAGCAAATCACGTTTAAATATTTAAATTCATTCAAAATGTTAAGTCCAAAAGTAAAAGTTTCCAAAATACTAAATTAGAATCACGAGAAGTAGAAGCGTGAGGTAGAAATTCATATTCACATCTCCATTATAAAATCGAAGTTATCTGCTAAATTTAAAGCAAATGTCACACGATATTAGTTGATGGTGGTGCTGGTGCTAATATGTCATTAAGTTTTTGGTTTATTAGTAAAGTTTTTGTTTTCGGTGATTGTTTAACTTTAATTAGCTGCCTCGAGTCGAGAAAACAAAAAGTCTAAAAAATATTGTCTAATAGCAAATAAATGAAGGCTAAAGATAATGTAAACACAACAATTTGTCTTGCTTTTTTGCTGTTTAGTATTTGCCAATCACTTAGATTTTGTCTTCTTCTTCTTCTTCTTCTTCTGAAGATTAAAGATTGCGTTGGATTGATAAAGCATCAACAAGCTTTGAATTTAGATTGAGCTGATGCTGTAGTCTATGAAGAAGTACATAGAGCACTGGAGCGTATGATGATGATGTTGTTTCGAACGATGACGATGATGAGCATGTTTTTTTTTTTTGCTAATAATAAAGCTGACGTGTTCTTGTCCAAATAAGGTGCGAAATTTTTGTATCTATGAAGTAGCTAAGTATTGTTTGAAAATATTTCCGCAAAATATAATTTAGAATGGTCAAATGTGTGATGAAAATGTTATTGTTTAACTGGTATAGGTTAGGTTAGGCTATGTGGCCGGCGGCAAGTGTAACCAACATTACTTACGACAAAGAGGCCCACAACACTCCAGAAAAACTCTTATTTCAGAGAGACCGCCATTGGGAACAACTGGTACACACAAGGAGAAGTTTTAATATTACAGCTTCATTCTATTATCTGGTTTTCGTATCCTGACTTATATCATTAATTGGAATGTGAGTGTAGATTGCAGTGTATGTGAGTATAATTTTTATAATTTATGACTCTCAGCACCACTTGCCAACACTATTTTTAAAGAGAAATAAACTAAAAGCTAAAAATAAAACAGCGCTTCACGCATGCGCAGTAAATTAAATGAAAATAATGAAAATTGCACATGTCTCACAGGCTCGCAGCTAAAATTTATATGCTTATATAATATTTGCATTATTTCATATTTTTGCTTATTTCATAAACATTTTTTCCGCATTTGATTATGCGAATAAAGAACGCGTTTGACAGCTTTTGACTTTTGATTTTGTATCAATCAACCAGCAGAGTCAGGTGAATAAAAAACATTAAAAAAAAAAAAAAAAAAAAAACTAAAACCGAACTTGTTTGACAATATTTTGACGTGATTTTAATCAAAATATCTCATGAGACTTAATAAGCAAAAGAGGAAGAGGTAGCGTAGTTGCTTTAGAAAAAACAAGCCATTTATTGCAAGCGAAAAGTTTTAAAATCGAGGTTCATACGATAAATTGTTGAGCTTAGTAATAAATTATATTTAACAGATACTGCAAACTATTTTTTATGTTTTGCACCAAAATGTATTTGAGGAGTGTGAAAAAATCGACACGCGCCAATGCAAAAAGATCTCTTTAACATAACGAAAACAAAAATAGAAAGTGATAATAGAAAAATTTGCTCATAAAAATATGAGCACATTTTAATTAGATTAATAGTAATTAGAGAAAGACGTGAATCGAATTTGTTTAGCGCAACATACCATACACACGAGACAGATATTTTGAAAAAAGCTCACAGGGAAAAAATTTTGTAAGGCACGGCCCAACATCAAACTATACTTCAAATTGCATTAATAGACTATGTTTTTGATTTTTTGTCCTTTTTTGTTCAAAACGAGAAGAAGATGAATATTTTTGTAAAATGTTTATCGTTTTTTTGGCGGGCCCTGACAACAAGCTGGTTCTGCGCCCAACTCCAATAACGACTACTGAACTTGCAGCTTACTGTAGCTTTTTAACAAGTTTTAGAGCCACTTTATGTTTAGCTAAAAAGATGATTATAACTTCAAATTGGGTCCTAAATATTTTTAAATAATGCATTGCCACGGAACGGAACCGAAAGAAACTTACGCTACAATTTTTTTTTTCGAATTTCGTGTTCTCCAATTCAAATTCAAAATTGACTTTGTTTAAAATGTGATTTATTATTTTATTGTACTCATAATTTCAATTTTATATCAGCTGATCGCTGCAGCACTTACAAATTTTCATATAATTTTGACATTCACACATTAAGCTGACAGTTAGCTTAACGGACGAATGTGAAAGCGAAAGTGTTTAACTGCCGCTCTATTTTATAGATTAAATTTATAATGCAGTTAGCTAATTGAGACTTAAACTGCACATTGATAAAGCCATACTTACTCACTTTAGGAACGTCAAATCTGAAACCAGTGCCTTATAATATAATAGACTTTTATAAACAAATTAATTACAGATTTAGTATAGATATTTTGGCTATATGGGTATAAATAGTTGTCAAAAATCTAAAAGTTTCTCAGTTTGGCTGACTATAAATTTCATTACAGTTCATGATTCACATAAAGAAGTACTTCATGGGCGATGATTTTATTAGATAACACAATTTTAATTGTACTCGAACTGCTGCATTATTTTTTTCTTGAAGTCTTTTACTCGTGCAATTAATATTAAGCAGATTTTAGATGCAACGAGTCTGCGTAAAATAGTCTATGCATTTTTAAATCTTTGTCTTTTCAACGCCATTAAAAAATTTGGAAAATATATTTTCATATTTTTTTGGTTTTTATACCATTCACACATAGTAGTGTGAATGTCTGTCCGTCTGTCTATCTGTCTGTGTGTTGTTGTGTATTTTTTGGAGTGCCCAATTTTTATGCTATCCAGTTGAAATTTTGCACATACACTTCTTTTTAATGCAGTTTAACAGATTATCCACTTTTTGTGGTAGCCCTCATACAAACCCACCGTTAACTTTTGACTTTTTGTATGAAAAACTTCTTTATTAAAGTCAATATTAGGTTGAAATTCAATGTGGTGCCTTTTCATGGTCAGCCGCTTAACATACATAGACTAATGGGCGTGGCGCGCCAACTTTTGGGGTAGCCCCCATACAAATCCAGCGCCCACTTTTGTGTGTTTTTATGGAAAAATACTTTTTTAAAATAAATATTAGCTTGAAATTCGATTAGTGGATAACCGCTTTATATATATATATATATACAAATGGGCGTGTCACTCCCAATTTTTGATACATACCCACAGCTCACTTTTATGCATTTGTATGAAAAAGGTTAATTACAACTTGAAATTCGATATGGTGGCATCTTATGGATGGTGGGTGTGTACTGCCCTATTTAACCCCCTCCCTCCCATACACGTTTATGTTTTACAATACGATCTAAAATTTCGTATGAATGGTATTAAAGCTTCGGTTCAACCGAAGTTCACGTTTTTTCTTGTTAATATTTATAATTAAGAAAAAAAAAAATATCGAATTTATAAAATATTTCATAATGTAGTTTAATCACAATTATACAATACAATAAAAGTTTCTCAAAAAACTTAAAGCCAAATTGTTTTTCTGGAAGAAAAGAATCAGCGTCTTTATTTGCAATATTTCTAATTTTAAATATTTTTATTGCTGTAAGTCTTTCGTTTGCTGCCGCCACTTTCGGCTTGTTTAAACATGCATATAAGTATTTATCTAATAAATTCACATGACAGCTTTTGTTATGCAAATTACAATTATTTTTTATGTATTTTATGCAAATTGAAATATATTTTTATACAAAAGTTCAGACAAGAGCAGACACCAAACGAACTAAGTCCCAAAAAAAAAAAATAAAAAAAAAAAAAAAAAATTATTATTTAAACAAAACCGGCTTTTAGCAACTTGCGTTTTGGAGTGTAGCGCGTGTTTACATATTTAGTTATATTTGAAAACAAATATTTATTGCTTATTAGCCAAAAGATGAGTCTCTAAAATGATGGCAATTTAAATATTAGATATATTTAGATTCAAGAACACGCCAACAAACAGCTGCCATACAAACGAATATCTTTCATTTTAATTAAATTGCACTTGGAGTGCAAACATTTCATTAGATCATCTTTCAACACTCACAGCTTTTTACGGTGCACAAAAGATCTTTTCGTTTAGTTTCGTTATTATTATTATTATTAATTAGAAAAAGGAAATATTTGTTCTAACAGCAGATAGTTGGCAAAGCAACTAGAACAAAGCAACCCAAACATCGCCTGACGTTTATCAATAAAAGTGCATCAAAAAATTGTAGCTCGTCGTTTGAAAAATGCCTGTTATTTTTCTTTCTTCTGGAGCATAGAGCACGGAGGAGCATTCAGGCATCAAAGATTTTTGTAGACATGCGAGTAGTCTTCGACTTTTTTTTTTTTTTTTTTTTTGAAAAATTAGAGAAAGGCATGTTTGCTTCTAATTGGAATTTGATATTTCTTCGATGATGAGTTTTAAACTGCAGCAACAGAAAAAAAAATATAAAAAATAAAAATCGAATTAACCAAAAGGTGTAAGAATGAATGTAGTTACACGACTTTCAGCGCAAGATGCTTGAACTTGGTGAAGTTTTTGTTTTGTTTTCTTAAACTCATCACATGTAGAACGAAGTTGAGTATTTCCAATTAGTTGTGAAGTTTGTAACGCATTTTGAAATAGCTTTTAAATTATAAGTATTTATTTTGAAATAGTTCGAGAATGTCAAACAGTGGGCTTTCATTTTATAGACTTAAATTTTAAACGAAACTTTTTGTTGATTTTAAATAATTTTGTATATTCACAGGTAGCGTCCTTCCATAAAAACTAACCGTTCATTTTTGAGCTTAAGGCTTGAGGTGATAACTTTTATAAAAGTTTTAATGCTGCAATTTCAAATATTGCCTACGTTTTATTACCCTAAAATAGTGATGCCCAAGAAGAGA
>JAWNNQ010000696.1:0-14613 GCA_035044765.1 Leucophenga montana
TTTTAAATTATTATATTATACTTATATCTCGTCAAATTTTACTTGAAAAGGTGATTATATGAATAAAAAAAGATGTATATAGATGACATTTTCTGGAGAGGATTAGCTTAAAATGGTACATCCATTCGAGAGTGTGGGAGATAGTCCGAATCATTGGGCTCCCGCAACAGGATATATACTCCTTCCAAAAATCTTGGGTATTGAGGCGGGAACATGGTATTTTAGGTAGTCACCTGATTTTTATAAATTCTAGTACCAACTATTGTTGGTTGCAGTCCCCATTCCAAAAACCCATTGGAACATCTATAGCCCACATTATCCATCCCAGGATTGACCAAGTGGCATATCTTCACTAAAATTCTTTGGGACTAATTCTATACTTCAGGAAAACGCCATCAGTTTCTGGAATATCTTCTTTTTTGTGCCGTTTTCTGGAGAGGATTGGCTTAAAATGACATAAAAAAAACTGTTGGTATTGGTTATAATCTCAAGCATACGGTAGAAGTATTCCTTAACAAAATCTAGCAGAGTTAAAAGCCAACGAAGCACACAAATTGAATTCAAAACAAGTGCTTAAATAGCTTTATAAAATATGAAGTACTCGCCTGTAAAAACTTCGTGTATGATACAATATATCAGTTGAGCGGTTGTCAACTGCCTGTGATTCAATCACGGCGACTGAAAACCACTGACCATCAGATGCCACTCGATATTGTAATTCACACTGTGAAAACTCCATGCGCTTCTGCTTATTTACATCTGAGATATGGGGCCCCTTACGGGCGAATCGACAATGATACCCAGTTTTTTTTTTTAATTTCAGGACTGTATAATCGGAAATTATGTTTGAATACCTTTCTTCCAGTTGGTCAATCTTGGATTCTGTCGCACTGAATCTCGCGTTATTTCTCTCGTTTTGTAGAGAGAGTTGGATGACCTGATCGGGGTTTTGACCGGATAGAACCCTTTGAAGTGTACTTAGTTATGAGTGTTTGGATTTCCCTCAAAATATAGCTTTAAAATAATTTTTCCCCCATGCGCACAAATTTTTATTTCCATTGTTGTCCATGGCACTATTAAAACTTTTTTGACACACCAATTGATTGAAAGTACGAACTAAAACTCCAAAGTAAGATAAGCATTTCTTAGAAAATTTTTAGGTGGCGGTAATCTCAATTCGTATGCAGCTGTACGCCGACTTTTGCGGAATTGCTTTTCTGACATGTTGTAGCATAAAATGAATTAAAACTATAATTTTAAGTATTAAAATGCAGCTAAAATATTATTAGTTAAGTGAAATTAATAATATAATTAATATATAATAATATATAATATAATATATAATAATAATATAATTAATATATAAAACCGAAAGTATATACCTGTATATATTTATATGTCCGTTATAGACAGATACACGTTCCAACCATTCGCAGTGAAAATTGGTGTGTATATGCTTTTAGGAACAGAGAAGGTTTTCCCGAAAAATTTTTTTTTTTTTAAATTTTATTTTTTAATTTTTTTTTTGTTTTGAAAAATAAAATAATCTACAGTTTCTACCTAAACTTTGCCATCACTATCAACAAAGCCCATAAAAAGAAATTTATAAAAAAAATAAATAATTAAATAAAAAATAAATAAATAAAAAATACATAATTAAATATGGTGGTTGTAGAGGGGTTGGATGGGACAGGATAAGAGGGTAGGAGAATTTGAGATGGAGTAAAGGGACATGGGGAAGGTGGCGCAGGGGAAAAGTGGGACAGCGTACCAGCTAGTAAACTATATAATAAAAAAGTTTGATTCAATACATAAAGCATTACCTGAGATATTTGCGATTCACATAATTTCAAAAATTAGGGATTCTTAAAACTAATTTATTTCCTTGTTCCCAACTAAAATTACACTAAAATCAATAAAAATAGACTAAAGCCGAAAAAATTATTTTTGTGTTTTAAATTTTATTTCATAATCTCATTGCCAATTTTTTTTGACTTTGTTTACATGAGATTCTGACGTTCTACTAGCCATTTACTTTTTAATTATTAAAATCATTGAGCAGGTGAATCCTGTGTCCATAACAAGGATCAGACTGTGAAAACTAGTCTTCGTATATATGTCTAATTTGACTGTGGCGATTATGCATGCTTGAACTATTTTCTTTTTTACATTTTGAATATGTTCCTTTTTTAAACATATCAAAATGGATATCTGCTAAAGTAAAGAATTTGTCTGAAAGTGCTTTCAGTTTTAAATTACTATTGATGTAGCCAAAATTGTTGTTGAGTATTAAATACTCAGAAGAGTTCTGTACCTCATCAGTTTAACACATATTTCGCAATCATGCTTCTGCAACAGCTTATACAATATTTACCCTGCAAAATAACGCAATGCATTTTCATTAAAAGTATCTTGAATAAATAAATTTATTGCTTCTAAAGACAGTTATATTTCTGACTAGTCTGAGAAAATCGAATCATCATCAATAGTTTTCACTTTAGAAAACTCTTTATATTGTTAATCAACATATTATCTTCATCAGGTGCACAGTTCCCAGATACTGTAGTTGATGTTAAAATTTTCATCGACATTTTAGACATAAACTAAAATCTAAACTTATCGATAACAATGTTTTCTTAAAGTGTATCGGTAGGGTTACATAAATGAAATCGATCGGTAGCAGAAATTGTGTTTAGGGCTACTGAATTTTAACAACTCTACAGTTATTATATCATTCACACATATGCTCTATTCAGACTGTCAAATTTATCTGACACCTTTGTCGCATTGTATTGGAAATAGTGTCAAATATCTTTAAATGTCAACAGAAAGTGATTGCAATCAGATATCTTGCACCGTATTAACATACCTATTGTGTGAAGTGGCATTATCAGTTTGTCAAAGAGTTTGTAACGTATTAAAGAAAGTATCGGACCACACAAAGTATACATATTACTGATCAAGTTGTAGAGACGAGTCGATCTAGTCACGTCCGTCTGTCTGTCCATCTGGTGGTTGTTGCACTTTTTATTTTGGGATCAGGTTTTAAGATACTCAGCTGTAACCCGATACCTAGACTTATTTTTATTGCAGCAAAATGGCCTAAAGCAGTCTAAATACAAACCACCCCCTCCCCCACTTTTTACTTTTACTAAAGAAAATGTGTTTATTGCAGTCAATATATTTATGTGAAAGTACGGGTGAATAGAATTAAATCTTCAGTTTCACCTAAGTTAAAGTTTTCCTTGATTTTTTTTTATTTTGAAGGTTTATTAAATTTAGTTCTTCGATTATATAGTAAAATTGGTAAAATTGATATTATAATGTCAGACGAATATACACAATGAAAACATGGCATAAAGTTATCTTGGCAAAGCATGTAGATATGGTTTATCGATAAATTTATGCAACCGTGAGTATACTAAATTCATACACACATATGTATGGAAACATTGTTTCTCAGTTACATATACACACATGTGTACGAAAAGAATTGTACTTTTATTTAGTTTGGACTTCGTTGTAAATTTTACAATTTAAAAATTAAAATTAATCTCATGTTATTTATTTAAAACGGCTTCTTAAAAATTGAAACTAGTAAATATTTCTAGGTAATGCTTTACAAAAATTACAATGGGTTTATAAAATAGTTAAACAAAATAAATTCAATCACAAAACATTAAATGCGTAAGTACATACATACGTATGTGAACATAAAAATTACATATGTGTGTACATATACGTATAATACTGTAGCAATTAAAGCGATATCATTTAAAATTAAGACAACATATAACAAACAGAAATAAATAAACGGCAACTTCGGTGGAACAGCTTTAATACACGGAATATCAAATCATATAGCAGCTATGATAAATGTAAATAAAGAAAAAATTATTTGTGACATTTAAGCGTGGCTGGTAGTCAGAGTACCCCTAAAAATGTGCGTGAGACGCTCATCTAAGTATCAACACAAACCATACAATATTCGTTCCCAAGGTCGACTGGAATTTCGCCCCGGACCGATCTGCACAGGGTGATTTGTGCAGTCAAAGTTTGTCCAACTGAGCCCAAGGGGCTGTACCAGGTATACAATATGTATACAAAAAATTTAAAAATTCATGTCATGATTATTTTTTGATTGTTGATATATTATTACAGTCCCATTGAAAAAAAAAAGTTATAATAGTTGAATCATTTTTGGACTCTTAAATTTAAACTCAAAAATAATTATAATTGCTTTTATTTCAATAAATATTGGATAAAAGTCTATTTGGTCTTTCAGAAAGAACGTGCACCATTCTATAATGCTTTTTAACCAAATATTGAATTTATAATCATTAATTTCAGTCGCTGATGCTAATAATTAAATACGTGTCCAAAAACACCTTATGACTTTTAAATACTTATACATACAAACACACATAGACACTTGCTAAAGATCTTAAATCAATGAAAACCATATCCGTTGGCTTGAGACCAGCACAAGTAAACAAGTACATATGTACATATACACGTATCCTAACACCTGCATTAATGTTCTGGGGGCCACTCAGCAATTGCTGCCTTTCTTTCTCAACTGTGAGAGTAAAAGAGAGCGTGGGAGCTGTTCCGAACGAAGTTTAAAGTGATGCTTCTTTGTATGAAATGACTTATGTATGTATTTTTAGTGATATCACCTAAAAAATTAAGAAACTGAAGTTCTTGATATTCACTAATAAAAAACCAGAGAAAATGTTAACTTCGGTGGAAATGAACTTTAGTACTTTTCATACTTGCCTTCTTTGCTCGACAACGTTGGTGTTTACTTCAGTTTTTAAGTTTTTGAGGTAATAATTTTAATACGAGTATTATACAATTTTTTACATGAAGCTTTTTTGAGAGTTGGATGGGTGTTGGAATTAATTTTAGAGGAATTTTATTGATTTTTGAGCGTTTATTTAAAAAAAAAGGTAGAATGTATATTATTCAAAGTATTGTCCATCCTTAGCTACATCATTTTCCCATCCTTTTGGCAGCATATGGATTCAGCGTCGGAAGAAGTAAAGCGCTGCTCAGCCGGGGCGTGGGTCATCGATCTGAAAAAGTGATAGTCTGGGCTATAAGGCGGGTGGGATAGCACATCCCATTTCTACGCATCCAACGTTTCCTTGACGGATCTTGCAACGTGTGGCCGAGCGTTGTCATGTTGCAAACCCATCTTGTGTCTTTTGGCATATTCCAGCCGTTTTTGGTTCAATGCTCGGCTCATTTGTTGTTGGTAACGTTCACCAGTGATGGCTTGGTTAGGTTGCAGCAACCACCCTTCACCCTTCTTATCAAAACCAAAAACAGAGCATGTTCTAGAACTAGCACGGCATCCAATTTCCTTGCTTTTGAATCATTCCCACGGCTTTGAGGCGTTTGCCAACTGTTGACATACAACTCCCAATGATTCTGACAATTCTTGAAGGGTTTGACACGGATCTTCGTCGAGTAATGCTTCCAATTCTTCATCTTCATATTTTTTGGGCTGGCCCGGACGTTCTTTGTCCTCCGTATCAAAATCACCACTTTTAAACCGAAGAACCAGTACTCAAAATTTGAAATAGATGAAGCAAAGTCCCCGTAAGCCTCACAAAGCGTAAGATGGGCTTTAGCTGCTTTTTTCTTCAAATGAAAGCACAAAAGCAAACCTTCACGCAAATTGCGTTTTGTTGGAACAAAAGTCGACATGTTCACAGAGCAAAAAAAAAAAAAATGTTTACACTTCAGTGGAATGATACATACTGAAAATTGAAGCTTATGAAGTAGGCTTTCACATGAATATAGTCACAGGTTTACCGATGCGATTTAGGGATAGTTAAGCCATCTCTTATGAATCCTTTAAAACTAATTCCATAATTCCAACACCTCAATATAAGAAAGAATTGAATTAAAATTTAAAGATGTCTTGGATACAACGGGATTGTATCTATAGATTGTTGTCTATAGTGTTACCTAGCATGGTAGATAGTTGTAGCATAAAACGATAAAATTTTAGCGGTCTAGAGCTGCACGCCTTTAATTCCGGCTAAGCTCGTCGACAAAGGGTTGGGATCTTGCTTTTGTCACAAAGCAGACCTAAGCTACATAAATTTATTTTGAATTACCGTGCTTGCGACAGTACAAAAAAAAAAAAAACTAATTTTCCCAGAAAACAGATAAATTAGAGAAAAATGAGAAGAAAATCAAATCAATATATGTATGCATAGCTGCTACATTGACCACAAATGTTGTGGTAACACATAAACCTGCCTAGATCATCAGCACAAAAAAAAAAAAAAAAATAAAACAACAAATATCTAACCGACCATAACGAAACTAGAGACACCATAAAATTTCTTTTATACTATTCACACAAAGTGTACAGCTACTAGTTGGTGTATAACGCCCATTTTTTGGGCTAGCTCCTAAATAAACCCCCACGTTTATAGTACAATTTAAAATTTCGTGTAAGTAGTATTAGAGGTTCGGTTCAACCGATGTTAACGCTTTTCTTGTTTTTTTTTTTCATAATAAAAATAAATATGTAAATTATACTATAAAATAATAAAAAAAAATGTGATTAAAAAATAATGAAATAAATAAAAAAAAAAATAGATATTTTTACGACTTTCCTATATTTTTATAGCTAATTTTTTTTACATTATATTCTAGTTATCAATGTGACAACTGTTATTAAGAATATCAGGGTATTGCTTAGTTCGACCAACCAGTAGATCAAAGATAGCTGCCAACTTGACTTTACAATTTCGATAACAAACCAAAGCAAAAATAAAACAAACAAAATGGGAATATTTTTTTAACATTTGGAATGGCTCGTTTTTTCTACAGCGACGGCGCTCACTTTCATCCAATTTTTATACTAAACACAAAGAGTTTGAATAGTATTACATATCTGTTTGTCTGAATGTTTGTAACGCATTGAAGGAGGGATCGTAAACTTAATAATGTATATATCAGGGATCGCAAATAAGAGTTTTGAATCGGAAAAAAATCGAACACTAACAATTTTATAAAAATTGAAAATAAAATTTTTTTTTCAATTTTTATTAAAAAAATTGCAAATAAAATTTAATTGAAATATCTTTTGGTCGGGATGGCCCATTTCATATATTTGATCTACACTTCATTACCTTTCTATTGATGTATCATAAGTATGAACAGATGTACATATGTATGTACACATGTACATCTGCTTCCCGAACAAATTAATTAGACGACCTCTACCAGGCCCAAAGTCAAGCACAAAAGAGATATAGAGAGAATGCATTGTAGATAAGCAAAAAAACAAAATTAAGCTTGCCCGTGGGCTTAACAAACAAGCACAAATCTATTTTTATAATTCAGTTTGCGATAAGAATTGGTAGTCTCAGCATAGTCACACTATCGATAGCTTTCTTAACGATAGTCGAAAGTATCGTCACTATCGATAGTACTATCGTTTTACCAAAAAAAAAAAAAAAAATAGTTTCCTCGACTGTATCAATGGGCGAAAGTTCTGCATTGTGTGCCCTCTACTTAGGTTTCAGAGGAAAAAGCATTCTGAAATTGGTACTGTCCAACTTAAGGTGCCACCTCTCGTCCGAATCTATTAAAAAACTGTTGTTCCTCAAATTAAATAAATTTGACAATAGTGCAATGCAATGTGTCATTTAAAAATATATTGTTTGTCGTATTTTTTACTCAGATATTCTTCCTTCTGCCTAAGAGTATGAGAATTTTATGGGTATATATGACACATAAATAGAAAGGTAATGAAGTGTAGATCAAATATATGAAATCGGCCTTCCCGATCAAAAGATATTTCAATTCAATTTTTATTTCCAATTTTTGTAATAAAAATTGAAAAATTATTATTATTTTAAATTTTTATTTTAAAAATTAAAAATAAAAGTTAGTTAGTTAAAAACCAGCAAATACCTCTTGTTTCATAATTTTTAAAATAAAGCTTATAATCGTTACGATCCTAGGTATATATATTCTTGATCAGCTCGACGAGACGAATCGATCCTGCCATGACCGTCTGTCTATCCGTCTGTGTTTTGTTCCTTTCTTGGGTATTCATTTTTATACTATACAGTTGACGCCACGCCCACTTATTGGGGTAGCCCCCATATAAACCCATCGCTCACTTTTGAATTTATATATGAAGAACTTTATTATTGTAGTCAGTATCAACTTAATGATAGATATGGTATCTTCCAGTGACCGGACGTTTCACATATATATTAATGGATGGGACCCGCCCACTTTCTGGGGTAGCTCCCATACAAACCCACTTCCCACTTGTGCTTTTGTATGAAAAACTTCTTTTTTAAAGTCAATATTAGGTTGAAATGCGATTTACTGGACAGGCCCTTCATATACATATATAAATGGGCGTTTCCCTCCCACTTTTTAGGTACTCCCATACAAAACCCACAGCTTAATTTTATGCATTTGTATGAAAAACGTCAATATTAAATTGAAATTCGATATATTGGCATCTTATAGATGGTCGCTTCATACACATCTACTGGTGGGCGTGTACCACCCACTTTTTGGGGTAGCCCCTATTTAAACTCACGTTTATATTTTACAATACAATTTAGAGTTTCATGTGAATAGTATTAGAGCTTCGGTTCAACCGAAGTTAACACTTTTCTTGTTTTCTTTTAATTTATACTTATTATGCGTTTACATTTGTGCAAATTAATGGACTGTCCACCTCTCCAGACGTAACCGATTTTGAAGAATAACATACCAACAATGTGATCGATTTTGAACGATAACAGACAAAAAATCGATTTATACTGCAGGGCTACACGAAATCGATTTATTACAATTGTGAATTCGGGAAATACAGTACTCAATATTATTACCCCAATATGGCCACTAGCTTTCTGTTGACATTAGTGAAAATTACCTTTGCACAGTCGCACAGCAATTATTCAAAAAACGAGTTCCCATTTTATTTATTGCATCGATATTTTTTATACTTTTCATATAAAGTGTTAATGTATTAATGCGATTTGTAAGTTGAAATTGATTGGGAATCAACTTACATATGGGTATGGGTACTTACATATGGGTTTACCTATAAAAGGGTGCGGCAAATTTAAGTGGATACTTTATCTTCTTAGGGAAAAAATAATTCACCATACCAGCTTCTCCTGGATATCACAAAAATTGATTAAAAACATGAAAAAACGGTAATTTCGGATCAACCGAAGCTGTAATACCATTTAAAGGGGGGGGGGGGGGTGGTGTGTTGTGCATAAATAGGGGCTACTCCAAAAGTAGTAGATGTGTGTGAAGCGACCATCTATGAGATGGGTTTGTATGGGACTATCCTAAAAAGTGGGCAAGGCGCGTCAATCTTGCTACTCTATTAAACTGCAGTAAAAAGAAATGTATGTGCCAATTTTCAACTGGATAGCATAAATGGACAAAGCTAGATAGAAACGTTTCGTCGAGCTGATTAAGAATTTATATCCCTTATGGGGCCTTCGATGCCTCCTTCAATGCGTTACAAACTTTCAGACAAACTGATAATACCAGTTCACACTATGTAGAAACAACTTTGAAGTCGGACATGCTCAATTTCGAGATACTAGAAAGTTTTTTTATCTATGGGATTTTTATATAAACTCAAGCCGATAGCTCACGATTCGAACGATGAATATGCGTAATTTTTTATTTATTCTGTAATCATTATATTTTTTTTTTTTTGGTCACTGCCACGCATCACCATAAAAGATAATTTGCGAATTCGTCGCATTTTAATTACAACTTGAGGCAGATGGATGAGATTTGGTACTTGTGGAACAGGCACCAGGCGGAAAAGACGCTGAAAAACAATGATCAATTTTGGCATACCGCAGCAACTATTCAACGCAAATGGATGAGATTTGACTCATATGTAACGTGGGCGGTGCTACGCTTTCTATATAAGAGAAAAACCACATCGTCATATTTTAGTAGATATTTGAGTCTGAGGATGAGATTTGGTAAATTTGCGGGGCAAGTTAAAAAAAATAAAAGCGTTTATGCAGAAACTTACAAATGGGTGCCTTGGGTTAAAAAAAAAATTTTTATCTGTTTATTATATTGATTTAATTATATAATATTATATTATATTTATTTCTCGTCAAATTTTACTTCAATATAACTTTATGTTTAACAATGATTACAATGTACAACAGGATATGGACTCCTTACAAAAATCTCGGGAATTGAGGCGGGAACATGGTATTTTAGGTAGTCACCTGATTTGTATATATTCTAGTACCAACTATTGTTGATTGCAGTTCCATTCCAAAAGCCCATTGGAACATGTATATCCCACATTATCCATCCCAGGATGGACCAACTGGCATACCACAACTCCTCCACCATGTTTTACGGTTGGCAACAAGCTAGCTCCTAAATAAACCCCCACGTTTATAGTACAATTTAAAATTTCGTGTAAGTAGTATTAGAGGTTCGGTTCAACCGATGTTAACGCTTTTCCTGTTTTTTTTTTCATAATAAAAATAAATATGTAAATTATACTATAAAATAATAAAAAAAAATGTGATTAAAAAATAATGAAATAAATAAAAAAAAAAATAGATATTTTTACGACTTTCCTATATTTTTATAGCTAATTTTTTTTACATTATATTCTAGTTATCAATGTGACAACTGTTATTAAGAATATCAGGGTATTGCTTAGTTCGACCAACCAGTAGATCAAAGATAGCTGCCAACTTGACTTTACAATTTCGATAACAAACCAAAGCAAAAATAAAACAAACAAAATGGGAATATTTTTTTAACATTTGGAATGGCTCGTTTTTTCTACAGCGACGGCGCTCACTTTCATCCAATTTTTATACTAAACACAAAGAGTTTGAATAGTATTACATATCTGTTTGTCTGAATGTTTGTAACGCATTGAAGGAGGGATCGTAAACTTAATAATGTATATATCAGAGATCGCAAATAAGAGTTTTGAATCGGAAAAAAATCGAACACTAACAATTTTATAAAAATTGAAAATAAAATTTTTTTTTCAATTTTTATTAAAAAAATTGCAAATAAAATTTAATTGAAATATCTTTTGGTCGGGATGGCCCATTTCATATATTTGATCTACACTTCATTACCTTTCTATTGATGTATCATAAGTATGAACAGATGTACATATGTATGTACACATGTACATCTGCTTCCCGAACAAATTAATTAGACGACCTCTACCAGGCCCAAAGTCAAGCACAAAAGAGATATAGAGAGAATGCATTGTAGATAAGCAAAAAAACAAAATTAAGCTTGCCCGTGGGCTTAACAAACAAGCACAAATCTATTTTTATAATTCAGTTTGCGATAAGAATTGGTAGTCTCAGCATAGTCACACTATCGATAGCTTTCTTAACGATAGTCGAAAGTATCGTCACTATCGATAGTACTATCGTTTTACCAAAAAAAAAAAAAAAAATAGTTTCCTCGACTGTATCAATGGGCGAAAGTTCTGCATTGTGTGCCCTCTACTTAGGTTTCAGAGGAAAAAGCATTCTGAAATTGGTACTGTCCAACTTAAGGTGCCACCTCTCGTCCGAATCTATTAAAAAACTGTTGTTCCTCAAATTAAATAAATTTGACAATAGTGCAATGCAATGTGTCATTTAAAAATATATTGTTTGTCGTATTTTTTACTCAGATATTCTTCCTTCTGCCTAAGAGTATGAGAATTTTATGGGTATATATGACACATAAATAGAAAGGTAATGAAGTGTAGATCAAATATATGAAATCGGCCTTCCCGATCAAAAGATATTTCAATTCAATTTTTATTTCCAATTTTTGTAATAAAAATTGAAAAATTATTATTATTTTAAATTTTTATTTTAAAAATTAAAAATAAAAGTTAGTTAGTTAAAAACCAGCAAATACCTCTTGTTTCATAATTTTTAAAATAAAGCTTATAATCGTTACGATCCTAGGTATATATATTCTTGATCAGCTCGACGAGACGAATCGATCCTGCCATGACCGTCTGTCTATCCGTCTGTGTTTTGTTCCTTTCTTGGGTATTCATTTTTATACTATACAGTTGACGCCACGCCCACTTATTGGGGTAGCCCCCATATAAACCCATCGCTCACTTTTGAATTTATATATGAAGAACTTTATTATTGTAGTCAGTATCAACTTAATGATAGATATGGTATCTTCCAGTGACCGGACGTTTCACATATATATTAATGGATGGGACCCGCCCACTTTCTGGGGTAGCTCCCATACAAACCCACTTCCCACTTGTGCTTTTGTATGAAAAACTTCTTTTTTAAAGTCAATATTAGGTTGAAATGCGATTTACTGGACAGGCCCTTCATATACATATATAAATGGGCGTTTCCCTCCCACTTTTTAGGTACTCCCATACAAAACCCACAGCTTAATTTTATGCATTTGTATGAAAAACGTCAATATTAAATTGAAATTCGATATATTGGCATCTTATAGATGGTCGCTTCATACACATCTACTGGTGGGCGTGTACCACCCACTTTTTGGGGTAGCCCCTATTTAAACTCACGTTTATATTTTACAATACAATTTAGAGTTTCATGTGAATAGTATTAGAGCTTCGGTTCAACCGAAGTTAACACTTTTCTTGTTTTCTTTTAATTTATACTTATTATGCGTTTACATTTGTGCAAATTAATGGACTGTCCACCTCTCCAGACGTAACCGATTTTGAAGAATAACATACCAACAATGTGATCGATTTTGAACGATAACAGACAAAAAATCGATTTATACTGCAGGGCTACACGAAATCGATTTATTACAATTGTGAATTCGGGAAATACAGTACTCAATATTATTACCCCAATATGGCCACTAGCTTTCTGTTGACATTAGTGAAAATTACCTTTGCACAATCGCACAGCAATTATTCAAAAAACGAGCTCCCATTTTATTTATTGCATCGATATTTTTTATACTTTTCATATAAAGTGTTAATGTATTAATGCGATTTGTAAGTTGAAATTGATTGGGAATCAACTTACATATGGGTATGGGTACTTACATATGGGTTTACCTATAAAAGGGTGCGGCAAATTTAAGTGGATACTTTATCTTCTTAGGGAAAAAATAATTCACCATACCAGCTTCTCCTGGATATCACAAAAATTGATTAAAAACATGAAAAAACGGTAATTTCGGATCAACCGAAGCTGTAATACCATTTAAAGGGGGGGGGGGTGGTGTGTTGTGCATAAATAGGGGCTACTCCAAAAGTAGTAGATGTGTGTGAAGCGACCATCTATGAGATGGGTTTGTATGGGACTATCCTAAAAAGTGGGCAAGGCGCGTCAATCTTGCTACTCTATTAAACTGCAGTAAAAAGAAATGTATGTGCCAATTTTCAACTGGATAGCATAAATGGACAAAGCTAGATAGAAACGTTTCGTCGAGCTGATTAAGAATTTATATCCCTTATGGGGCCTTCGATGCCTCCTTCAATGCGTTACAAACTTTCAGACAAACTGATAATACCAGTTCACACTATGTAGAAACAACTTTGAAGTCGGACATGCTCAATTTCGAGATACTAGAAAGTTTTTTTATCTATGGGATTTTTATATAAACTCAAGCCGATAGCTCACGATTCGAACGATGAATATGCGTAATTTTTTATTTATTCTGTAATCATTATATTTTTTTTTTTTTGGTCACTGCCACGCATCACCATAAAAGATAATTTGCGAATTCGTCGCATTTTAATTACAACTTGAGGCAGATGGATGAGATTTGGTACTTGTGGAACAGGCACCAGGCGGAAAAGACGCTGAAAAACAATGATCAATTTTGGCATACCGCAGCAACTATTCAACGCAAATGGATGAGATTTGACTCATATGTAACGTGGGCGGTGCTACGCTTTCTATATAAGAGAAAAACCACATCGTCATATTTTAGTAGATATTTGAGTCTGAGGATGAGATTTGGTAAATTTGCGGGGCAAGTTAAAAAAAATAAAAGCGTTTATGCAGAAACTTACAAATGGGTGCCTTGGGTTAAAAAAAAAATTTTTATCTGTTTATATAATATTATATTATATTTATTTCTCGTCAAATTTTACTTCAATATAACTTTATGTTTAACAATGATTACAATGTACAACAGGATATGGACTCCTTACAAAAATCTCGGGAATTGAGGCGGGAACATGGTATTTTAGGTAGTCACCTGATTTGTATATATTCTAGTACCAACTATTGTTGATTGCAGTTCCATTCCAAAAGCCCATTGGAACATGTATATCCCACATTATCCATCCCAGGATGGACCAACTGGCATATCTTCACTACAATTCTTTGAGACTAATTCTATACTTCGTGTATGATACAATATATCAGTATATATATCAATATATAATGCACACTGTGAATACTACGTACCCCAACTTCTGGGAACTGTACAGCAAATTATCCTTCAAAACTTTGTTATAACTAGTTTGATTCATTATTGATTCAATAAATGTTAGTTTCCCAAAACCATTGGCTGCCATACACCATAAACCACAACTCCTCCACCATGTTTTACGGTTGGCAA
>JAWNNQ010000698.1:0-20000 GCA_035044765.1 Leucophenga montana
CCCCCCCCCCCCCCCCCCCCCCCCCCCCCCCCCTGTTGTTGCTTCTTTTCTTCTTTTTTTTTCCCCGTCATTTACGTCACTCTGACTGTAGAAATTTGTAGTATTAAATACTTACAGTGCATTGTTGAAACGGCTGGACTGATTGCAGATTAAGTTTGAGTCTCATAATGTCTCATCGCTCCTATAAAACTTTAAAACCTTTCTCCGATAATGCGGTTCAGACTTCGAAAAACACAGAGCTAGCAAGTCCCTATATATGGTAAAAAATGTCCCAATTTTAATGTTATACTATTCATACATATGTATACACGTACATTTAAGTATAGTATATCAGGTAATATACATATATACATGTGTACGTACATATGTATATGGATATTATCAGTATTTTTTCATATAATAAATAGGTAGGTAGCGCATTTAATTTGTCTTAATCGTTTTTCTAGTCTTTTAACTTAACAAAAAGTATTAAAATATTTAATAAAAAAATTGCGGGTAGTTCGTTTTATTTTCTTATAAATATAAATTAACAAATACATTTTTTTAGGTGTTTGTTCTCGTACCTAACATTTTTATTATTTTACTATGAGCTTTATTTTTATAATTTCTTGGGGATAACTCGAATTTCCTTTTTTTTTTTGTTTAAGTCTGTAAATGTACAAGTTGGGAACTCTTTTGGGAACTGTTGTTTCTAGTTTTAGTTGGTGTAGAAGTGTAGTGGATTTTGATGTTGGATTTTGTGCGGTTTTTTATGCCAAACAAACTATTAAAATATGTAATCTTCATATGTTCAAATAGATTGAAATACATTTGCATTGCCAGATAATGTTTTTTTTTTTTTAATGCATGCAATTCATTTGCAACGAAAACCATCAAATTAAATCAAATTAATTAATTTAATTATTGTTCAATTAAAATCGAATTTGAAAAATTGTTCAACACAGAACTGTGTGCAATATTGGCTAAAACTGCCGAAAAATTGCAAGTTGAATATGACGAATATGATGGGCAAGACCCACGAAATGGAATTAAAATGAAAATTGAAAAGAGAAATTAGCTTAACAGAAAAACCAGTCAAACACGCCTGGCAGTTGAATATCCTTTAACAATTATAGTAATCGATCCCCCATTTTATCTTGACACATGTCTGATTTGACGGATATGTGTACGTATACCACAAACACAGAGAGTGCCAGACAGAGACCGAGAGAGATAGTGAGAGAGAGAGAGAGAGAGATCGAGAAGGTGCAGAAAGAAGAAACATTGCGAGCGTCATGTGGCATCACTTAAATTCCGCCAGCACAGCTGTATATTGCTGTATATTTCATTATAAATTATGCCCATGGTAAGTTTAGGTATAACTCCTGATGCTGATCACGTTATGTGTATGTATATACCTTATGGGTGCAGAAAAATTTGCCTCTTATGGTTTGAGAACAGGGTATAAATAGAGAAAATATCGTCAGAATAGATAAGAGTAATTTTATATTAAGCATAATTTAATAAATACTGCCAGACCTCTTAAAACTTAAATCTGGTTGAAGAGCTGATTAAGCCAATTCCGAAATCAGGAGGAAAAAATTCAAAGCCGGCCACAAATTGTCTTTGGCTAAGAAGCTTTTGCAAAGTAAAATAAAAAATGTTTTTTTTTTTTTCAATTTTCTCTTGTTTAACTTTCGGTTTGTTGTTGCTATTATTTTATTTTCATTATATTTTTGTTTTGTTTTTCTTTTGAATAAATGTATTAAAGTCAGTCCCATTTCGTTTCAGATATACGGCCTTACACTTGAATATTCGTTTAAAGCACCATTTATATATAATTATGTTTTATTTTTACTTATGAATTTTTAGTTACCTATTTTATTTTACCCAATTTTCATTTAAATATTTTTGTTTTAAATTACGTTTAATTTTTTTACCGTGTACATTGACGTTTTTAATGGGGGGGTTCCTTCTTATTATGTATTCTCTTTGTTTTTTGTTCTTTATTTTTTTTTTTTTGAATTTTTGTTAAATTATTTTTTGTTGGCTTAAATTAAAATTGGCTAACTAACAAATAATTTGCTATGTACTCTCATTTTTTTTTTCAATATTAATAATATAAATTGATTTATCTTGAAGTTCGAAAAAACTATTTTCGATGTTTATTATTTACAGTGTGCCGTAGCTATGTGTAAGAAGGACAGCTAGTGTTGCCAACATTGACATAATTTTATGTGTGTAAGTGAGACAGCTAGTGTGCCTCTATATGCTTTTGCATTTGGAGTTAATAGACAGCCAAATAGCAACAACAAAAAAATGTCTATCTGAATGAATCCCATGTATATGAGCAATTTTAAAATTTAATTTCAACTCTGGTGTTTCATCATTTTCGTGCAAATCTTAAAAGTTATACACCACATTTTTCCACTTTTTCCTTTTTTTTTCTTTGCCTCAAGAACGATTCGTACCAAGTACATAAACTACACTATACTACACTGTGCAAAAATATTTGATTTTCATACATTTTTGTTTTTGTTTACTAAAAAAATGCAAATGTCTTTTTTAGCACTTAATTTTTGTTGTTCAATTGTTTTAAATTTTTGTTCATTTGCTACACAAAATCAAATATTTTTTTTTTATATATTTATATATAGTTATATATGTATATATATATTTATTATTATTATTATTATTATTATTTTGTTTTGTTTTTTTTTTAATAATAATGCATTTATAATAATGTATTTTTTTGGTATTCGTTACAAACGTTTTACCATATCGTTTTTTGTTTTGTTTTTTTTTTCTTTTCATTTAATTTGTATCTATTTTACGTTAATTTTATTGTTTGGTTTTTATGTTTTTTACCTGTAAAAAAATCTACAGAAAAAACGAAAACAATTTGAAGGCATTTTTATGTCAGACTCTTGCTTTAACACGCGTTTCTTTATTATTTTTCACTGGTTTTGTTTTAATTATTTCGCATAGTATTATCGTATTTTCGATTTCAGTACGACTATTTTTTTAAGTGTAAATGTTATATAATATATATATGTATATAATATATATATGTATATATATGAATATGTAAAAGATCTATGTAAAATATATATATATATATATATATATATATATATATATATATATATATATATATATATATATATATATATATATATATATATATAGAGATAGATATATATATATATATATATATACTCTCTCTCTCTCTCTCTCTCTCTCTCTCTCTCTCTCTCTCTCTCTCTCTCTCTCTCTCTCTCTCTCTCTCTCTCTCTCTCTCTCTCTCTCTCTCTCTCTCTCAGAGAGAGAGAGAGAGAGAGAGAGAGAGAGAGATAGAGAGAGAGAGAGAGAGAGAGAGAGAGATAGAGATAGAGATAGAGATAGAGATAGAGATAGAGATAGAGATATATATATATATATATATATATATATATATAGATAGACTCTCTCTCTCTCTCTCTCTCTCTCTCTCTCTCTCTCTCTCTCTCTCTCTCTCTCTCTCTCTCTCTCTCTCTCTCTCTCTCTCTCTCTCTCTCTCTCTCTCTCTCTCTCTCTCTCTCTCTCTCTCTCTCTCTCTCTCTCTCTCTCTCTCTCTCTCTCTCTCTCTCTCTCTCTCTCTCTCTCTCTCTCTCTCTCTCTCTCTCTCTCTCTCTCTCTCTCTCTCTCTCTCTCTCTCTCTCTCTCTCTCTCTCTCTCTCTCTCTCTCTCTCTCTCTCTCTCTCTCTCTCTCTCTCTCTCTCTCTCTCTCTCTCTCTCTCTCTCTCTCTCTCTCTCTCTCTCTCTCTCTCTCTCTCTCTCTCTCTCTCTCTCTCTCTCTCTCTCTCTCTCTCTCTCTCTCTCTCTCTCTCTCTCATATATATAGAGAGAGAGAGAGAGAGAGAGAGAGAGAGAGAGAGAGAGAGAGAGAGAGAGAGAGAGAGAGAGAGAGAGAGAGAGAGAGAGAGAGAGAGAGAGAGAGAGAGAGAGAGAGAGAGAGTATGTATGTATGTATGTATGTATGTATGTATGTATGTATGTATGTATGTATGTATGTATGTATGTATGTATGTATGTATATATATATATATATATATATATATATATATATATATATATATATATATATATATATATATATATATATATATATATATATATATATATATATATATATATATATATATATATATATATATATATATATATATATATATATATATATATATATATATATATATATATATATATATATATACGTATACATATTTTTTTTGTTTTCAATATCGTTTTTTGTGGTTTTTCAATTAATATTTTGTGAAAATATTTTGGTATTAAGTGCCATTTATGTCTACTGCTTGTAAGATTTATCAATAGTGAGTTTATGTATATTTAAGTAATTGTTTACTTTAGCTAACTAAGCAGAGTTTAAGCAAGAAATATGACTAAAAGAATACGCAACTAGTCTATATAAAGAACAAAAAGAAAAATGATTATCATTTTAGTTAATAAAATAAAAGTTAAAATAAAATACTTTTTACTAACGAAATATTGCATAACAGTCCGTCCAAATGTATTATCAGAGACTTTGAAGCAACTAAAACCACCGAACTTGCATTGAAAAATAATAGTATGTATAAGCTGCGTCTAGTGCAGGGCTCGTTCTCCAACTTATCATACGTTCCCAACATACGGATTCAGTGTTATAGGTGTCTTATATAACGCAAACACTACTCTACTTTAAATTCTTACTGGGCTCATTTTTAGGGATACATTTTAAGACCTAAATTAATAATAAAACATTCGATTCATATCATTTAGCTCAATATAGACTGATTGCGTTAATTCATGTTCCATTCTTAATTTTTGTTTAATTCGAGCACTGTTCATTAAGAAAACTTCGTTTCCAGATTGAAGTTAAAGTATGTTGTCAGATACGAGATACCCTGTGCATAGTGTATGGATCTTCAAGGATTGACATCAGAACCATTCACACCAAGATTGCTGTTGTATTCGTACCAAAAGTTGATAATGACGTGTAGTTTTTTATGGAGGGTCTCGTTTGGTGAAGCTGTCTCACTTATTTCAAACACTGTGTTTGAACTGTTATAGGAGAGTTTAAATATTCAAGCTTGATGTTCCTATCTTGCATAGTCTTTGAGATCTCGAGCAAGTCGTTTTTCATGTCTGTCCGCATGAAAAATTACTTGCCGTTGCTTGATGTCGTTAGATCAATTTAAAGCATAAACGTGACTAACCCTAGCCGAGATGAACAGAAACAAACTCTGCAAAAACACTTTTTCCTATCAAGTTTTATTGCTGTACGATAGAATACACAATTTGTTCATAATAAAAGCGTCCGTCTATGCGAAACCGTGAATGGTTTCGAAAATTTGCAGACTTTGCATTGAATTTGAATCACAAACCAAAATCAGAATAATTAAAATAAACAAACAAATTAAGAATATTTGTACGAAATAAATTCCATCTTTAACAAAATTGAAGAAATCTATCAAGAATGTATAAATAACAACAACAACAACAAAAATATCTGTAAAAATTACATTTATTAAGAATGTTTAAAAAAAAAAAAGTGAAAAAATTACACAGACAGCAAAAAAAATTCAACAAAAATTAATACATTTACAAAATAGTCAGATACATATTGGTGTATGTGTGTATGTGTGTGTCTTTATGTATTCAATATGCGGTATTGGGCATGCGTGTGTTTATATATATATATATATATATATATATATATATATATATATATATATATATATATATATATATATATATATATATATATATATATATATATATATATATATATATATATATATATATATATATATATATATATATATATATATATATATATATATATATATATATATATATATATATATATATGTATATATATATATATATACATATATATATTATTATTACAAAATATGTAATGCAAATTAAAATTAATTATTTATATCTAATTAATTAATAAAAAACGACGACATGAATTATACAATAGTAATTATGCAATATAGTATTTTATGTTTGTATGCTTGTATATGTATTTTAGTTATTACGTTTTTCTTCTATTATTATTTTATTTTTTTGTTATGTATGTAGTATGTATTTTTGTTTCGTATATAACGCTGCTTAAATAGCTTTCTCTCGACTTTTAATAAGTAAAAAAAAAAAAATCGTTTATCTACTCTTGTATGTGTTTATTGGAGACATGTATACTTGTCTATGTATAGAGAACACTTTACTTTCATTTTTGCTTAAACAGTTCTAAGAGAAAAAGACCAACAATATAAAAAATAATAATAAAAAAATGTATGAACGAAATATTTACAAAAAAAGCGCATTGAAATGTATATATATATATATATATATATATATATATATATATATATATATATATATATATATATATATATATATATATATATATATATATATATATATATATATATATATATATATATATTATATATATATATATCAGGGCGTTAAAGAAAGAGGACGGAGAGTGGAAGATAATAAAAAAAAAATAATAATTGGAAAGCTATAAAAAAAAACCGTCTGTTCTAGAATTCGATACGAATAATTTGATCGGAATCGATTTGATTGAAATGGTAAGTTTCGCTACTTTTTGAAGGATTTTACTAAGATGTGATAAATGAAATTTATCTTAACCGTCTGAAAAAATTTAAGTTTATTTAATATGTTTAATTTGGGAAGTTGAATGTTTAAAAATGACTGCAGATGTACGAGTATGTATTTATATTGATTTTGTTGTAAACAGATTTTTGTCATTTGGTTTCAAAAACAACTAAAACAAATAATTTAAAAATGTATATAAAACATAAAATATTGGCTAAGAAGTTAAATATATAAAGTCGAAGAAAATGTTGTTTTTTTGTTTTTTTTTGATGTACTGTTCTGTATATATATATGTATGTCTATTGATAGTTTAAAGAGTCTTTATAATAAAGCAAAAACTACAGAGATTTGTGTATAATAATAAAAACAGCAGCGACTATATATAATCGGTTTATCTAGATAGATATGTAGATAAAACCTTCTTCTGTCACTCTATCTCTCTCCAAGTGCGCGTCTTTGAAGCCTGAACCTACGGATTGGTGTATAGTGTGTGTGTATTTATGTAAGTATGTCTAGATCTTCGGTTTACATAAGTATTTGTATGAAAATTATTTGATTTTGCGTTTTTTTTTTACTTTATTATTACATATTTTTGTTTTTATTTGCAACATAATTTTTCATAATGTAATTTTAAAGTACGTTTCTCGGTTTTTTCCTTTTCCTTTTTTTTCGTCTTTGTTTTTTTTTTTGTTTTTTTTTGTATCTTTTAGTGTTATACGACACAATAGAATTTGGAAATTATATTTATGTATATTTATATGAATATGCTTGTACAAATATTTCTATGTACATGCGTGCATAGTTATATATGCATATGTACATATATATGTATGTATGTATAGAACAGATTATGTTCAGCAGTAGAAAAAGAACAAAATGTGTGGACTTTGAATTTTCAAATAATTATTTTAAATGCCGCTAAAAGTTTGTTAGTACATTTTTTTGTTTGTTTTTTTTTGTGTTTTGCTCTTAAATCTAAAAAAAAAAACATATTTAACACTAATTAAAAAACATCTCATTGTATATTCTAATTAATAACTTATTTTAATTATTGCCTAATTATTTTTATTTATTTTTAATTTGTTTTGTAATTTTTCATGGTGTGAAATTTCCAATATTTTCTTCAGGAAATTGTGTATTGTGTATTGTTTTTTTTTTTATACATTTATGTATTTAATTTAATTAATATGTAATAAAAAAAACTTTCCTAGTAATAATACACTTACTGACTAACCAAAAAAAAAAAAAAAAAAAAACAAAAAAAACATTGTTAAACACTTTTTCTTAAATTTCTCTCGTCTTCTTTTGTTAAATTTAAAATTAGTTGCATATATATATGTATGTATATATGTATATATTTTTTTACTTAAGGTATTACTAATTTTAACATATTTTATCTTTGAATAATTATTTATTAATTGGTGATTTTGTTGTGTTTTTTTTTTTGGACTCTCTTGATTTTTCTACACTGCTTTATAATTTACAAATATTAGTAACAAAAAAAAAATTATTTTTTTATATGTGTATATATTTGCGTTTGTATATAATGCACAAATTTATTATGTATACAGTATTGTTACTACATATACATAGCATATTTATGATTTTTGTTTTAACAACTAAACTAAAATTGGTAATAGTCTATGCATTCTTTTGCAAACATACATATAAAGTAAAACACTTTTTTTGCTTATAAATTTTTATAGGATTAAATAATATTTTCTTCTCTTTTGTTTATATAAAATGTTCTTTTCGAACCATAAAAAGTAAATACATATAATTAAAAAAAAAAGACAAAAACACATTTATTTTAATATATAAAATTGTTGTTTCGCGCAGTGTGCGTGCAGTTGGGCGTGGCGTGGGCGTTGATGCAAGTGTATATGTATATGTATGTATGTATATGTGGCATTTTTATCTATATAAGTTTAGTTAGCAAGTGGCAATAATTATATTATATACATATACATTTAAATATATAGATAGTATATGTACACACACATATATATATATATATATATATATATATATATATATATATATATATATATATATATATATATATATATATATATATATATATATATATATATATATATATATATATATATATATATATATATATATATATATATATATATATATATGTATATGTATATGTATATGTATATGTATATGTATATATGTATATGTATATGTATATGTATATGTATATGTATATGTATATGTATATGTATATGTATATGTATATGTATATGTATATGTAGATATGTATATGTAGATGTATATGTATATGTATATGTATATGTATATGTATATGTATATATATATATATATATATATATATATATATATATATATATATATATATATATATATATATATATATATATATATATATATATATATATATATATATATATATATATATATATATATATATATATATATATATATATATATATATATATATATATATATATATATATATATATATATATATATATATATATATATATATATATATATATATATATATATATATATATATATATATATATATATATATATATATATATATATATATATATATATATATATATATATATATATATATATATATATATATATATATATATATATATATATATATATATATATATATATATATATATATATATATATATATATATGTATATATATTACATATATATTACATAGACATTATTATTTAATACTACAAATGACAAAAAAAGAAACAACCATTAAAAATAATTATTAAAAAAAACAAACTAACATAATGCTAACACATAAAAAAAAAATTGTATATTAATTAATTAATTAATTCAGTCATCAGGTAACATTGTTTTAAATACAACAACAGTAACAGAAGCAGCGGTTGCAGCATCAGCTGCATTTGTTATATCTGCAGTAACTGTTGGCGTTGATGTTGCTGCTCTGTCTGTCGACATCGTAAGTGCTGCTGTTGGCAATGCACTTTGCTTTTGTTCACTCCAATACATTGCTTCTGCTGTTGCTGCTGCTGTTGCTGCTGCTGTTGTTGTTGTTGTGTTTGCTGTTCCTGCTAGCAGTTCGTCAGTTTGCGTTGTCACTGTCGCCGTTTTAACATGTTGCATTGTTGATAATTTAATGTGTTGTGTTTGTGTTGCTTGGCAACAGCTGTTCATGCAACAGCTGCTGTTACTATTAGAGTGGCTACTGCTGCTACTGTTGCTGTTGCTACATCTGTTATTGTTGATGTTACTGTTAGTGCCGTTCATGGTAATTTTATTGCTGGTACAATAATTTTGTTGTTGCTGCTTACAGCTAATGGGTTGTTTATGTATTCTACCACTACTGCTACTACTACTACTACTTCTACAATTGTTGTTGCTGCTGCTATTGTTTTTATACATAGTCGCTGTGGCAGTGTTATTTGCAGTTGTTGTTGCTGCTATCGTTGTAGCATTTGCTAAATTAATAATTTTCATTGGCAGTTTCGTTTGCTGCTGGTGCTGTAGCATGAGCAATTGTTGCTGTTGCTGCTGTTGTTGTTGTTGTCTAGCTGTTGCTATTTCACTTAAATTAGCCAGTGTTACCGCCGTTTTCAGTACGTGTGCTGGTGGTGGCGATGCTGCTGACAATATTGTTGCTGTTGTTGCTACATTACTAGTTGTTGTTGCTGTTGATGATGATGATGACAATGGACGTTGTTGTGACATTAATGCCGTTTGCAATATTGATGTATGCTGTTGTTGTTGATGTTGTTGCTGCTGTGCAAGTCTTTTGTTCTCTTCGGTAGTATTAACTATTGTTGCTGCATTTATTGCTGTTGCATGTTGTGTTACTGTTGTTGCTGCTTCAGTTGCTAATTTAACAGTCGTCAATGTTGTGGCAGTGTTCATAGTAGTTGTCGTTGAAGTTACAGTTGAATATGCTGTTGCATTTATCACTTTGGCAGTGCATGTTTTTGTTGTTGGGATTTTGATAGTATTTGTATTTTTTACTGTTGCTGCTGCTGCCGCATTGCGCCCAATCTGGTCTGTAGCTGCGGTTAGTGTGGCCAATGTTGCAGCAGCGCCTGTTAGCAATGAAGTCTTTAATATAGATGAAGTTGCTGGTGTTGTTGCTGAAAGAATTGTTATTTGAGCCGCTGTTGTTGCCGCTATTGAATGCTGCTGCTGCTGTTGTTCGCTATACATTGGCGTTTCAATAGCTTCGATTTTGATTTTCGGTAATTCAAGTATAGGTAGCACAGCGCATGAATGCGACTCAGCGCCAGCACTGACATTAATTGCTGTAGGCACAAATGTTGCAATTGTTGCTATATTGTTACTTTTGTTGTCATTAGTCTTAGCCAATTGCAGTTGATGTTCAATTTCCTGTTGCTGCTGCTGTTGCATATGGCTTAATTCGATCCTCGCAGTAGCAGCGGCAGCAGCAGCTTTGACGTTATCATCGCACTCAACACCAACGCCAACGCTATCGTGGTCGATTGTTGCTGGTAGCAATCCGCTTTCAAGCATTTGCTACCTTATGCTCGCTGAATTGAGTACGAAGGGAACGTAAAACATTTTGCTTTCGAGTAATAGACTAGCAGCAGCTTGTATCTGTAACAATATTTGTATAGAAAAATGTGCAGTATTAAATGTCATGTTCAAACGTATATATCAATTGTATAATTATTTAAATTACCTCTGGTATATGCGAGAGCAGCTCACTAAGACGCGCCTGTGGATTCTGCGGCGATGAATTTTGCAAATAGGTGCGTAATACTTGTATGTAACGCTCCTGTATGCTCTCCAGTTCCACCTCTGCTGAAAGAGAAAGAGACAGCAATATATGTATTTGAATGATGCCACCGCTAATCCAACCGTTCACTTTATTCCACTTACCTTTGTTTAGCAATATGTAGACTTTTAGACAAACATATTCCTCCATTTTAAGTTTAATGCGCCGGAACATTATTGTAATTTGTGTCATTTTATCAACCATGTGTCCAACATCAAGTTTTAGCTGTTCCATGGCAATAGGTTGACCCATAAGCGTTGTCAGGCAGGTCTGTAAAGTGCTAAGATGCGCATTCACCTCGGCGACGAATTCGGGATCGTCTTTGTGCAGCGGCTGTGCATGCGTATACTGCAACTGCTGCTGCTGGTGATGATGATGTTGCTGATGGTGGTGTAGATGATGAATGGGCGACGGTGATGTGGGCGTCGGCGATGGTGAAGAGGAATGCCCGTGCCCATGGTTGTGATGGTGCTGTTGATGATGATTTGAAGATTGTTGCATTAGGCGTCCACCTCCGGCTGTTGTTGGTGTTCCTGTTGTCGTTCCCGGTGCAGTTGAAGTACCCGTCGTTGACGTTGTTGTTGTCGAACTGGCACCGCTGCCGACGTTACCGCCGGATGTAGCGACATGTGTACGCTTGCCATGCAAAGCCTGGTATGCAGCTGTTGTCAGTATGAGTATCTCGTGCCATTTGTCTGTTAATAACTTGGTATGTATCTCTACGGGTATTTCCAGATAGAAAGGCAGTTTCTTTGTCCACGAAACAAGTTTGTGTACAATGGAGTCACCAATGTTGCAAAGTTTCTCGCTAATCTCTGACTTGTCTTCAAGAAATTCGGAGAAGTGCGGCAACGTCGCAATATCTTCCATGGCATCGCAATCAATGAGTGTCTGTATCATCGATAGCGCATGATCATATGAGATCTGACGATCTTTGGACGAGCTGACAGCCGAGTCGAGTCGATGGCGTAAATGCACGATTTCGCTGGGATTCGTGAGTGCAGTCTTAAGTATTGTACCGTTAACCAAATGCGAGGGTAATTTAATGGCAGTCACTTCTTGAGATGAAACCGCTGCCGCTGCTGCCGCCGCTGATGCTGCTGCCGCTGCAGACGATTGTTGTTGTTGTTGTTGCTGGGCGGTGTTATTTCCACCGCTGCCAGCACCGCTGTGATGATGGTGATGATGATGATTGTGATGTTGTTGCTGCTGTTGCGCTAAGTGTGTCTGCAGATGCATACCAACTGAACCACCACCACCATTGCCGCTAACTCCGGGACCGCCGCTATGTGGTGAGCCATGCAACGTATGATGCGGTGAGTGCATCGGTTGCTGTTGTGCGGCCACTGCTGCTGCATGCAGAGGCGAGTGCAGCTGCTGAGCTTGCGCCACCAAATGGTGTTCCTGCTTTAGTACTGGTCCCAAGAACATTGGTTTCAAATCGTTTTGTCCTAGACCGCCACCGCCAAGTGCTGCCTGTGCACCCAACAGTTTCGATTGCTGATGCTGTGCAGCAGCAGCGACTGCAGCAGCAAGTTGTTGTTGCTGCTGCAGATGCTGTGGCGAGAGTAGATGATGCGGTGACAATTGCGCTTGGTGGTGGCCTGGTGGCGTCTGATGATGGTGATGATGATGTTGCGAATGCATTTGTTGCGCTTGCTGTTGCTGCTGTTGTTGTTGCTGTGCCTGTTGCTGCTGTTGTTGCTGTTGTTTTTGGTTCGTCTTCTTGTGTTTCTTGTACTTGACTTTATAAAGATTATAAACGGCGCCGCTGTTGCGACCACCGGGCATACGGTCTTCACGCACGGCTACGTGGTGGTAAGGGGGTATTCGTGATAGATAGGAAGGGAGATAAATGGTTAATACTTTAAGTTTAGCATATTTAAGCGCCGTTCGTTTACCTTGTAGCACCATGCCCTGCTCGATGCACTTCTTAAATCGACAATACTGACAACGGTTACGCTGTGCTTTGGTTATCTCGCAGGTGCCATCCGCTACGCAGGTGTAGACTCGACGATTCTGCACGGTGCGCTTAAAAAAGCCCTTGCAGCTATAACACAAAAAACAAAACAAAAATTAAATTAATAATTTTTTTTGATACTCGTACTATGCTATATTTCACATACCCCTCACACGTAATGATGCCATAGTGCAGACCGGTGGCTTTGTCTTCACATATCATGCAGACCAGTGGCTGATCGTCCTCGTCAGTTGGTTCGTGTGGCGCATCGAGCGATCGATTACCGCCGTTGCCTCCACCCGCCGAGTTTGAGTTGCCCCACTGCTGCTGTGCGCTAAGATTGAGCGCCTGCAATTGTCCCGGCGGTAACTGTGAGTAATCGCCCGCCCAGAGTCGTTCCATATTTAGCGCATGTGGTGTACGAAACTGGTGCGGTCGCGGACGCATGTCCTGAATGCGAGTCTGGCCAAGCGATAGCAGTAGCTGTGCTGCCTCCTCGTTGTTCTGCGGTGAGGGTCCAGGCGTATGTGTTGGCGTAATGGAACCAGCCGATGGCGATGAAGCCGACTGAAGTGACGATTGAGAGGAGTGATGCGCTTGTGATTGCATCAACGGTGACTGGTGTTGCGATTGTGAAGGGTGTAGCACACCTCCAGAGCCACCTCCGCCACCACTGTTCATGCCACCGGTTGGCCCGGAGGCTGATGGAGGTGGCGGCTCATAGCCCCAGACCATGGTGCGTACACCGCAGCTTTCACCCATTATGACAGTGGGTGTGCCACGCGGCGGTGTCTGCGATGGTGTTTGTGGCGATAGCTGTGACGACGATGACGAGGAGGAGTGATGTGGCGATGGTGATTGGCCAGCGCCTCCTGGACGCAAATTACCAAGCGGTCCGCCAATTACCTCCGGTTTGACGCCATTAATACGGGCATTGGATACCCAGACCATGCGCTGTGCTGCAGCAGCGGCCGCTGCAGCGCCAGGTTGCATTAACTGCGGTAACCCTGAAGCGGCTGCGGCTGCCACCTGCTGCTGCACCTCACTCTTTACACGAAACAGTATCGCTGCATCTCGATTGGGATTGCGCAGCGACTGTAGCGAAGCGGGATGCATTAGCGCCTGCGCCATGTTGCCAAGCGCCTGTGGTGGCAGCTGTGACTGTGTGCTCTGCTGATGCTGCTGTTGTTGCGAGGGCGATTGATGCAATGGCTGCTGTTGTTGTTGCTGTTGTTGTGACGAATGATGATGCGGCGAGAGATGTCGCTGTACTGCGCTGCTATTATTGTTACCATTACCCACCAGGCCCATGGCATGATTGAGCAATTGTGCGGCAGCGGCAGCAGCGGCGGGTTCCTTCTTTACACGTATATGCGACGATTGCTGCATCAGCGATGACGATGACGATGTTGGCGGTTGCTGTTGTGAGTGTTGCAGCGGCGCTTGCTGCCCAATTAAATGATGCTGCGGCGAAGTGTGACGTGAAGTTGGTGACATTACGGCGTTTGGTGAAAGTTGCGATCCCGGCCGCGACATGGCCTGTTGTAGCAGATGTAATTGCTGTTGCTGCGTTAGATGCTGCATTGACTGGCTGAGCAAGTGCTGCGGACTGTGCGCCGCCAGATGCGATAGATGAAGTTCCGTGGGCGGGCTGTTTTTCCGAAGCTGTGGCTGTGTCAGCTGCGCGTGCAGATGATGCGTTTGTACGATGGGTGGCGGCGGTGGCGGATGATGGGACGCGGACGTTGTGAGCTGCGGCGAGGGCGAACTAGCTACATGCTGTGATGACGTTATCGATGCGGACGATGACGAGCAGATCGACGTCGAAGATGGAGCATTGGTGGTGCTGCTGGTGCCGTAGAAGGATACCGAAGTGGATGTTGAAGCTGCCGACGAGACTGCCAGCGCTGACGTTAACAACGACGAAGAGGAAGGCGAAGCCGGCGGAGGCGGCTCAGACTTAATACGTGACGGCGTCACTAGCACAGTTACGTGCTGTTGCGACTGCGATTGCGTCGCAGCTTTTGACTGTGCCTGCTGCTGCTGCTGTTGTTGGTGTTGAAGCTGCTGTTGTTGATGTTGCTGCTGGAGGTGATGGTAAGCATGCATTTTTGTAGGTGAGGCCAGTATACGTTCCTCCTTGACCGAGCGAATAACGCTCAAACCACTTCCGCTGCCTATACCACTGCCACTACTGTTGCTAGTGTGAATGCCATTTGTTGACGTTCCACATGATACCGCAGTTGTTGTTGATGGCTTCTCTGCTTCAAGTGAATCGGGGGAGGCACGACTACTGCCACCGCCGTTGCTTGTGCCAGAACTGCTGCTTGCTGTGCCATTGTTGTGTGGCGGTGTTGGTGTTGCACGTGTCGAGATCCCACTGTTGCCACCGCCTACTCCATCCGGTGGTATTGGTGGCGTTGTGCGCACATCTAATGCGGTCACTGGTGGCGACATCACAGAGGATGCGACCGGAGCTGTAACGGCACCGCTTGACGAATGGATTTCAGTCTGCTGCTGCGACTTCACCTCGCCGCTCTTTACGGCGAACGTTGTGCTGCTGGTGGTTGTCGTCGAGCAGGCGGCAATGCTGCTGTTTCCTGCAGCAATGATCGATGACGATGTTGCTGCCGATGTGGACGTTGCTACTGTGGCGTTGCCGAGCGATGATGAGTTCGCGCTCAATGCCAAAAGTGGCAGTGATGTCGTCGATGGCACCGCAATTGCCGCTGCCACTGCAGTCGTGCCGCTGTCGCACATCTTTGGCGACATTGGTGCGAGGAGATCTGGCGACGAGGTTGATGTATCAGCTACTGATTCGCCGTCACTGCTGCATCTTGAATCAATTTTTCGCCGTTTCAATTTAAGGTCTTGAAATAGGCTCATTTTATCGAGCTCGCTGTACGGGCCACGGCTCAGTGTCATAATTCCTGCATTATAAAGATAAGAAAACAAAAAGATGGAAAGCTCATTAGTTGTTGCATACATAATAAAATGTTATAGTTATATCATAGATAATCCCTTTAAACAGCTCAGTTCGCTTGTGATGTGATCTCTTCGAGACAATTGCCTCATAAACCCAAAACTACATACATAGGTATATCGACTGACAATGTCCAACATTCGGAACAATGTGTTTATTTTATTGCGTTGTTGCACATCTAGCTAATGAACCATTTTATGTACGGGTATATGTGTTATGTGCTCCAACAATGCATCGATCTACCGATCCGCTTCATTTCGCCACGCATTTGGTTGCATTTCGAGCAAGGTAAAGCCAACAGGAAAACATAAAAATATTGTTTATGAAAAGCAATTATGCTACGCTGCAAAATTTGCTGCAATAACAAACAAATTTATTAACTCAATTTCCAGCAGCCGCACAAAGTGGACACCGCAGAATGAACGCCGGTGTACGAGGCAGTATATTTTACGACAATACGGCACATACCGTCTGATCAAAAAGTACCTCAATTAAACGAAAAGGGTACAATTATTCTTTGGTATTAGTTTTGTCATCTTAAAAGTAATCCCCATTAGATGCAATACTTATATTACAACGATTCTTCAAGCTTTAAAACAATTTTCATAGGCCGCGTTTGGAATCGCCTTTAGCTCCATCATGCGTAATGCACTAAATTGATCCGAATGAGACCTCAAGATAAGCTGCTATATCCCAGACTTTTGCGTCATTCGAAAAGGTAAATGGACGACCAAAGCGAAGCCAAACGTCGGGTCACTTCAAACACTTTGTACAACATGTATGCCTAAGTTTTCGCCATTGTTGAGTGCCCATATTTTTAACTATTCAACACATGAAATTTCGTTGAAAACACAAAATTTCAGATAAACTTCGCAAAATATCCGTCAATTGTGCCACCTGTTGTACCTGATAGTTTGACTAACCTCGAGAAAAAAAGAAGGTATAGAAGGAATCAGTGCTATACATACAAAAGGTAAATTCAATTAAATATGACATTAAGTGTCATTAGTAGTAGCTGTTATTGTGTATTGTGAGAATGCTGCACTCCAGACCTCACGACTTTAAAATACCCAACCGTCTTTCAAATGTAGACATGTGCAAACTTTTCATACTCTAATCCAATTATTATTATTTTTTATTTTATTACAATTATACAAAAAAAAAAAACACGTAACAAAGTGTAGGCCTATGCACTCTTTGAAATTTTAAATCACAATAAAAAAAAAAAATATTTATAAAAAAACTTGTAAAAAGAAAAACAAACAAGAAAAAAACGTTAACTTCGGTTGAACCGAAGCTCTAATACCATTCACACGAAATATGGGCTACCTCAAAAAGTGGGCGGTACACGCCCACTAGTAGATATGTATGAAGCGACCATCTATAAGATGCCGCCATATCGAATTTCAAGTTGATATTTACGTTTTTCATACAAATGCATAAAAGTGAGCCGTAGGTTTGTATAGGACTACCTCAAAAAGTGGGCGGGACACGCCCATTTGTATATGTATATGAAGCAGTTGTCCATTAAAATCCACTAAATCGAATTTCAAAAAAATTTAAAGAATTTTTTTTTTATAAAAAAACACAAAAGTGTTAGGTGGGTTTGTATGGGTGCTACACCAAAATTGGCTTAGACACGCCCACTAGTCTATGTATGTTAAGCGGCTATCCATAGAAAGGGACCACATTGCATTTCAACCTAGTATTGACTTTATAAAGAAGTTTCTCATACAAAAACACAAAATTGGGCAGTAGATTTGTATGGGGCTACCCCAAAAATTGGGGTCCCACCACCCATTAATGTATATGTGAAGTGTCCGTCCACTAGAAGCTACCATATCAATTATTAAGTGGATATTAACTACAATAAAACAGTTTTTCATACAAAAAGTCAAAAGTGGGCGGTGGGTTTGTATGGGGACTACCCCAAAAAGTGGGCGTGGAGGGTTCAAGATTGTCTAATAAACTGCAATAATTATAAGTGTGTGTGCAAATTTTCAACTGGATGTCATAAAAATTGTTGCCCAAAAAATGCGCAACAACATACAGACAGACGGACAGACAGACGGACATGGCTAAATCGACTCGTCTCGTCGTGCTGAACAAGAATATATATACTTTATGGGGTCTACGATGACTCAGACAAATTTATAATACCATTTCACACTATGTGTGAATGGTATAAAAAGAAAAGAAGAAAACTTTTGCTGACTATGCTGCTTTGAGAAGTGTGCACATATGGCGTGGTGAGTGCCATCTAAAAAATTAATTGAAGACATCCCCATATGGTCAAGGAGTGTGTAAATGTAAAAGTTTGAAATCTCTAGCTCTTATAGTTCCTGAGATCTGTTGTCTCATACATCCAGATGTACGGACGGACGGACTGACATGTCTATATCGACTCGTCTTCCGATTTGTGACAAAGTGTTACCAGGTGGAAGGAACAGGGTATAAAAACGAGTTTTTTGCTTGACCAATTATGGATAAAATCTTTTCTGAAACAGTTGTTGCTATATATTTACATATATATTTACATATATTTACATATATAAAGAATCAAAAAACAAAAACTACCATAGTTGATCACATCTAACGGTAGTCTACGAAAGATAAAAACCTGTCTTCGAAAAAACATTTAATGTCACTTTAAAATACCGCAACGAAGCGATGCAAACAAGTTCAAATGTATGAATACTTAAATGTATATCGTACTACAAGTGCAATATATTGATTTGTGTCCGTCTATCTTTCTGTCTGTCCGACGAGTTGTCTGCCGTTCGGAGTATTGTACAAATAAGTTTGTATGGGAGATGTATGTTGTATTTTTATTTGATTTTGCGGAAGTATTTTTTTTTTCGAAAACAAAAGATTAAAATGAAACAAATTAGCAACGAAGAGAAATATGTAGAAATAAAACATTCGAAAAGCAAAGAGGGGCAAAAAATCGCGACATAGCACAAAAATTTGCATTTACTTCCCCAAGTTGGAAGATAAACTGGTTTACTACTACGAAACTATTGACTATTCTTGGCGTAGACGAAACCGATCCGATGATGTGACTAATACCCGCTTAGTTATAAAGTTGCACTTTTTTATTATTTTCGTATAGAATCTAAACTAACAGCCACCCGCTTACAGCCACTGCGGTCGTTAAGAGGATCTATCGCCTCCAGTGTTTCACGGCATTTCTGAGTTAAGATATGCTTCATAACACGTGCTTGAAGTAAAAAACGCTTCATCAAAACATTTTGATTGAAAAAAAGAAGAAACAAAAATAGGCAAATTTTAAAGCGTACAAAAATAAAAAAAATAGCAACAAATTAATTCATTGTCAAGGTCTTCATTGATAAAATGCGATATATTTAATTATTTATTAGGTTTAGTTTTTACAGAGCAAAATTTGTACTAATTTTATGAGCATTGATATGTAAAGTTTTTAGCGTTCATACATAATATGAGAAACGATTGTTTTCTTCGAAAAGTTTGCAATGCGGTAAATAAACACGTGCTCCTACAATTTTCATTTTTCTGACTTCCATTGCATCCAATATGGACCTGGTCGACATGTGGTTCGAAGAACACGGTGAAACGTGTCACATACGGGCGTTACATTTT
>JAWNNQ010000698.1:22500-27500 GCA_035044765.1 Leucophenga montana
AAGTTAGAACTTTCTAGAAGTTTAGTTTAAACCATAGACCTGAGCTTCCAGCTATACATACATAAAGAATACTCAATATAAACAAAAAAGAAAATCCATTAGTGGAACCGAAGCTTAATATCCTTCACACGAAATATCAAATCGGTTATACTTATACAAGTATATCTCAACTGTTATCTGTACATTGGAGTATATCTCAACTGTTATCTATACCTTGCAGATTTGAGATATTGTCTCTACCAGAAACTCTATCTAAAAATTGATTGTTGACGCCATCTAGAGTGTTTCTTGAATTCTGATTAAACATTTCAGAATCATGTCCAGCATCATCCAGAAACATGTATTTCTTTTGTTTTCAAATGTAATTTTTTTTTTTTTTACATTTTGGCTACTTATTTATACCATTCACACATAGTGTAAATTAGCATTTCCAGTTTGTCTCAAAATTTGTGACGTATTAAAAGAGGCATCGCAGATTCCATAAAGTATATATATTCTTGATCAGCCCGCCAAGCCATGTCCGTATGGTAGTTGTTGCGCATATTTGAAGGATAAATTTTTATGATATTCAGCTGTAATCCAGCACCCAGACTAGCAGTCAAATAGACTATCCATATTGACATACCACGCCGTAGCCCCATACAAATCAGCCGACCACTTTTAAATTTGATATGGTGACTTCTTATGGACAGCCGATACAGATATACTAAAGGGCGTGTCAGGCCCATTTTTTGGGGTAAACTATACAAACTCGCCAGCAATGTTTATATTTTACAACGATTTGAAATTTCGTGTGAATGGTATTAGAGTTTCGATTCTCTAGCAATATAAGGGTTGAAAGCCCCGTGAGAAAAACCGATCCGGCCTTAAAAGATATTGCTCCGCTATTGACAACACATACATAATGCTGATAAATGCAAGTTAAGTGTGTCGATTCTACCAAACCCATTTTTCGCAATCTGGCTCGGATGTGAAAAATGCGAGTTTTTTACATTGAATTTGTGGTTGTAAACAAGCAGTTCGCCTCACGCATTCCATTTCGTATCCAAATGGAATGCGAAAAATATTAGTGTTTCCATTATTTTTTTCAATAATTTGGTAAAATTTTGTTTATTCTTTTCTCGTTTTGTGCTAGTCGCCCTTTGGATTGCTTGATAATCGTTCTCAAACTACAAATTCTGATTCTTATAATGTACAATTCAAACAAAATCAACTGTTAAACGGATATGAGATGCGAAATGGGGGGTTTTTTTTTAGATGCGTTTGGTGGAAACGCCACATTAAATGGTCTCACACATTAGCAACAAACGATATAGAAATGTCGACGTTTCATCTGCAGCAAATGCAGCAGCATCTCTGTTACAAGCTATTTATGCTGCAAACACACACTCACACCTTCATACAAGGTCTGACTGTGAAGTTTAAGAATACCTATATACACATATATGTATGTACGATATATGTATGCAAAATTGTAAATGAGCCATTTTTTTTTTAAATAAAAATGTCCAGTAAACTGTCATCATCTACTTATATCAATAAAAATACTATACAATACATATGTACGAGTATGTGTCGTACTCGTATCGTCATTGAATTATATTTATCGTTACGAAGCATAAAAATTGTTGCATACTCTTAGGAGTCTAACAATTTCCACTCTTTCATTTCACACAGAAAAACGTATATGTGTGCTCTGCATGTACATATGTACATATGTTACTGAAACAAAGCGGAATGAACCTGCTTTGTAGAAAATTTATTTCGTTTATCATTATAGTCTTGCAGTGATGCATGACTTTGGAAAGCATTTGTTTCGTATCTGTATAAGCACCCGATGATTGATTAACTCGGACGGGCTATGAAAGTCCATGTTTGCTTTATATACATAAACATATTACGAACATAACACGGGTCTTAAGAGCATATATTTAAAGTTTGGTTCAAATTCGACAAAAATTATATATTTCGAATCGACACATTCCGTACACATGTATAAGCCTCATTTAATTTTTATATATGAAACGACATGTATTGTACTTACATACTCAAACAAACATACTCTTAACCAAATAACTTAATACGTTGTCCTAATCAATTAGATAATCAATATAGAAATGGGTCATTCAATATGCTTCTTGACTGCATGAAACTACGATTGGAATTGGAGAGGATATTTATGTAGTATAAATCAACTTTGTAAAAAATAAATTGTGAATTTTTACAAAAATTAATCTTTTAAATCAGACCTGTTGCTATTTATTCATTATATTAATATTTATTTACTTCAATTTCAGCTGGCTAGAAGTTTAGAGAAGTGCATTGAGCAAGCTCTCTCTATTTTTCTTTTCCATATACGATATAAACGAACACACACTTATCCAAACGAAAGAAAAAATTACATAGTTACATATTTCACTTGGCTGCGTCAAACGAAGCGAAAAATTTCGAAATTAATCCTTTCAAAATTGGGATGAGAGGTAATATTTGTAGACCGAATGTACTGATCGCAATGATTTTGATCTCGTTTAATATTTATAACGAAAGGTCTTAAGAATATTTTTTTTAAGTATGTTGTACAAAAAATCCTTTAATATAAAATTTTTGAATGGAAACCAATCTGACTGCGACTAAAGTGAAAGATAATGAAATACAATAAAAAAATAATGGTTTTCAGTTTCTTACAATCGGTTTCGAAGTTTATATAAAAAATATCTGTTCTTTTTATAAAAAACAGGGATTAGAAACTATCTTTAAAACAGCGAACATTTTTTTTTTTAAATTATAACTGTGTAACCTATCCATATATTATGTCTTTATGTATCTCATTTTTTCGTTAGTACTTTACGAAAAAATACAAAACTGGGCAAAGTTAAAAAAACGATATTTTTGAAACATTTCAACTCATAACTTTCAAAATATTCAACCGATTTTAGAAAACTGAAAACCAATTTCTTGTCTACTATATTTCGTTATATTATTTAATTTAAGTCGTCCTACCTTTAAAAAAAAAATCAAAAATACATACCGCGAAAACGTTTTCATTCTACATTTATGAGCAGATCAATATCTTCAATAAAAAAAATTGGCATCGAATGTATTTTTAATTTTTCATAGTTGTGACTAGTGTTATTAGTTCTTTTTTTTCATTATTCTTTCATATTACATATGAAAATAATTTTCAAAGCCCGAGCAGTGCCGGGTACCTCAGCTACAGTAATTATATAGTTACAATATATGCAATTGTAATAAAATATAAAATAATATGTACTCGCATATATGTGTACTCTCGAAAGTTAAATGGTAATGAGTAATCGCGCTCTTGCGATCATGTGCAGCGTTCGTTCGGCTCGGTTCGGTTCAGTTCGTTTCGTATGTTGATGACTCTTCTAGCGCGCGTGTGCTGTGTGGCTATTGTTGTTGTTGATGTTGATTTTACTTTTTTTTTGTTTTTTTGTTGTTACTGTTTCTATGCTTCTACAGTTCTTATTGGCATCGACGTCGTTCATTGTTCGTCGTTGTTGTTGTTGTTATGTTAGTGCGTGTGCTTGTGTATTTTTAAAATTTGACCTATTTTCATTATCAAGCGCAAGATTATTCTAAACAATAATAAAAAAAAAAATTACCAACAATTTATATTATAGATTCACGCACAGGCACACATACACACGCATACATATGTAGATACAGATAGATACCTATTTGTGTATGTACACATGTGCATAAAGTACATAAATTGTATTATATAAACATATGTACATATATTCAGGGACTTGGAGCGGAGCGAGCAATTGTAATTTATAAAAATTCCATCGCTGCCGGAGCAAAGATCTTATATTGATCGCGATATGTATTTTTGAATAAAATTTTTATTTGAAAGCCATCGAAAGCGACAGACAGAAAGCAGACGGGTGCCGAAATTGATTATCCGAAATATATTAAGTTTTTCAGAAACGTGGCCGAAACATGGATCCACCAGTACAAATCAGAGAGCAGAAAGTTTCCAGTTGATATTAGTCTTACTTAAATGTCATATATTTTAACACGAAGGAGTTATAGGTAAAAACTTTTGGATTTTAACATAAAATGTTGAACTTTGAAATATCTCGAAACTAGAGGCAAACTTTCAGCGACCTCGAATTATGTTTAGCCCCCTGGACACCTTATTGTTCATTGATTAGACTAGCATAGTATTATTAGCAATTCCATGCCATGCCATGCCAAGAAAGAATTGCTAAAAGGCAACAAAATCAAAAATATATCAAAATAAAACCATTTCTCATATTCTTCTCATCGATCTACCGCTGATCTGATCGACCGCGCTATAATATTTACAGCAGTTACTTGTCCCGTTGCTATAGACAGGGATGGTTAATATTTTATTAATAATCTATGCTTAATATTTTCCTCAGAGCGGAGCGGATCTTTTTTAAGAAATGAAGTTCGAAGCAGTAGCAAAAATTCGACCATCCCTGTATACATACGCATTTTACTATTTTTATATTTATGAAACGCATTTAAAAATATTGCTTTTTGATGCATATACTCGTAATAATCGTATAATAATTATGATTTAGAATTAAGAATTGTTATGGTACTTGGATAAATTTTTATTTATCATAATCGCTAGTGAATCCAAAAAAAAAAAGAAATTGAAATTTCAACAGTTCAAATTGGACTACTATCGATACAGTTTTGAAGTGTACTTAACAAGATATACAAGATTAAAAATAAATTACACTAAACACTTAATTTACATTTAATTCAGCTCTTTTAAATTCTATAAAATATCAGATCTGCAAACACAATTATATAAGTTAGATTAGGTCAAAATCGAGTTACATGAAGTGAAATTAAAAAAAAAAAACTTAAAAAGGTATTACATATTATGATACATACTCGACACTTAATGCTCATATTCATATTTATTAAACATTTGAATTTTTTTTTGGCTTTAAGATATAAGATCAATTTTTGTTAAAGTTGTATCAAAATAGAAT